>CM040991.1:12891575-12946389 GCA_022985145.1 Pangasius djambal
TAACATGACAAACTACATTTTTGTTTTTCTCTTACTGATTTCAAAGAGAGAGGGAAAAAATGACTCTTTACAGCTGCTATAACATAGGTGATAACAGCAACTAACTTGTCTCTTTGCATTTAAACATTAAACCTAACTATCAAAAAGCACAACATGTCATTCATTAATAAATTAAAAATTGTAACCATTGGCAAACTGCTGTGGGTTAAAAGGAATAAAATGCTTCGGGACATATCACACCACCCCGTCATGGATTTTTTTTCCTATAACAGCATGCCACTTAGTGTTTTATTCCTTACTTATAGACCACCTCACATGAAAATATTATTAGTCATGATGGGTGCAGAACAAGGCTGCACTTTTCTCCAAGCACGTTTAGCTACCCTAAGATGTTGCATGAGCAGCAGTTCGAGAAGATTCAGACATCTTGGACAAAGAATGTGCTGGTAGTCAGGCGATGTGGAGAACACTAGCTATTGGGTCGGAAATGGTCAACTGATATTTTTAGCACATTGAGGGAGAGACCTCAGGTAGCAGCATGAATATCTAATAAGCTTGTTAACACAGCTGAACTGACTTTTTGAAATAGACAGAGATTCTTCATTGGATCACAAATTTTTGGGCATGATGAAATTCAAGGTACTCAATTCACAAATCAATGATATATGGCTTAAACAAATCATTGTAAAGATTAGAAAACTTTATGAGAGAGAGTGAGCTCAGGAGAAAGATAAAGATCCTTACAAACCCCATCACAAGCACTGAGGTCATGAGCCTCAGATCAGCTCTTGTTACACTCACCCTTGCTCAATAAGATGAAAACCCATTCAGACACAAGACAAAAAGAGGTCCCACTAAGCCCTCAGAATCCTTCTACAATCCAAAAGACAATCAAACCAACTTAAACTGAATCCAAGATTATAGCTTGATATCCAGAGCCTTTCCTTTACCGTCAGTTAAAACAACCATGATATCATACGTTAAACAGCAGCATAAAACAATCAGCAATCACATTCAAGTAGTTCTAAAGCAGCACTACAAATAAAGTCATATCTATGCCCAGAGTTTGCAACAGTGCATGTAAACTTATAGCATCAACCCCTCATCCCTACCTTCTGCATTTTTGCTTTTCTGGCGTTCTGCACAAGCCTGCGTCCCAGCTTCTTAGCGTACCAGATGGAGGCGAGCATAGTGGATCAGGCCAGAATCCCTCCGTATGAATTATGAGTAAACAGCCTGGTGCAGTCGCCAGCATCAGCAGCAACCAGCGCGGGCGAGCGAGCGAGCGAGCGAGCAAGAGAGAGAGAGAGAGAGAGAGAGAGAGAGAGTGGAGCTGCTCACACTGCTCTACCCTCACTAATATTATACATACACACAGCAGGTGAGAGCGAGAGTGTGTGCGACTGCTGTGAGTGAAAGGAAGAGAGAGAGAGAGAGAGAGAGAGAGAGAGAGAGAGAGAGAGACCGTAGGAGTAGGACTTGAGGGCAAGACACTAGAAGTATCTCCGGAGTCCTCTGTACTCCTCACACACACTCTGCTGGTCTTAGTTCTCAGAAAGAAAATAAAGGAAACCATCAAGGTGCTAAATGACCAGGGCATAAATACAGTCACACACTTTAATGTTTTTCTATAAAAGAATCATAAAACTGGTACTATTATAATATTTCAGCAAAAATGACAAGTAATAATCATAAAAGTAAGTGTCAAGAGCCATTGCTTTAATTTTTCAGTGTGTATTGTGTGTGTGAGATAGAGACATCCTTTCCATGTGACATTCATTTCCATAAAATCGGGCATTTTAGCCGACTCTGGAGCTCTATTTCTGCTACAAAGCTCATTATGCTTCAATCGATCATTTTGAAAGTCCCCAGGCCAGACACTTTGTTTATTCAATGAAAATTTGGGGGAGAATTTATAATTTTATTTATTTAATTGTTTTTTCACATTTTCTTTACTATATTTTGTTTTAAATTTTTTGTTTTATATATTCATTTATATAAAATTAATATTAATTTATTTGGATTGGCACTGTTTATTCTACAGTAATAAAAAGCCATCTTTTTAGTCCTAATTTTTTTTCATTCAAATTTCATGAATGCGGTATTGTGAATCAAATCGAATCATGACCAGAGTGAAGAGTTACACAATGTAAATTAAGGCATATTATAATTATTACCTCAATGTCTGTGTTTCAGAGCTACACAGTCTACAAAGCATGATTTATTTTCACCTAAATAAGATGAATAAAACACTTCAGGCCATGCTGTTATAGGAAAATAACCGACAACAAATTGGTATGACTGGAAGTTGATTATTTTCCTAATATAGCAGTTACTGAAATGTTTTGTTCGTCTTATAACACAAAAAACACAGCTTATGTTACGTTACCAACAAGGGCAAAGCTCTCTCTCCTGAAGACTCCTGTGGAGGAAAACTTACTGAGGTTACAAAGCGTTCACACTCGAGATTCCTTCCATAAATGTTAAATAAACTTCTCAATACATAAAGCTACACTGTAAGAATGACTAGACTTTTTTCTTTGTTAAATAAAATTATTGATCTTTTTTTTAATATTAGATTTAGATTATGTGGAGTGTCCATCATACAAGTCCATGTATGTTACTTGTTACTATAGAAAAACAATAATGTATTCGAATGAGTGCATTTATATAAACTGTTTTGCCTTTCAGCCAACACAGTTAACACAGTTATCACCTGCTGAACAATCAGAAAAGATGAATATAAGGCTACAATGGATTAAGGTGTTTTAAAGCAGACACAGTATATGCATAAGAACCTAGATGAACTTGTATTAATTGAAAGAGTAGCAGCTGGGAGGAGGAGCATTTGGCAAAGGATTTACTAAAGCAGATATACTTAGTTTACATGGATATACTTAAACTCAGACAAGATGGTCACATCTGCCTAATTGTAAGCAGCCTGAGATGGGGTCTCAGTCATATCCATAGGATTGTGCAATCAAGATGAATGCAAAACAGACCATCACTGTTCTTATATTATCTTAACACATCCTGATGTCTCTTTAAATGTTCACTTTACCATCCTATTATTAATTTTGCTCATGTACCACAGATCAGATATTGAACAGATCAGGAGACAATAAAGCTTACACTGACGGAATTCAATTATTCTAGTTTGGTGATGTATTTAAACACATGGCTTTCCATGATAAGGTAAGATAAGCCCTGAAACACAATGAATGGTATTACATTTGAGAAAATATCTAAGAAGAACAGGTGCATGTCTGAGAGCCTCTGGGGAAACGCTTGACAATAGGATGAAATACAGAGTTTAATAAAATGCACTGAGACCCATGGAGAAATCTTGGCTACAGCAGTACACATCAGTCAGCAAGTAGTCAGCAATTCAAATCAATAATGGATGCACCGTTAAAACCACTGACAGGTGAAGTGAATAACATTGAATATCTCATTACAATGGCACAAGGGGTGGGATATATTAGGCACCATGTGAACGGTCAGTTCTCGAAGTTGACGTGTTGGAAGCAGGAAAAACGGGCAAGCGTAAGGATCTGAGTGACTTTGACAAGGGCCAAACTGTGATGGCTAGACAACTGGGTCAGAGCATATCCAAAACAGCAGGTGGGGTGGTTAGTACCTACCAGAAGTGGGCCAAGGAAAAACAACAGGTGAACTGGCAACAGGGTCATGGGTGCCCAGTGCTCACTGATGCACATGGGGAGCAAAGGCTAGACGGCTGGTCAGATCCCACAGAAGAGCTTCTGTAGCACAAATTGCTGAAAAAGTTAATGCTGGCTATGATGGAAAGAACACACAGTGCATCGCAGCTTGCTGTCTATGGGGCTGCATAGCCGCAGACTCGTCAGAGTGCCCATGCTGACCCCTGTCCACTGCTGAAAGCACCTACAATGGGCACGTGAGCATCAGAACTGGACCATGGAGCAGTGGAAGAAGGTTGAGAAACCTTGGGTCCTGGCATTCATGTGGATGTTACTTTGACACGTACCACCTACCCAAACACTGTTGCAGACCAAGTACAGCCCTTCAGGGAAACCGTATTCCCTAATGGCAGTGGCCTCTTTCAGCAGGATAACGCGCCCTGTCACACTGCAAAAATTGTTCAGGAAAGGTTTGAGGAACATGACAAAGAGTTCAAGGTGTTGACTTGGCCTCCAAATTCTCCAGATCTCAATCTCATCAAGCATCTGTGGGATGTGTTGGACAAACAAGTCCGATCCACAGAGGTCCCACCTCACAATTTACAGGACTTAAAAGATCTGCTGCTAATGTCTTGGTGCCAGATACCACAGCACACCTTCAGAGGTCTTGTGGAGTCCATGCCTTGAGGGGTCAGAGCTGTTTTGGCAGCACAAGGGAGACCTACACAATATTAGGCAGGTTTTTAATGTTATGGCTGATTGTTGTTTATTAAATTATGTTGAGTGAGTGGGATCAATTTATGTAATATTAACGTGATCCAGATATGTTATAAAATCTTGCGAGGATGTTGGCACTGATGGGAAGAAGTGACTATAGTATCAAATTGACCTGATTAAACCATGTTTGATATGACAGCGAAGTGGGTAATGGTGCCTCTCCACAACACCAGCAACCCGGGTTTGATCCTGAGCTTGGGTGAAGGCGTAGTGTTTGATTTTATTCAGGGCTTTGAAAATACATGATTGAATCATATTGGATGCATGAAAACAAATTGTTTTAATGTACCTCAATTCAATCATGTGGAACCAATGTACGCATTTGAATTATGTAAATTCAATGAGCTTTTTTTTTTCAGTTTTTCAGTGAGCTTTTTTTTTTCAGTTTTTCACTGAGTATATTAAGGAAATCTTTTTTTTTTTTGTTCCTGTTTATTTTTTATTTTTTTTGTAATTTACATAATTGAAATGATACCATTGTGAAAACATTGTTTGAGAAACACAATGCATATTGGTCTGTGTATTCTGGAGAGATAACTAAACAAAATGAAAATAACACCACATATCCTCTGCTACTGAGAGGCATATTGAGGGCTGAATTGGTTTACTACAGGCTCTGTACACAACCTGACTGTCATTAATAATAATAATAATAATAATAATAATAATAATAATAAAACACCAATTTTCAAAAGTATCTCCTTAAACTGCCAAGCAATTATCCAAATTTACGCCAGGGTACAATACCCGAGTGGTTCATGTAGATAAGGACGGCACTTAAAGACTGTAATTTATTCACACAGACATTGGGATTAAAGGTGAACTCCATGAATAAGTAATACTGCCCTGTGTTGCTAAACACAAACCATGTGACAATGCATTCAGAATGTTTTTTTTTTTAATTTTGTTACACTACAGCCATATTCTAAGATAGATAGAGTACGGCTATAATGTAATTAAATTATTTTGAGGGCGTATGAATAGTGAGGGAGCATCATATGTGTAAATGTTGTTTTTTTTTTTTGCATTATTTTTCATTTCATGCATTTTTATCAGAAAAGAATGGACCATGAACCATCTTTTCAGCTAAAGTTAATTAAGGAACTGCTGTAAATGTTTCCTGCTGCCTCCCTCCACCTCTCACACTGCTGCCTAAGGGCCACTCTCATTTGCATTCAGTGTGCCGTTTAAATAGCCTCTACTTTAATTTATCAGGCACGCTTTGTTTTAAAAGGCCCAATTAAACACAAGCACTTTAGCACCAAGCATAACTAATACTCTCTGTCATATAACCATTATCATTACAATAATGATTTTTTTAAACTGTATTTAGACCTCTTATATAGACAACTCCTATAAATTACATTATTACATGCTATTATACATGCCACTACAACAACACTAATGATTGATGCATGAAGAGATTCATTATAATGTTGGATATGTTGTGACCTACAGTCTATTGATAAACAGACTGTGACTTTCAGCTGAGCTGTATTGATTCTCACACACTGCAAGCACAGTGAAATTGCCTCCACACAATCATGTCAGCATAATGAATGAAGAAGGTGTTGGCATTGACTACCAGTCCATGGCGCAATACTGACAAGTAGGTAATAGGTCTGTGCCATAATTACCCAGAATCCTCTCCAGTGACATCCATACAGCTGTTCTGCAACACATATTCCGTCTGTGCCAGCTCATTGGAAAGACTTCAGATAGTCACTACTCATTACAGAAATGTGCTAATACGCAGAGCACCCTTTCTGCAGAATAATATCACACAGAGATGAGTTAGGACTCAAAAAAACCCAAGCAAATAAATAAATAAATAAATAGCTTGCTCACAGTGCCTGTGTCAACCCATTTGGAGAGCAAGATTTGAGCTGAGTGCTGTTTCAGGGATAGACTGAACAGCAGGTGATTGAAGTGAGCTGTGTTACATAAGCAGCAATGAACTGTATTTCACGCAAGTGCCCTTAGACTTTCCACCTACTACAGGCCATGAGTTTTTTATTCAAACCACAGCGCTGAATTCTCAAATCTGCTTGGTCAGAAGGCATTGATTAATTTTCTATAACAGGAGCTTGTATAATAATAGTACCGGCTGTAATTCAACTCACAGGTTTATATTAATGCACTTGTTATAATATGTTATTGTTCCTATAGTAAGAACTCATTCACATAGTGGATCCTCCACATAATCTACGACTAATAAGAAATGGAGTTTTAAAAAGTGTTGCTATTTGACCTTTCTGTAAAGAGACATTTATTTAGCATTTATGAAAGAAGACACAATTAGTGTCAGCACGGTGAGGTAAAGTTGTTCCTTTAAGTTTTACACCATGGGGAGATTCTTCAGGACAGAGGAGTTTGTGCTTTGCAGCTTCTCAGTTATGTGACAAGCGAGATATGGAGAGAGAGAGGTGAAAGAACATAACGTGAGTAATAGCTGGATGTTCTACAACATTAAATATAACTAGAAATTGATTTTTAAAAAAAGTGTGTGTGTTATTGTTTAATAAATAAAAATATAAATGTTGGCTTTTGGGACATGTTTTGGACATGACTTCTGACTAGAAGAACCAAACCCCAGTCAACACACACGCATTACCAGATAAAATTATAAATATTGAGGTCGATACATACAGAATCATTTATTTTAAAAAAAGAAAAAAAAAAAGAAAAAAGAAATGTTCAGCATTTGGGGGAGCTTCAACAGTACTGGGGGAGATGTCATTACGTTTTCTTTTATCAACTCTACTTTAGACCATCTAAAACAGTTTTGACTTGTTCAGCGATTTTTGGTGGCTGCATAATTCCATTTTTTATTTAAGAGATAACAGCCAACAAAATGTACTTTTATAGTTAAATAAATGTTGAGGCAAAGAACGGCATAACGTGAAGCTGAGTGCACCTTTTATTGTTGTCTTGATATAATGATGGTGATAGTGAAGTCTTGAATAAAAGTGGTATTTATGCTTGTTGCCTTGGTTACAATCCAATTTGCTAGCATCAGGCACATTGTTTTAGAGCTGTGGTTACGTTTTTGATTAAATCTACTTTAAAGGCGTTCTGATACAAGGAATTAATGCACACTGTCTGGCCAATCAGAAAGAAGAACATTATATCACTGTCTATATGTCATCACTATTATTCTAAAATATGGAAAAGAGTACATAAAAACAGCATAAACAACACAAGTAGTTGTATCTAAACTCTAGAGGAAAATTGTATATTGTATATTAAATACACAAATATTCCACAAATATTCTATGTATTCGAAAAAGACTATGTTCTTTTCTTTCCTCTACAGAAATATTCATGTTTATAGCATACATATTGCATGTATAGACCTATCACTCAAGGTGAGTGTTTTAAAATCAATTACATATCAGTGTTATATATATATCACCAGCAAACGATGAGAAACGTCATGCAGCACATATCATTCATATAAAAATCTGTCTGCGATGAGGAACTGCATTTAAATGAAGTTATAACACAGAACATTCTGGACAAACTAATGAGGTTGACCCACACCTGCAGGAAAGTGCACTTAAGAAACAGGAGCAGGAAAAGGAGAGAGAGAGAGATGAACAGCATATTATACATACATCTCACATGCACCGCTGTTGGTCCATGTGACAGGAACGAGGCTTTAGATTTACGCATTAACCTGGCAAATTGAACCAAAGTAATTTCTTTAAAAAAAAAAAAAAACATAACAGGATGAGCTTGACACCATCACAACAGCCTAGGTGGAGGTGGTCTGGTGTAAAATAATTGCTACAATAAAGTTTTAATACTAGGTTTATTTATAGACAATCTGATTGTACTTCATGTTTTTTAAATTCTTTAATGTTTTTAAAATTTTTAAATTTAATGTTTTAAAATAATTATGTTAGATCTGTATAATCAGGTTAAAATGTTTTAAAGGTCTTAATATTATTTCATTCATACAGATGATAAGCTGATATCTGTGAAAATGACTTGAGGTCACTGATGCTGGAATCTATGGATGGGTTGGAGATCAGTCTCAGTGTAATCGTTTAGTCTCACCACCACACGCTCAGGCCGTCTGAGCCTGTGTTCTGTATGTGTGGGCAAACGTATGTAAACGGATATATTTAGCACTAAAAGTATGTAGTGCTAAACACTGACCTGGAGCTCGATTTGTTCCTAAGAAATGTAAAGCTCACAAGTCCTGCAGAGCAGAAGGAGACAGCAGGAAACAAACAAACAAACATTCAGTTAGAGACTTGCACTAGCTAAAGGCTAGAGGAGGGCCACATCAATGTGACCACACGGGTGGTTTCACCGCTTTCAATTTCCCTTTACTCATTAAAAACACACTACCATTTGCATTCACCACACCTTTCCCTCCCTGTTTGACATAAAAGAGCTGTGAGTACATTGAGATGCTTAGAAGCAATCTGAGACATAGAAACAAAACAAAAAAAAAAAGAAAAAAAATAATTTTAACATGACTTTGAGCCATTGCAACCAAAGACAGTTTGCAACGTTTCTATTTTCTGCTGAGAGCATGCGATGTTAGGAATAGGCTACTGTGCAGCGCAAATGCACACAAACAGAGTCCAATTCTGCTGGGGAGTTGGCATCTGGCACAATGTTGCACTCAGAAAATTCACTGGCTTCCACTGCAGCAAACGCTTTTTTGGCATTGTTCTGGAGATTTCTTACTCATTCACTCACTTTTAGTAGCCACTTTATCCTTGTCAGGGTCATTGTGGAGCAGGGTCTGCGAGCACCATCACAGAGCACCATGCACACGCACATCCATACACCCATTCAAACCTACAGGCATTTTATCTTAGCCAATCAACCTATAGGAAGGTTTTTGGGAAGTGGAAGGAAACCAGAGAACCCAGAGGAAACCCACATGGACAAAGGAAGAACATGGGATATTCCACACAGACAATCACCCGAGCTCAGGATCGAACCTGGGACCCTGGAGCTGTACGGTGGCAATGCTACTCACTGTGCAGCCCTCTGGTGATTACTGTGTAGAAAAAATCAAAATGAACAAGAGAAACAACACTGTAATGGATTCTGCAAGGACATCTGAATTCAGGACAATGCGAGCAGTGGCAAGTGCAAAAACTCAGCCGCAGTAATGCATGGTAAACTGTAAAAACATAACTGTACATTTTCCATTTAATACCTTTCACAAATGTGCTGTATACTGTCAACATGGCCGACATTCTTACTGTTCTGCTGTTGCTCAATGTGCTTGAGAGTGCTGATCGGAGCAGGAGAGCAAAAAAAAAAACAAAAACACTTTCTAATTATCATTACTATTAGCATTATTTGTAAAGTGTTAAATCTGACACGTAGTTTTAAGCCAATTTAATCTTTTAAGGTAAAAATATCCATCCTTTTTTCCTCCAACTTTTTGGCTCAAATATTTTCAGTGGCATCCCTAATTAATAATGTAAACTGTGTCATGTCCACTCCGGAATCGTTGTTTGCACATCACTTTTCTTGATCATCACCTGTTTTTTCGACTTTGTCTCTGCCTAACATTTTTGGATTGTTGACAAACCTGACTAACTGATATAACTTGACTAGCTGATATACCTGGCTAATGTTAGCTAAAATGAACATACACTGTAGATTTTTTTTCCTATTAATGAAATGAAACCATTTTTCAGTTGCTATGACAGACAGTGTGAGACAGAAAGCAAGGCACTCTGAAGGCTAACTGAGAGCATGTGATACGAGGGGAAGGGGCGGGACCATCATAGGCCACTGGCTCATCCGCCATTTTCTTACAATCATACTCTGACATTAAGTTGAGAAGCTTCTTCACAAAAGGTCTAATAATACAGTATAATCAGTGTAAACATTACTGGATAATCTAATCACACAAACCTAGTAGCAACTAATAATCCTAAAAGGCTGGCTTTACGGCCTACTTTTATTCATCCCACATACCTAAATGACCACAGCAAAATAAAAACCAATTTTGCAGATATATTTTCTATTAGTAAAGAAAATCCACCAGAAAATACAATGCTATTAGTAAAGAAAACACTCGATTTCTCGAGACTTTTCTTGTGGTTACTGTGACTGACAACCGATAAAGGAACACGTCTTTTTCTGATTCTTTCTGATTGAAGGTTTGGGAGCAATTTTGCTGTGTATTATTATGTGGTAACAGGTTGATAAACAGACGAACAGTTGGCAGCCCACTCTCTGAGCACGGGCATACACACACACACCCCCACACACAGATAACGGAGGAGGTTAACAGCGCTCTCCATGGTTCTGAAATCTCTAAAGCTCACATTTCAAACACCTTTACAGCTGCAACATACATGTTTAATGTGCTGTTGTGCTCCAGAATTATAGGAAAAGAAAAAAAGAAAAGGCTATAAAATGTGTTGTTGGCTAAACTGTTTAGTCTCACAATGAAAATGTAAATTTATTCTAAGAACATAAGTATTTGTAGCCCTTTTTCAATTTCTATTTGCAAACAGCAAGTCTTCTCATATAATGACATTGGACAATCTGCACAAAATCTGAGAGCACTCCTCAATACACAATCTCTCCAGATCCACCAGGCTTCTAGATCCTCTCTTGTGCACTCTCCTCCTCAGCTCACACCACAGGTTAAACGGGTTTAGGCCAGGGGACTGAGATGTCAAAAACAAAAGACTCTATGGCCATTTTTTGTGGATTTGGACAGATTTTTTTGGGTTGTTGACAATTCACCCGCATCCCAGATGTAGCTTTTTAGCAGGGGTAGCTGGACTTTCACCCAGATTATATCATAAGGTCCATATGTGCGTCAAAAACAAAAGTCTGCTGCCAGTTGTCTTATGAGACAGCATTTTGATGTCTATGAAGGTGCATACCTTAAGAAAACAATTTGTGATTGGCTGATTCCAATGCAGCCTACATCACAATGTTGCCAGGTTACTGACTAACACTAACACTAACACTAACTAACCAAAGACCATTAAGCAAGATGGCATACAGTATCATATGGGGAAAATAGAGCATTCCTCTGAGACACATGAAGCCAGTAGCCACATGTTTTCAAACTGCAGCTCACGCTTCATCACAGGCCTCCTGAACACACTCAGAGAAAAGTACTAACTGCCCTGTTACACATACACAATCTCACAGACACAATTGGCTAGTGTCTGACTGGCAGGGGACAGAGCAGCACAATTCCTCCCACCCAGAGAGTAGGGCCACTTTTCTTACTGTGCGTAGGTACAAAATACTCATGCGTCCTCTTCCATGCAAAGACATTATAGCTCTGATTGTTTTAAACTTCGTAATTATTGCCCTGACATTGGATATGGTCGTTCTCAGGTGTGTAGCTATTTTATAGCTATTACCTTATTTCTGACTGTCAACACACTTTTGTCTCATTTCATTTGTGTAATCACTAATCTTCCCCAAAGAATCTGGCCTCTTTGTTACCTTATATTTAGTATGAAAGAAGAAGTCATGGCTTAACGCTTAAAAGTTCCTCAGGTGAACTTTAAGGTTACCAGACTTTTGTCACAACTCCAAGATTATGGTACACTTACTCGTTTTAAAAAAGGCATCCCCAATGTTTCACATTTTTAAATCCAATCTATAAACTTATTTATTCTCCTAGACATTTGAGTCTTTTTAAGGTCTATAGTATCAAGTCTTCTGTTTTATCCTGTATTTATACCATCTGTCTTTTAATGTTTTTAATGTTTTATTGTTTTATTTCATTTTATTTGCATTATATTTCATCATGGTTTGGATTTACCTGATGTCAATGTGCTATATAAATAAAGGTGACTTGACTTAAGTGAAGTCAACTATAAATGCAAACACGCTTCAGTTACAATTTGTTCATATGAATTTCTAGGGGTGCGATGTTTGTGACACATGTAATATAAGTGTTTATTTTCCTAGGATACATTAAGGCAATTAACCACAAAACATATTTTCATTACTTTTTCTATTTTTTACCCATCTTTACCAGGGGTGCCAATATTTCTGGAGCTGACTGTAATTAAAACTGCGACAGCACTGAAGTGTAATATTTAAAGCAGTGTAATTTTTGTAGCAGACAACAGCTTTGCACTGCATTGTGTCTCTTGCATGAACTGGGGCCTCATTAGAAGACGTGGAGAATGAAAGCCAGGTCTGGGGTTTGATTCCCCAGGTGTTTTCTGGAAGATAAAATGAAGAAGGTACAACTCACAGCCCAGGAGAGCGATAAAAGAGTGAAAGACAGGTGATACCAGTGCTTCTGTCAGAAAGCATGACAGGAAAGGAGATAAGTGATGGCACATAACTGTACACGCTAGATCCTTTTGGAACAAAATCCTCATTGTACTGGTGCATGTCATCGAGTATCCCTGTAAACAGACTTAATATGTGCAAAACTGCATACAGTCAGGTCCATAAATATTTGGACAAAGTAACTGTATATTTAGCTGGCTACCACAGCATAAATAATCAACATAACCTAGGGTTAGTGAAGACTTTCAGCTTTAATTGGAAGGTATTTACATCCAAATTGGTTGAACGGTGTAGGAATAACAGCACTTTTTATACGCGGTCCCCCTTTTTAAGGAGCCAAAAGTAACTGGACAAACTAAAATAATCATACTTTAAACTGCCATTTTTATACTAGGTTGCAAATCCTTTTCAGTCAGTGACTGCCTGAAGTCTGGAACACATAGTCATCACCAGACGCTGGGTTCTTCCCTGGTGATGCTCTGTCATGCCTTTTTCTTCAGCTATCTTCAGTTCCTGCTTGGAGTGTTTTGCCTTCAGTTCTGCCTTCAGTTTTGCCTTTTGCCAAACGCATGCTCAGTGGGATTCAGGTGTGGTGATTGACTTGGCCATTACAGAACATTCCACTTCTTTGCCTTAAAAAATTCTGCACTGTGAAGCACCATGAGTTTTGAAGCATGTGGCTGAATCTGAGCAGATAATACACATTTTTGAGACACTTATACACTGCAGAATTCATCCTGTTGCTTTTGTCAGCAGTCACATCATCAGTAAATACAAAGGAGCCAGTTCCACTGGCAGCCATACATGCCCAAGCCATAAGATGAGGTGGTATGCTTCCGATCATGAGCAGTTCCTTCTCTTCTCCGTATTCTTCTCTTCCCATCATACGGATATAAGTTGATCTTTGTCTCATCTGTCCATAGGATATTGTTCCAGAACTGTACGGGCTTTTTTCTTTTTTAGATGTTTTCTAAAAACTCTAATCTGGTCTTCCTGTTTTTGAGGCTTACCAGTGGTTTACATCTTGTGGTAAACCCTCTTTATTTAGTCTGGGGAAGTCTTCTCTTGATAGTTGCCACAGATACACTTACCTCTTGGAGGGTGTTCTTGATCTGGCCAACTGTTGTGAATGGGTTTTTCTTCAACAATTCTTCTGTCATGCACCAGAGTTCTTTGTTGTGGTCTTCTGGGTCTTTTGGGGAGATCACTAGTGTGTTCTTTCTTTTTAAGAATGTATTGAATTTGGCCATACCTAAGGTTTTTGCTATCTCTCTCTCTCTGATGGGTTTGTTTTGATTATTCTGCCGAATGATGGCTTCCAAAGACCACTCTTTGGACTTATTGAAAGTTAACAGCAATAGATTCAAACTGCAAATACCACACTTGAAATCAACTCTAGACATTTTATCTGCTTACTTGTAAATGAAATAATGAGAGAATAACATGAAACCATGGAACAGGTGAGCAGCCAATGGTGAAATTAAAACAAATTAAAACAAAAAACAAAAAAAGGCTAAGACTAATGCTTTCCCTTAAAAAGGGGGAGCCACATATAAAATATACAGCATAAAATACTACACTGTATAAAACAGCATAAAATACTACACTGTTCCTAATTTGGATGTAAATACTCTTAACATAAATGTGAAAGTCTGCACTTTGAGGTGTTATTCAATATTTAATTCCAGTATAATGTGGTAGCAACGAAATGCAAAAAAGCATTAGTCTTAGCCCTGAATGTCGTTTTTTTGTTTTAATTTGTACCCTGAAAAGCCAAATGCATTTGACTTTTTATAAATATTCCAAATAACCAGAGAAAGTAAATGAATTTCATATAATAATTAACTTGATAAAAAGCCTATGTGAACTCATGCATAAACCATCATGTCTAGGAAGTCAGGAAAGTAACAGAGCAAAATACAATGACAAAAATGTTTCCTTCTAGAGACAGAAAATGTGAGCTCAGCACACTGTCACACCAACACCTTTATCACCTAAACCTGACAGAACACTGAGACCCTGTCATACCTGCTCACACACACAGCCATTAGCGATGCAGGGTGAAGACACAGTCACGAACACGGCACACACACAAGCATTGGTAGAAATGTTCAAATAACAAGGTCACACCAAGGTATAGGCTTGATTATTAAAATCCTTGCACTAGGATACACCTGTTACTAAGTAACTGCTGTCAGGGGTTGCGAAGGCAGGAGGGAGAGCTAGTAAATCTCCACTGTGAAATAAATTAATGATGATGATCATTATTGTTGGCATTTTATCCTTCTGTCTTGCAACAATCTAGACTCAGGTAGAGGCGTGAGGACGCATATGCAGAGGTGTTTTTTTTTTTTTTAAACACATTGCAAAATTGTAATGCAGGAACAAGTAAGAACTCATTCAGGTAAGATAAGATTTCAGACAGACAGAGATGATCCAAAGGAGTTGTCAGGCAAGGGTTAATCATACACAGACAAGCCAATAACGAGTAATAAGGTTCAGAACTTACACAGTTGGAAAGATTGGCAAGACTTTGCAACGAGACTCTGGAAATCATTCTTTTATAGTCCATGGAACCCGGAAGTGAACAACTAAACTAGAATTCTGGTGATGGTGACCACTGTTGGCTAGGAGGGGGTATTGTCTTTCACTGCTGTGACTCTTGTTGTGTACACTCGTACTTTTTTATTGAAAATATTTTACCTATGAAATCAGCTGCATCATGCAACAGTCCTAAACTGCTAAAATCTTTGTACATGCAAAGAATAATGTTATATTTTGTTCACAAACTAATTTTTTTAAATCATTTTGATCAACAACATAGTTTAGACCTGAATATTAATGTTTTAGGGCTGAATCTTTGTTTACAAACAAAGATTTTTTTATTTTTTCTGAAATAAAGTTTACTCCTACATTCCATTT
This sequence comes from Pangasius djambal, assembly GCA_022985145.1. Taxonomy (NCBI): domain Eukaryota; kingdom Metazoa; phylum Chordata; class Actinopteri; order Siluriformes; family Pangasiidae; genus Pangasius; species Pangasius djambal. The sequence continues at coordinate 12,907,199 of CM040991.1, forward strand.
TTACTCATTCCCAAGAGAAAATCCATTTACTCCTCAATATAATTGCTATTTAGAAAAATTACTATGAGATGCAATTTTAAGTAATAAACAATCCAGATATGTTTTTAAACAATTTATTCATGAAATGTTCAAGGTCTAGTAAAAGCATCTTTATATGCAATGAAAGAACTGTTTTCTTGGTTTTTCGCTAAAGACCCCATTGATTGATGGACCTCTATTTTTGTTGGTGACATAGTGAACTAAATAGACTTTGCCATCATAAATGTTACCTTTCTTTGTGATGGAAAATAATCATTTGTGTTTATTGTGACAACAACAAATGGTTCCAGAATAGACCAAAACATTCTTTAGGGAACCAAAATGCTTTTTCAGTGACATTACTCTGACAGAAAGATGAGAAACTGAATGTGGTGTGCTCAATTGTTGTGTTTCTTGGTGAATAAACTTCAGGAAAGGCCATGTTGAAAATTCGTACTCTCAAACTTGCAAAACCACATGACAGGTTGTTCCTGCTAGAAAAGTCTGTTACATAATAAAAATCTGTGACATGATTAAAAAAAAGTCAAGATTTCCTCTTCATGGTTAAGGAAGCACAAAGTCTATGAGTTTGTATTCAAGATGCATCACAGTGCCTACTTCTGTTAGCTGTGACCTTCTCAGCATCTGCTGTGTGATCACGGAGTGAGTGAGAGAGAGAGAGAGAGAGAGAGAGAGAGAGAGAGAGAGACAGGAGATGTACAAAGCATTAGCAAGCACTGTAGCAAGAACATATTTCACTTGACTTCTATTTATTTCCATACAAATAACAAACACAATACAACACTGTACATTTTATAGCAACAGATGATAAATGTATCTGTCACTTTTCTTAGAAACTGGCTGATGACACACAGCTCTGGGTGCCTCCTTTTAAAGCTGGCATCAAACCTCTACCCTGAAGAAAGAATTTAGCAAGTCGGTCTGTGCCAACCCATGTACATCCAATCCAAAAGAGCTGAGACCTGTTAACACTATTACTATAGCAACAACCATCAATCTGTGAAAGAAGCCTTTTCAAATGTTTCTCACCTCATCCCACTGCAGTTCTCTTTTCACCATGACACTCGATGCTCTAAAGAAACACACCTAGGTTGCAAAAGTGTGAAGAAGATACAGGCATTTGTGTCTGGTAAGCACATTATGCTTGGCCCAGTGCAAATCCAAAAAAAAAGAAAAAAAAAAAAGAAAAAGAAGCGCTGAATTATGACTGTCTTTGTGGCTACAGGTTGACTGAACTCTTGACAAGGAAACAGGTTTGAAATGATTAACTGCACAACTTATGAGCTAGAGCCATCATAGCTTCACCACCTATAGTGACCTATAGCACCATACTGGGCTTGTCAGGTGATGACAGATTTAAAGATGGGAGTGTCTCACCTGATGACACACAAGCAATGCATATATGCAGAGGATATGTGATGATATTTTTTTAAAATAAATGATTTACCATTAAAGCCAAGCACACCATTTTCATTTAGACTGTTCAATATATTCCGTATATATACTGTATTTCACACTATGACAATATATTATACCAGAACACAGTTGTATTCCCAAATCTGATTGGTCAGAAGGTGTGCATTATTTTTAAATAACTGCATGGCTCAGACATGCAGTTATGACTGTAACATGAATGATACGTTAATAGTAATGTACTTGTTCTAAAATTTGATTGTGTCTATAGTAACGGCTCAATCACAGGGACTTGTATGACGGGGTCCTGTGGCGGAGGGGGATGCAAGTGCAAAGTATGTTGCAAACAATCCAAAATCATGAGACAAAAAACAGCTTCAGAAACCTTGCAGTGGTCAGGCGATCAGCAATCAGAATTAACAAGGCAAACCAGAATTCAAAAAACAAAGGACAATAGCCGAGTTCAAATACCAGGATATCAATATGATTAAACAAGGCTTGGCACATCAGGAACTAAGAACACTGAGGGTATGTTTGGTGTGACTGTGAACATGACAGTGAGTGTGTGTGCTGGGAATTGGAGTTCAAAGTAGCCATGTTTGTAAGCAACAGAGCTGCCTGGGAGTTGGAGTCCCTCGCCAATTCTCGCGTATGCATTACCGGCGTATGCTCCACATAATAAAAAAAAAGTGTGCTACTGTTTAACAAAAAAAAACGCATAATCATTGATGTAGTGAAGTTTTTTGTTAGGAGACATTTATTAATATTTGTAATTAGTCTCGGTTGTAAGCGTTTCCTAACAGTCAGAGTTTACACTTTCCAGTTTCTCTGTAAAATGACAAGCTGCGGTTTTTGAGAGAGAGAGAGAGAGAGAGAGAGAGAGAGAGATGCTGGTAAGGGAATGACTATTTATCATGGCTATACTACGTAAGTGATAACAGGAACTAACTTCTCTCGTAGACGTTCCACAACATTAAATCTTAACCTTTAGAATGTGTGATGTGTAGCTCATTAATATTTTAACATTGTAATAATTGGCAAATAGCTGTGGTATAAGAGGAATAACAATCCACAACATGAGGTTATACAAAAATAAATGACTTGTGAGTGGTAACATCATCACACAACGCCGGCATGAATTATTTTCGTATACCTGAACAGTCTGTTGTGTGTTATACTTTACTGATAAAAATATTTCAGCACAATCTTTTTTCCATTCCATTCATTCATTCACTGAATACCTAAGGGCAATTTAGCATAGCCCCACCTATTGACTATGGATAATCTAAATTTCATTTTGTCACAGTATATGCTGTATGTTATTTTTTATATAAATTATATTTTTATATAAATAATTAATTTCACAAAATATTTATGTAATTGTATAATTGTGTAACTGTATTTATATATTATATAAATAACATACAGTATATTGTTCTAAAGCTTATTGTCTAAAATAAAAGTCAATATTATCTGCTTCATGTAAAGACATTTCATTAAAATAAAACAAATTTTGTTGATTACTGATGTTTTGTTTATTGGTCACTTTTTTCAAAAAAAGTGAAGAAACCAGCCTTTGACATAGGATTTTGTTCTGAATACCTTTGCCTTTAAACTGCAAAATAAATTATTATATGAAAGTATGATTATTGGGTGTTATTACAATAAAGAAATTATTAAGGACATTTGTTGATTTCGGTGATATGCAACTCTAGTGATACATTTTTTACAAAAAACAATAATACAAGGATTGTTGTGTTAATGTAGCATCTAAATTGTTGAAGAACGTTCCAGCTGAAAGAACTCTAGGCAAGTTTGTAGTCTGCTCAATGGACATTCGAAAAGTTGATCACATCGTCATAGCAACCTTCTATGCAATCATCAGAGACGTTTTAATTCTCTAATGTGTCCTGGATTTAGCCTACTAAAATCTACTCACAGGTGACAAATTAAAAGAAAAACTGGTGTCTGTCATGCTGTTGTGTATTTCGCTGGTACAGTTTGGGTCCACTTGTCCCCTTAAAGAAAATCATCACTGCAAGATGAACACAAAGTTATTCTTGCTGATAACTGCTAGCCCTTGATGAAACATTTCTATCTTGATGGGAGTGGCCTCTTTCAGGATGACTCCTCCCCTTTGAAGGGCTCATTGAATGGTTTGATGAGTATGAAAATGATGCAAATCATATGCTATGGCCTTCACAGCCAGCAGAATACCTAGGAGGGAGGGAGACTTTGGACCTATGTCATAGACAGCACTCTTCACCATCATCAACAAAACACCAACTGAGGAAATATCTTTTAAAAAGTAGTGTTCATCCCTCCAGTACAGTTCCAAACCGGTAGAGTTTATGCCAAGACACACTGAAGCTGTTCTGGTGGCTCTTGGTGGCCCAACGCATTACTAAATCACTTGTACTAATGTTGGTTTTTCCTTTAACCCATGTCCAATGAAAAGAAGGCACTATGAAAGACAGACGATACTGTTAATTCAGGGAAAGGAAGGTATGTTAAAGTAGTTCTTTTCTTACCTGTGACATTTGAAGGAAACTGTTTGCACTTTGACATTTGCACTGAGGTGAAATTTATCAGGCAAGCCTCATGCCTTTCTTGAAAGCTGTTTGAAGTCTTATACAATATGCTTTCCTGCTCATATACAAATGACTTTCAATTTCGATACATAAAAGCCTACAGAAACTGTATGTATTAGCCAGAATGGATGCAAGCTTTACTTCCAAGCCTTTTTATTTTGACAAGATCAAAGAACTGCTTTTTACGTCAGATCATATGTGAGTGTGTACCGAGGGCCTTGTTGATCATGCGGTTCTTTCATGGAGTGTTTTATAGGAGTAATGAGTTGAGTGTTACTGGAGACCTGCGGGGCACTTTCGTTAAGCCCGTGCTGCAGGGCCACGCTACACAGGTTCAGATTAATACCCAAAAATGAGAAGAGCAGGAAACAATTAGTATGCTAATAGGACAAATTCAAACAGCTCCACCTAGTATTACATGCCCTAATATAATAAAACTGCAGTCTGCTTCAACTAAATATAACCTTCACCTTCACAGATGCTGGAGCATCCCTTTGAATTATGCATAATATAAGTTAAAGCAACAGGAGACAAGAAAAAGTGTGTTTAATAATGCTATAAAGTGACTTCGTTTAAAAAAAATAAAGTGTGAACAATTCAATGATTCAAAGTTAGGCATAATGGTTATTTTCATTCCTGATAATTAAGCACACTATTAATATCATTCCTGTTTAAGTGCACTTTACCCCTCCTCTCCCCTCCTCTCTGCAGATGCATGGCATCTGATTTCCAATTCCAGCCTACTTTTCATTTCCCACACAATCAGAGCATGGCTTGATCCACACTGAGCTAAAACAGGCCTCTGATTCTGCAGCAATTATTTCACCAGGGTGCAGAGTTAACGAAACAATCACCATTAACCCTGAGCCTGACTCCACCAAACACACACATACAGACACACACACACATACACACACACACAGGACAAGAGCCCTCCAATCACTCTGACTCATCTGATAAACATCACTCACCCCCTCCTACAGCGCTCTCCATTAGCCGTTAAAACACACATTATTAATGTCAAATTGCGTGGCGCCTCGCTGATGGAGCGCTGATGGCTAATATAACAAAATGGCCACATCCTTTTAGCACATATTTATTCAGAAGTGAAAGGTGAAAGATGATAATGTGTGGGGCAACACTGTCATAAGTAAGTCAGTGCCTCAGCAAATCACTGACTATTGAGAGAATCTTAGTATTGTGTTAAAGCAGGCACTTGGAGTGAAGGAAAAGAGCTGATTCATTCCCCGCAGCAGTGTATGCTTTCCTCAAGAAGCTCCTCAAAGGAGAAGAAGGAGTGTTCACTTATTGCCCCCACCCTCTCTCTTTTCCTTCTGCCCTTTCTCTCACCACAATGAGGCAGCGAGGCTGACGATTTAGGTTGGAGGATGTCGATAGAAAAGTAATCAGCAAACATTAGAATGAGCTGAGGTTTTGCCAACTCCTGACTGCAGAGCATGTATCACCCATCCGACAGCCACAGGAATTAATGGCGAGGAGGAGAGGAGGGGAGAGGGAGAGAAGAAAAGAGGAGAGGAGAGGAGAGCAGAGGAGATGAGAGGCAAGGAGAGGAGATCACACACTATTCTCGGCCACTGAGGTAAACAGAGGAGAGGAGAGGATTGAAGAGGAAAAGAGTTTGAATAGAAGAAGGATGAATTCAGAATAGAATGGCAGAGCTGAGGAGCAGAGAGGAGAAAAAGAGGCAGAGAGGAGAGCTAATGAGAGGGGAGGAGAGAAGAAAAGAAAGGAGAGAAGAGAAAGGAAAAGAAAAAGAGAGGAAAAGTCAAATCTGAAAAGAATAGGGGAAGTAAGAATTGAAACAGGATAGAAGAGAGATAGGAAATAGGGGAGAGGAGAGGAGAGGAGAGATGGAGAGAGGAGAGGAGAATAGAGAAGGGAGGAGTGGTAAGATACAAAAGAAATGAAAGAACAGGAAGGAGAACAGACAGGGAAGCATAGAAGAGAGAAGATAGGAAAGGAGAAGAGAGATGAACAGAGAGGACGAGATAGAAGATGTGGAGAGCAGAAGTCATGATAGAAAAAGAGGAAAATCAAAGACAAGGAGAACATGATGATCACACACTACTCTGCCACTGAGCTAAACAGAAGCTCCATCTGCCAGAAAGAAGACCAGTCGGCATTCTGCATATACACTGACACACACACACACACACACACACACACACAATGATCACACACACAAAAAACACACATTACACGCCACCAAGGTAGATAACTACTCTTTTTTTTTGAGTTCCTCTGTTGTTATTATTATTATACTCTATTATGTAGAGTTAGACCTGAAGAAGCTGTTTATCCTTACGTCATTCATTCATTCATCTTCAGTAATCACCTTATTTTGGTCAAGGTCTTGGTGGATCCTATCCTGGGAACACTGGAGCCAGTCCATCGCACCACACACACACACACACACACACACACACACACACACATTTATATACTCATTCACACCTAAGAGTAATTTTTAGAATAGCCAATCCACTTACTGGCATGTTTTTGGGAGAAGAAACCAGAGAACCCAGAGGAAACTTGTGTGGACACAGGGAGAACAGAAACTCCACACACAGAGTAAACCAAGCTCAGGATCGCGCCGGGACCCTGGAGCTGTAAGACAACAACGCTACCCGCTGTACCACTGTGTCCTTCTTAAATTATTGTCTTTATTTATTTAAACATAAATCATGTGTGGAAGAAAAACACAAAAAAATACATTAATGGCACAAATGAGCCAGTTTAAGGAACTCCAAAAGATCTCCAACAACTTTATACCAGAAAGGCTCAGAAAAGTTACATGCAAATGTGGCAAGACACCAGAACATCAACATAAACACGTTATGGAATGTACGTCTAGAGAGACAACTCAGACATTTGAAGTAAAGTAACCACAGACATAACCACAGACATTTAAAGTAAAATGGTAAACTTGCCAGGTAGTTTGCGGCAGTCACCCCCGGATATGATAGATCAAACCGGGTAACCTGCGCAGGCTGTAGGTAAGAAAATAAAAAAAAGACAGTGAGTAGAACCAGGGCTGAGAGGAAACAGGAGAGGGAGATGAGAACGCAGTCACACTGATGAGCCACGACAGAGAAACAGACAGGAGGAGAGAAGAGCGGGTTTTTTGTCTGATGGTACTCTTAGTCCCTGACCTAGTGATCTAGCATGAGGATGTGTTTTTGATAAAGACTACAAAGCACTTTTGTAAGTTGCGCTGGATAAGGGTCTGCTAAATCCTGTAAATAAAAAGAGAGAAAGACAGATTATGGGGTTTAGAGTTATAAGTGAGTGACAGAGAGTCTGTCTTTTCCAAAAGTCACACACCAGTCCCATTGGAAGAGCTGAACAGGTTCAAGGAGATAACAGAGTATGAATAGTAAAACCATAAAATTATATGAATTAGGCTCTGAGTAGGCTCCAAGTCCAAAAAAAGCAGCTTAAAGCTTGTTATCCGTTTTGGATGTGCCTCATCTCACTAGTCAGCAGGGGGGCTAGTGACACCCACAGAGGTGCTATGTGTTTCTCTTACTGAATGTCAACGGTGTAACAAGGTAGTAGAATTTCACAGTGAGTACGTCTGGCGGTTAAACATCCCTAACTAGCCATTTTGGAGTTTTGGTGCCATGAACAAGTGCAAGCTTGGTTGAGTCGCAGCAAGACACCCCATATGTACCCAGTGGGCTAGTTTTCTTAGACATTAAATGGTTATGGGGCAATTAAACAGCAGTTTCAAATAAAACTTCCAGAAGTTCCAATTAAACCTTTGAGAATTAAGCATGGTTTGACTCAGTGCACTGTTTCTAATGATGCCCTTCACCTGGCAGTGGACAGTACAGAAATCAGACATTGGTATAATTTAGTCAGCATGTAGATATATATATATATATATTTTTAAATCTCAGCTGAGAAAAAATTACAAAGGCAACTAATGTATTATTCCTAAATCATTATCACAATACTGCTGTGTAAAGTGTCTCTGCACAACAAAAGAGGGAGTTTTCCTATATATAGGCAGTTTCCAGCTCATGGGCGTAATTGGCTTAAATCACTTTGCCAGAAAAGAGGTAGTAGGAGTGCCTCATCTTTTTTATCTTGTTGATAACAAGCTAGCTCACACTATGCATTTATCTTCTGTAACTGCTTTATCCTAGGCAGGAACCTATTCCAGTGCAACCCGAGAATACACCCTGGATAGAGCACTAGTCCATCACAGGGCTAGATGCATGAACACATTCGTACACTCATTCACACCGAGGGGAAATTTAGTGTAGGGGAACTTTAGTGTAGGGGAACTTTAGTGTAGGGGAACTTTAGTGGGAGTTCAGAGGAAACTAGGTGTCACATATTTCCCCTCTCAGGACACAGTGTGGTTCTGAGCACGACCAGTGCTGTTTTCATGGTTGTTTTAAATTCCTGTCAAGTTTTATTTTCATTGTCCATGTACTTCCTTGTGCACATTTGTCATGCACGTTTGGCTTCACTGATAGCAACCCTATGAGGCAGCAGCACCACCCACTGAGCAGGTATTAAAATAATTTATATTAGCTTGTTAAATTCTTAACAAGCTAGCTGAGGAGTGACTAGCTCTCTTTGGAGTCATAAAAATGCAAGTATATTGCTAACGAAGTCCTTATTGCGTATGTATATATATATATATATATAAAAGAATGCCATTTAAGATAATGCAAATTTTTTTGCTATATTGTCCTCACATATTTGCACATTGATTTCCATACAAACACCAAATGCTGAGCAAATATCAACAGACTGTGCATGTAGTTGATGTAAGTGCAAGGATAAGATGCGAAGAAATCTGTCAGCGTGTGAGAAAGTGACAATATGCATCTTGAGAAATATGAGAAAATACAACATGATAAAACCTCAAATTGAGTGTTCAGATTTATAATCATTATCACGAGGGATTCTTCATCATCACTCAGAGATAACCAGTTAAAGAGAGAATCTATATAATATAGTCTATTGTAATACACTGGCTTATGCCAGTATGCATTATTGGTTAAGAGGTGTGTCAAACAACAAATGTCTTCTGTTAAAAAATCTAAACAAAGCTATGTTAAAAACCATGTTTATGAAATTATTTCAATAAGGAGTTATGCTATTATGCAAGTTAAAGAAGCAGGAAAATGTTTTGAGAGAGGCTGAAGAGATTTTTCAGCAATACATGCAGACATAGAAGACTTCTTTAAAAAAAAAAAACAGAAAGACAGATTGCACCATCTCTGGAAAAGACAGTATAACAAAATGGCTGCTCTTAGCATAAATTCATTGAAATAGATTCAGATTTAAGGAGGCCTAAGTGCTGGGCTGATTAGTCATGGAAAGTTGTGGTTAGTAGTTATACAAAGTGCTGGGTACACTGTGAACTCTGAGACTTGGAAACCAGAAAATCTCACTCAACACAGCTGAGGGCTTTTACCACAAGACCACCAAATCACGTCCTGCTTCCAGCTAACAGTATGCTGAGTTCATGCTGTTCCCTAATTCCTACATTCTTATTTCAACCATAATTAACACCACTGTTTCTGGTGGGGATTTTCCACAAGGCTGTACATGCAGCAGCATCACAGGACATTAAGGCTAACATCTTCTAAAAGCATTAACATACACATAATCTCCTTGTTTAAAAGACTTTCGCACTTTTGCATAACCAGGGCTTTTTTCCAAACCATAAACAGCACCCATTTAGACGTCAACTATACAAATGAGCTCATGTTTCCTATTTGAGAGGTTACTTCATCATACTAGAGTTAATTAATAGAATATAACTGAAAACAGTGTCCAATATGTGTCTTTAAGTTGTTAGTGTAACCTCAGCAATGTTTATAAGTACCATTTAGGCAGACATTACACTTATTACAAAATTATGCACTATAAGAATATCCATAATATCAAAGCCATAAACAAATCCTGCATTATTATACCCTCAGCATGTGGACTGACTGCCACCTAGTGGCCAAGCTGAGAAGTGGCTCTTCTCTGCACACGCTGACGTTCCTGATTATGTAACAGGGCCCAAAGGCATGCTGGGTAGAATAGCATGCCAGCCGTGATAGAGCTGACATATCAGGCTGCTATACTCTGCTGTTAAAACTAAAACCTGACTCTTCAGGACAGCTTCTATAACAGCATCTGAGAGAGGATGAGTGGAAGACATATGGAAGACCATGGCAGCAGTCTCTCATGGTGTTTCTGATGGTAAAAAAAACTCACCTTCAGTGGTGAGATGTGTGAGTGGGAGACGTAGCCATGCACATTCTCAATCTCCGAAAGGTTCCTCTCGGATACATGCACCAGCTCTGGAGCTCGCACCTCGCCAGTCAACCGGGGATAGCTATGCTCCGGTGGTGACTCGTCATCCTGATAATGATACTGAGGAAGAGGAACAAGAGGGAAGATAAAAGGAGAAAGGGGGGGAAATAGACAAGCCAATCAGAACGATATAGAGACATCAAAATCACTGAACACACCAAGGGGTATATATGAAACAGTGTGAGCAAGTTGTCATCTCAAACATTACTTCTACACTATGGCTATATGGTGGAAATATATGGGTGTGATGGCATACCAGTGATTATGAGATTATATTTCATATTTCATTTTTAAAAGAATCAACCAACCAAGTGAGAATCAGAGAAAACTTTATTTTATATTCTTTTGCAATTGCCAACAAGCAATCATAATAAGTTTCTTTGGTATTCCAGCAGCTGTTCTAGCCAAATTATTCAAAGGAATAAATTAATTCTCTAGACACGGCTTCTGTAATATACATACACTGTCCACATTATTAGGAACACCTGTATATCTGCACATTCATCCAATCATCCCATCAGCCAATCATGTGGCAGCAGTGCAATGGAGATCATCATGCAGATACAGTTCAAGAGTTTTAGTTATTGTTCACACAAAACATCAGAATGGGAAAAAATGTGATCTCAGTGACTCTGACCATGGCATGACTGTTGGTGCCTGAAGAGTAGCTTTGAATATTTTAGAATCTGCTGATCTCCTGGGATTTTCATGTACAAAAGCCTCTAGAGTTTACACAGAATGGTGCAAAAAAAAAAAAAGAGCTAACAGGAAGACTACAGTAACTCAAATAACCACTCTTGAACACTCTTGGTGTGAGCAGAATGCACAACAGGTCAAACCTTAACACAGATGGGCTACAACAGCAGAAAACTACACTGTGCTCCTGTCAGCCAAGAACAGAAATCACTGTAGAGGCTACAGTGGGCACAGGCTCACTGAAACTGGACTGTTGAAGATCAGGCAAAGTCTGATCTGCCTAGTTTCAGTAAGCCTGTTTCTTTTCTGCCTCAGTGGATGTTCTTTGTTTTTTGCACCACTCTGTAAACTATAGAGACTGTATGTGAAACCTCAGGAGATAAGCAGTTTTTGAAATACTCAAACCATCTCACCTGGCACCAACAACCATGTGTCTGCATGATTTCATGCATTACGCTGCTGCCACATTATTGGCTGACTGGAAAATTGTATGAATGAGCAGGTGTACAGGTGTGTATGTGGACAAGTGGACGTGAGTGAATGTGTGTACCATAATTAAAAAAAAAGAAAAGAAAAGCAAACCCTTTTACTTGCAACACACTTATAATGGAAGTCTAAGGACCATCAATACATGTTTCTGCAATATTTATAACGCAGATTGTTCTCACTTCAAAGGTATTTGTAAATCATGGAGGTGTAAGCGTACACTGTGATTCCTAAAACCATGATACTGGGTTTTACAGTTATCACACCATGATTTTTCATACAGCTCCACTCATAGCGAGACATACGAACCAATCATGATAAGCCACAGCTGTGAGAGACATCTGGAAGCAAGCTGCATTTAGCATTATGAACAAGGTTTTGTGAGTAAGCACATGGCACTGGGTGGAGGAAGTGCAGCCAGTGATGCATTCGTGAAGTTCCTCTGAGACAGATTCTCCTGCCGTCAAAACATGCATGTGGAAGCTGCAAAGCAGTTCGTGTTTGCTAAAAGCCATAATGGACAGTGCCTTGCCAAAGCAAAAAAAAGCAGCATGATGCAAAACAGCAAGCAGCATGGGTGCAGCAGGTGGATGAAGTGAGGTTTTTATGATGACGGCACTCCGGCTGTCTATCTCACCCAGGGCGAGTTCATCAGGGCCGGGTTCGGGCTGGGGTTCATACAGGCCGGAGTGTGGGTCTGCTGCTGGGAGCCCTGAACTGCCGGCGGCCTGTTCTGGAAATACACACACACAGAAATCCAATCATGAATGTCCAAATGCAATTAAGAATTATACTTATACACCAGTTATACACCACATAAGTCAGACGTCCCACAAGCACAAGGGGAGAAGCCTTGATTTGTGACTTAAGAAATCTGAATGTACATTGACACATATGATGAAGCACAAAAGGACACAAAGTTCATCATTGGCTATGGTGATTTAAAAATTCCTGTGCACTTCTAGCTAGAAAAAAAAGCTTGTGTGGGTGTTAACCCATGCAAACAGAAGCAGTATGTGATCAGTCATGTTCATGGTTATTATTAGACTCAAGTTTTATGATCCCTGTGCTGGAGTGTGAGGAGAGTGTTATTAACAAGCAAGATACAAGACTGAAGACAGATACAAGACTGAAGGCAGATTCAAGACGGAAGACAGATACAGAATATGTACAAATTGTGCTTTGCAAAGAAACAGAAGCTCTATAACAGTTGCACTCCAGAGCCAACAAATCGTATCCTTGGTAGACAGAGGGGAGAACAGAAGCACTGGGAATACTGCAGAGAGATGGCTGAGTGGTATAGCAAGCAAACAATTTAGGAAGAGGCCATTGCACAGTCTGTTTCTGTGCGTCAAGCCAAATCAAGTCAAATCATCCTCCAAAATGTTCCAGAAAACTCCAAAACTTAATCACATTTCATAAACAGCCACATGGCCAGAACAAGATCAAAACCCTAAGAGTGACCACAACATTACTCAGTAATACTGATCTCATCAACGCCACTTGAAATCCTCAATTCTTTTACAGCTAAATGTTAGACAATAATCCAGTGACCAAAATTTCAAAAAAATCCAGTGGCTTTTCTTTTTCTCTAGCTTTCTCTATGCTGACTGTTCACAGGCCATTGCCTTGTATTCGAAGTTGGTACTAATATAAGGTACAGACAGGAAGCTAAAGAATTATAATATTAAATGTAGCTGTGAGCAGCGATCTGAGGGATCCAAGCACTCTTCACAATTTGGCCAGTGGCACATTGATAGTTGCTTGGAGACCACGAAGTGATTAAAAAAGTGGAATCGGATGTGCTTGGTTGGAATGAAAACCTACAGCCACACTGACCCTTTTGCGGATAAGATTGAAGACCCATATCACCATAGATGAACATTCTTATCAAGTTTTGTGATGACAGCGCAATGCTAATCTTGTGAAATGGCTGCTGCCATGGAATCAGATGAAAATCTCTCTAAAATCTCTAAGCCATAGGGTTGTCAAAATATGGCCTAAACTAAACACTATTGTGCTATAGCGCCACCATTAGACCTACTGGGCCCATCTCGCTTGCCTACTGACCTAATTTTACATCTCTACGACTTACTGTTTGGTCTTCGTTCTTCGTTTTAGGGGAGAAAAATAAGAATAAGAAAAACTTGAGCTAAAACAATAAGGTTCCACCCTTGAGAACATTAACACAGAACATCTCATACATAAATACACCTCAAAATGCTTTAATACCAGAGACATTACAAATGTGTCAGTGCCAGGAACATATACACTCATATTTATCTTACAAAGAGACATACAGACAGGAACAGAGAGAGAGAGATAAGCAGAGAAATGACTGCAGAGGCGTCTGACGTCCTCAAGCTAGCCCTACTGCATTGATTAAATAACAATAACAAACTGCAACAGAACTACTTAAACACCCTACATTCTGTCCCAGGGGAAATATGCATAACAATGTTCAATCACATGATTTATTCCATTATCATTTCCTTAAACAACTTCAACCACAAGTATTATACTCCACATACACACTACAGATCACAGTAACACACTGTAGCTCTGTCTCTATTAGAAACTGTCTTACTCAAATCTCCTTAGCACCGCTAGCAAGCAGATTAGCTCACAGACACATGTAATTAAAGACTGTAACACTCATTGTGACCTACTTGTTCAAAGTTCAGTAATAAGTACAATAAGAACCTGCTTTGTAATAAGAACTTGTTATATGTAGAAGGACATAAAGTTAGTGCAAAGTTATTATACTGCACACTTATGGGAACAGAGCTGAATGGAGTGAATAGAAATTAATTACTTAGGAAAGAAGATGAGTTTCTTTGGGGATTTTAATAAGAGACAGACGGTGCAGTGGGATCTGCCCTGTGTAAAAGCTCTATTATCTCCTCTTGTGAATAAAGCAGCCTCCTCTCTGTCTCACAGTTCACTTCATAGAAGTTTTACTGAGATGACCATATTCAGGTATTATATTGCTGCATAAAAGATACTTATAAAGGAACGTACATCACAAAATATATATTAAAGGGTCCAGTATTCTGAATCTTTTTTTGTAACTCCATCACTGTTTTAGTCAGTGCTTCGCTAATGTACTTCACCGTGCCACTGTGTATAATGCAAGTACACATACATTATAACAAATGAATAAACATCTCAGGTTTGCAGTTTTAACCTAGCCTCTTTAATTCCATTCCATAAAGGTTGGAAAATGAGCATGTAAATGTTTTGGTACATGAAACAACATTACCACAACCTTTATAGGTTCATTACAGGTTTAGATTACACTGATGTCTGGTGACAGCTAAGTGAACTAGGTTTATTATAATAATAAGACTACAGAGAAAACATAAACTACTGAAAAATACATTTGTATACTTAAAAATTACAAGTAAAATCTGTCATATATTTAAGAAAATCTCAACTGAAATACAGTATGTTTTATTTACTTCAAATATATATTTAGTGTTAGTATTCATTATGTATTAGATCTAAAAGATGGAATTAAAAGGCACATTGTTAGCAGACATTATAATATTGTATATGACAGAAACTGCAATGAGCTTAAATGGTGATTAGCATTAGCATTAATTTTTAATTAAAAGCATTAATTAATTAGCATTTTTTATTTTATATCACCACACACACACACACACACACACACACACACACACCTCCTAATCACTCTTAAAAACTAGTAAAGCACTTTTCCTACTTGCACTTCTGGGAAATAAGTCACCCAAATCCTGTTTTGAAGATGTTTTTAAAATTGAATAATAAATTGCTTGGAGCAGTTCCACTAAATATGTAATTACAAAATTTTTAATTTAAAAATCCAGATTCTATGAATATGCAAATTGCTAATACCTCTATCTCTACTGGCACACACCCACTTCCAGTGTTAAATCAGGGTAATAACAATGTTTCATACTCTTGTGATATTTATTTTGGCTATATTTACATAATGAAAGTCAGTCTTGTATATTTTATAATACAGCTTGTTATAGGCTTGGATGCATGGAGGATTGGATCGTGATGCCAAAATGTGATATGCATCGTGGAAATGTGCGATATCAGCATTCTCTTAATTATGCATCTCATGCAACTGCACTCTCTGAACGCCAGAGGTCCCAATCTGAACAGCTCCTACAGTTAAAATATACACTCACCGTCCATTTTAATAGGAACACCTGCACACCTGCTAATTCATGCAGTTATCCAATCAGCCAATCATGTGGCAGCAGCACAATGCATAAAATCACGCAGATACAGGTCAAGAGCTTCAGTTAATGTTCACATCAAACATCAGAACGGGGAAAATGTGTGATCTCTATCCAGTTTGGGTGAATGTGAGCCTAGATAGCTTCAGAATCCTGTTCTTGGCTGACAGGAGTGGAATTTGATGTGGTCTTCTGCTGTTGTAGCCCACCCACCTCAATGTTCGACGTTTTGTGCATGCTGAGATGCTTTTCTGCTCACCACAGTTGTAAAGGGTGATTATTTGACTTATTATAGATGTCCTGTCAACTCAGACCATCATTCTCTTCTGATCTTTCTCATCGACAACGTGTTTTAGACTGCAGGCCCTCCGCACACAGAGTGTTTGTTTTTTTTTTCTGCACCATTCTGTGTAAACTCTAAAGATTGTTGTGTGTGAAAATCCAAGGAGATCAGCAGTTTCTGAAATACTCACCCCAGCCCCATTGATGTGAACATTACAAACTCTTGGCTTGTATCTGCATGATTTTATGCATTGTGCTGCTGCCACATGATTGGCTGATTGGATAACTGCATAAATGAGCGGGTTTATAGGTGTTCCTATTAAAGTGGACGGTGACTGTATAGCAAGCACACTAGTCACATAATCGTGTTTTTTCATGGAGAGCCATCTGCATTTGTGAAGTGACCAATAGCCCGATAGCTCCGGATTGCAACGATCAGCATGCATTAGCCTATAAGTTATACAGTTACACAATCACATTATAGCAATTAAAAAGAGCTCTTCAGTACTTTCTAACCACATCATCCCCGAGCCTTTGTGATCTGCGGTGCCAAGAAAGAGGCTGCAGAAATCGGCATTTTAGCCGACTTTGGAGCTCTGTTTCTGTTACACAGCTCACTATGTTTCAATCGAGTCCCCAGATATTGTGAAACTGTAATATACTTTGTTTACAATATTAAACCTCTGTTTGTAGGTAAACAAAATATATTACAGTTTCAATTTATTTAGTTTCACACAGAAAAAAATGCACATTGTTTTGCATGGTTTATTATACAGAAATTAAAAAGGAGAGTTTTAAGTCATAATTTTTCTTCTTCCAAATTTTGTTCAAATTTTCTGGGAATTCAATTGAATCGAATCGTGAACAGAATGTATCGTTACACCCCTACTAAATACAATTATTTTATCAATTATAAATAAGAGCCAACAAATCATTTGTGGCTACTGAATGCCAATTCCCACAGAAAGCTGTTGAAGTGTCTTTAAGTTGCACGTGAACTTCTATTTTAGCCGGCGTTTAAATGCATTAAAACCAGCTATGAATCACACCCTAAATATGTGCACCCATCAATCCTGCTGCGTTTTTATGTGCCTGTTATTGAAGCTTATTTAAAAATTCTCTATTAAAATAACACATTTATTCACATAAAGGTGAGGTCAGATCACTTCTCCTAAGCTCCAGTAACTCTACCTATGCCTACATACAGTATATGATACTGTAAAAGTGTGAAACTGTTTTTCACTGCTTGAGATAATGTGAAGCAGTTTATCTAGATAAAGCTCTCAGGCATCGGACTTTTATTCTCCTGCGATATATAGCAATTTGTTAAAAACAGGCCTGGCACAGATCATGTTTTTGCAGAGTCCTCTTCAACCCTATAAATAATATATGTTTGCTTGTAATGAGATAAGACATTATTATTACAAATGTGCAGTCACTCTTGAACATTTATTTCCACTGATTAAAAGACAGTGAGAATTTGGTGCTCATCATGAAATGGATACAAACTATTAAATATAGCTCATATGCCATTTTTCATTATATGACTAGACTGCACAATATAGCATGAATATTGTATTTTAGTGTATGAAGTTGGAAACCATGCCAAGGGGGAAATACACTAATGCCTTTCGATTAAAATATTAAACGTTTACATGTATAGAAATCTCTATGTTTATTACACTACTGACATAAAAACTTATGACGGAGAAAACATAAAATGTATTTTCAGTAAGTATATATTTCTGCTTCTTAAATCTATATAAAATCCTTAAATGAAATCTAATTGTATGTATGAAAACATTACAGTGCTGGGAATGAGAGGATCTGATTTGATTGTACATCAGAGCAGCACTTGTTCATAATGGATTCATTTAAATCTAACCCCTTCTTGCATCTCTGATGCTCTGTGATATCACCTTCAATGATTGTTACAAAGATACCAAAAATATACAGTGCAGCGACTACATATTGTATGAGCGATGCACTGAAAAAATCCATAAATTCATAAAGCTGCCTTGAACTAAACAAATGCAAAAAGAGAGGAGAACTTAGAGAATGAGACAGAGAGAGGGGAAATTTCTACTCGAATATGACTCACTGTTGTGCTTGTCTGTCAACAGCCTATTTACAGTTTCGAATGACAAAAACCCACTCTCATGTACACACATATGTAGAACCAAAGAACACATCACCACACACTTGCCAGAATCCCTGGTCGACAAAAATGAAAAGTGCCAGGCAGGTTGAGTTTTCCGTCATCACTGCAAGATCAAAAATCAGCAGAACAAATGCACATAAAGAATAAATCATGTGCTCCCCTTCCCCTATCTCCCCTAGAGCTGCTCTTATTATGATGGATGAGTAAACTATGCTGATGAGTGTGGAGGAGGAGGAAAGCCCATCTGACAGCTGTTTGAGATTCCCTTTTCTTTTATGGAGCAATGAGCACAAGAATTCTTAATGAGGAAAACTCTGGGGACAAGAAAGCCTGCCAATACTCCTGATTTCAATGCATTAGAGTCATTCTTGCACTGTGGAGTAGAAGATGCTTTCAGGTTTGTATGACATACAATTTCAATTAAAAGGCTGTAACCATAAGGGTTGCAAGGGTCATTTCTTAGCACGGTGCAGAGTAACCAAGGTTTTGGTTAGGAAGGGGGAAAATGTGCTGGAGCAGTGACAACATGAACATAGGTGAAACAACGGAAGAAAACAGCATGTGTGCGAGCTGTGGAGCCTGAAATGTGCCATGTGCCTCTGAGAGAGAACAGCAGGCCTCTAAAGCAATACAGTGTGACTCACAATTTCTTGATGGTCATCTATGAGCAGACCCTTGATACCGTCGCAGAGCCCTGGGGCAAGTCTTCATGAGATTGCTGATAGCACATGTACACACACTGCAATTCCCTTTTACTCTCTCTCTTTCTCTCTCACTCTCTCACACACAGGCACACTCATTATAGAGCCTGAAAAAATAGCACTTATGCATTCTGAAAGTCTAAAGCTGAACTCATATAATAAGTGTTGCTGCTGTTTGAGCAACACGAGACTAATTGGAGCAGTTAATACATTACATAATATGCAAAAACTTCACTCAGTCCTGCACCATCACGAGCTACCCTATATACAGTATAGGACAACTTTACTACCATACTCAGAGTTGAGTTAAACGCATTCAGACCTCAGACATAACTACAGACTTAAGATATTCAAGAAGTTATGTTTTTCTTGTGCAATACAATATAACAGCAAATTTAAAAAATGATAAAATAACTCTCACACATTACGATTTCATGACTTCAGTTTAATATCTTGTGGCTTCATTATGTTGTGCATGATATAAAAAAATAAAATGCAAAATAATAGAATGTGCTGGATCAAGTACTATTTTTATAAGTTGCCACATAATGAGGGTCGACTCCATACTGTTAAACTGAATCTGAAGTGATTAATGTGATAACTACTATTAGGACTATTCATACAGCATTATTGGTTATTATTAGTATATACTGGCAATATACTAATAGCAATATCTAACAGAAGTAGACTTCTGTTAGATTTCATTTCTTGCCATCTTGATTTTTTTTCCATTTAAGATTGTCTCTTGGTTTTATTTGACATCATATTACATTTGACAGCAAAGAAATTAAAAGTTAATTCCTTTTCTAGTCCGCATTTCTGATTTTTTTCTGAGCTTAAAGTCAAGAGCTTGTTTCTTAAAGATGGTAGTCTAGATGCTATTAAAAATCCTGTCTCTGGTGCTTCTATACAAGAAAATTTGACAACCTCAGAGGCATGAAGTACACAGAGGTAATTTTAACAATCTGAATGGGATTGACTTAAGCAGTGCAACATGCATCTGAATACGAAGGAACTTTCCCAACGTAAATACTGATGTAACTTTTTTGGACTGAAGTCGCAGATGAAAACAGGGCAATGTGTCATTTATAAAGACTTACTCAAAAATTATACCTGAGTCTAGTGAAGTAGACTACTGATATTTTATTATATTATTATTATTATTATTATTATATTTTACAGCCTGGCTTGTTAAATATCATAGTAGATCAGTCACATGATGGTAATTATGCTCATAGCAGTTTCATTTCAAACATTAATACTCCCTCAGATTCAAAGCCAAAGAATATATATATTTAGTTACTGTCATGACATTGGCACCAATATTAAGAAAAATCTTTTTTTAATTACAAATAAATCACTTTACTTACAGTCAGAAAAAATGTATATGTACCTCTGATGTTACAGTGTCACTGTATAACCTTTATAATGCACCGGTCTTGTAAAGCAGGGTTTCATGTTGATGCTATTGCCACCACGTGCAGAGTTTCTGTTTGTGTCCTGAATATTGCTACCCCACGTCCTTCTATTCTACTCCTCCTCCTCTCTACTCTCGTAAATTGAGAGGAGATGGGAATGTGACATTGCCTCTAGGCTCCATGTGGATTTGTATGGAATCCCCTTGCAACTGAATGCACTGACCCCTTTTCTGTGGCCTAGTATCCACCCAACATCATCATCCTTTACATGTGACTCCACTCAGGTCCTAGAGAGACAAAAGGTTAGAGAAACACAGTCAGGGCACATCCTGTCCTAGCTTTCCTGCTCTACACAATCTCACTTTACACAAAGCACCAAATAATGGATTTAATGGAGCTGCAGAGAAAACAGAACAAATTCAATTCTGTAAGCAACTTTACAGAAGTCGGGACGTAGATTTAGATCCCAAAGGCAACAGTGGCAGTGAAAAACTCCCTGAGACAACATGAGGAAGAAAGCTTGAGAGGAACCAGACTTAAATGAACCCATCCTCTTCTGGGTGACACTGAATAGAGGGAGTAGAAAGCATTACAGTATACAGGTGTAGAAGAATAAAGTCAAACAGATGTGATTACAGCAGCAGTTCGTAGGAAGTGCATGTCTTCAGTGTCCAGATGAAATTATCCAATAAAGCAAATAATGAGGCTTAAGCATGAACAGATTTAGGGAAGTACAGAAAGCTCTTGATGAGGAAGCAGCAGGAACAGAACAGGAGGAGGATGAATCCAGCAGGTCCAAAGGATTAGAAGCTCACATCAAAGGTCACATCAATGACTTGTGCAGACAGTGTGTGCAGATAAATGATTATTGTGACCCCCATGTATACATTTTCAAAATCAGTAACGTCATATGCATAAGTGGCACACACCAAAAATCTACAAATTTGTGACACAATCCATCATTGCATTAGAGATAATTAAGAACACAAGCCTTCATTGCAAAAATCATTTGAATCTGAGGCTGGCTTAAAAAAGAATTCCAGCCATATATGGCCATATAAACGCATACACATTTAATCTGAGACCACATGTTGAATTTTCTGGCCCATGTCTGATTTTAAATGATTTGTCGTACAAAAAATTTGTATTTGTGCCACACCAAGGCTGTAATGTGAACGCTCCAGCAAAGCTCCACCTCTCCAGCTGCCACAACAGTTGGCAGGAAAATCTGGAAGCTCAAAGGATCAGCAGACAAAATGGACATTAAAAACACACAAGAGTCTGCCTCATGCATACTCACAGAGCGCAGGCTGAATGTATTACAGAAAGCTCAAAGAGTCAAATGAGGTATTAACTGCTAAAGGCTGTGGAACTGGAACCACCTCTTGCTGTTCACATTTATACCCTAACCCTAACCCACTGCACATCATTTTAAATAGATTCAACTCTCTCAGCTACAAGACTTTCTTAGTGTATAGGAATATAAAATATAGAAATAAAAATATCTAAGAAAGCTTCACAACAGTGTCACTGAGGAAGAATGAGCTGGTCCTACAAAAGTGATGCTTTAACATCATGACCCATAAGTTTCTGGATCATGGCTGTTTATATTGAGAGCTATTACGAATATACAGCAAGTATAAAAAAGTATAAGGTACAATTACAAATAGAGATTAAAAAGTAAATGTATGAGTGCTCATTGTATAAGAATGTAGAATGAACTGAAAGTATTACACTTGTTAAAATATACATGTTAATATTCTAACTGTATATAAAGTAAAGGTGTTCATTCTACCAAGGTAAAATGAACAATTATTGCATATAGAAATTTGATCAGATGCTAGGCTGTAAATGAATGAATATTAATGTAATATTACACCAAAACAAGTATTACAAAAAGAATAGCAGAAGAAATGTTACATAAATAGTACTGGTACCAGTCAATGGAAGGGAGAGTGCAAGTGGCATCACACCTTCACATTATGAATGTGAATGTCTGTCAGCACAATAAATATTACACTTTAGGCGAATGAACTGTTGGCTGGAGAAGCGCCAGAGATGTATCAATTTGCTGTGTAGTGGATGAGCTGGATCCGATTTATCCCCATTCTTCTCTCTATTGAGGCCTCAAGGGATTACTAAACTTCGCCTTACCATGGACTCTGCTTTCCTCACTAGTTTGTGGGGTTTGGTCAGGTCAGGTCCTTCATTTTTATTTTTACACTCCGGCAAACTGTTGAAAAGAAGACCACTCTAGCTACTGTGGACTGGTAGAACAAGTACTGTAGTTCAGAGCACACGTGAAATGAAGATACACTGCTACGGCCTTTCTTGTGGAGTTTCGCTGAACTGTGCTCACAGTCCAACCTGCTGTTTATGGAGTTCACCAGTTCTACATATGCTTTGTGGATGGAAATGGCTGGTGGTGATTATCTATTCGATTTGAAGTTAGTGACACTGAGCTGGAGGTGATTCTTTTTGCACCTCTTTTTGCAACATTGCCTACCAGAATTCTGTAGTCTCACCCCCACTCCTACTCACTCCCAAAGGAATTCTGATTAATCCTGCCCACCCCCGAAGGAATTCTAGTCAACGCCGACACTTTTGACAAATCCGGCCCACTCTTGCATAAAGTTCAACCAATCCCACCTGCACACACACTTATTTCTACTTCAATTGTTGTTTGTACTTGCCTGCAATATTCTATATAAATTCTATATTTTAATGAATTTAGTTTGATGTATTTACCAAAATACAGACAAATACATTAATTTAAATCAGAGAGACCCTGACCATGATACTGAGGGTGAATGAATGCAGTAAAGCTTTGCGCAGCCATGCGTGCAACTCACTGTGTCCAACGCACTCCTACATTACTCTTTGGAATGCCAGTCTTGATGCACACCTCTATACTCATCTGAGTAGTTAGTGAAGCATAATATTGATGGTATACCTATTATTTCAGATTTCTTTATCACAGTATACTCGTATATCATCCCACCCCTATGATTACATTTCAGTAACACATAATACATTTTCAGGAATTTAAAACTACACATGTCCAGAGAGACATTCCTTTTTTCCCATCATTTCTGAATGTTTTAAGACCCCGTGCACAACCCTTATATGCTCATAAGTTCAGTGCTGATGGTAAAGACATTAAAGATACGTAGTGAACAATTTAAAAGTAAAACCTAGAGCCAAACACCAGTCTACTTCAACATCAACCAGTATCTCATTAATGCAGCTAACACACTTGTAAATGCTACACACTCTCTATATCTCTCACACAAGATTAGACATCTGGGACCATGGGTGGCTTGTTAAAGAAGCGTATCTCAGATCTGGCTCTTGAAAGTGAGAGTTTCCAGCTTCTGCAAACTGTGAAGAAGAAAACCAGCACTAGCACTTTCTTAGCAGCCTCATTATCCATTCTGCTTCTGAAAATTATGACAAAGTTTAAAATCCCCCCATATCAAAATGCCCTTTAAAACATGCTGAGATTGTTTCTTTCAGCGAAACACCGTGTTTACCTGCATTCAAGCCATATATGCTGAAGCATATACCATAGTCCTACACAGGCTGGCCTCCAAGCTCAGGGACCTCAGTCTTAGTGCCCCCTCTGTAACTGGGTCCTGGACTTCCTCACAAGCAGACCCCAGGTAGTGAGAGTGGGCCAGTTTACCTCCAACACCATCACCCTGAGCACTGGAGCCCCACAAGTTTGTGTCCTGAGCCCCCTGCTCTAAGATCTCTACATGACTGTGTCCTCTCAAGTTTGCTGATGACACAGTGGTTATGGGCCTCATCTCCCACTTGATGAAGTGGAGAAACTAGTAGCTCGGTGCCAGGTTAGCTATCTCTCTCTGAACGTCAGCAAAACCACGGATTTTCCACGGACATCAGGAAGAGGCAGCAGCGGAACTACACCCCACTTGTGATTGTCAGGGCCCCCATGGAAAGAGTGAGCAGCTTAAGGTACCTTGGAGTACACGTCTCTGAGGACCTGACCTGGACTCATCACATTCAATCTCAAGTGAACAAAGCCAGACAACGGTTGTACCACCTGAGACTGCAGAGGAAATTCAAGGACTCCCCCCAGCGATCCTGATAATGTTCTATACTGGGGCTATAGAAAGTTTACTGACTCATTGCATCTCAGTGTGGTACGGTAACTGCTCAACCCAGGACTGCAAAGCCCTGCAGAGAGTGGTGCGCTTGCCAGCTCTGCTCTCTCCTCTCTGCACGTCATCTACACCAGGAGATGCGGTACAAGAGCTGCTAAAATCATCAGGGACTCCACCCATCCCGGTAACTGTCTGTTCAGCCTGCTGCAATCAGGCAAGCGCTTCCGTAGATTGATGGCTAAAACTGAAAGGCTCAGGAGGGGCTCCTTTCCCCAGGCCAACAGACTCCTCAACACAAACATGTCCACCATACAAATCTCTTAGGACTCCATAAAGATCTGTCCACAATACAGATCCCTCAGGACTCCGTAAAGACTCTCCAGTCACTCTGTACTCCACTCACACTCTACACACAGCAAGTTGTACTTTGTATTGTTACTAAATGTAACATACTTGCATATTTTGTGCATTCATTTTTTGCACCCTGCATATCTTGTACTCCCCTTTTTGTACATTCCTGTACATATATTTCATATTTCTTATTATTTCTTATTCATTTCTGATTTTTTTAATGCACAGTCTAAAGAGGAGTAGGCCAGGTTCTCATTTCACTGCAAGTTATATACTGTATATAACTATGTATGTGACAAATACAAATCTTGAATCTTGAAACACATTTGACTTTAAATCTTATTTCACTGCCATATTAAATCAATGCAATAATTACCTTATGCAATAACTGCTTGTATCCTGTGCTTATCGTATGCAGTCTAGAGCACATAAGAATCTCTTGCATGGTTCAGGCTTTATGTTGATGAATCACCCACAGCTTGTTTCTATGTTGTGCACATAATCAGACAAACAATATACGAGGAAAGCAAATATGTATATTTGAAAACTGAAGCAGATGGAGAAGCAGATTAAATAACTGGATATACTTCAATATAATATGAGAAATTCTCAGCAAAAAATACTGCCTATATAATAATGCGTCACTGAATAAATGTTATAAAAGCCATTGTTTTGGTTCTTAAATCTGAGTGACTGAGCCTTTTTCGAAGCCAACATAAAGTCCTTGATATACGCACACCTGCGATCGCATAACAATAAGTGAATTCTGTATTAATGCACCAAGTTTCAAACCAAACAAACCAATACTGGCCATTGTTCTGTCCAAGGAAAACCTGTTATGTTTCTTAGTAATGAAAGCTTACTGTTAACAGACTACATTACATGGTGGAAGAACTGTTTATTGTCAATAATTTAATAATAATAAATTAAATTATTTATTGAACACTGGATTTTATCATATTATTTTTGTCGCCATTTTATAAAAGCAATAGTCCACTCAGGCGCGTGCATTACATTGAAATGATAACTTTGTTACATGTCATGTCAAGCATGCCCCCTTGTGTGCTTTAATGTACCACAGCATGGCAAAATGCTTGAATCTGATTGGTTAGAAGGTGTGCATTATTTTCGTATAACAGTGCAGGTAGTTCCAGCTGTAACATGAACGATAGGTTAATATCGTTTAGGTGGATCCTAAACTTTATTGTTTCTATAGTAACCGCTCATACACAGGGACTTAACACATGGATTTAAAAACAGCTTGTTGTTTAACAAAGTAATTCTTATAATCATTGATGTGGTGAAGTGTTTATTCGGAGGCATTTATTTAATATTTATGGAAGGAGTCTCAGTTGTAGGCGCTCTCAGTCTAGGTTACACTTTCAGTTTTCTCTGTAAAATGACAGGCTGAGCTTTGTGTGTGCGTGTGTGCGTGCGCGATTAGGTCGAGCGACAGAGAGAGAGAGAGAGAGAGAGAGAGAGAGAGAGGGGCTGGTGAAGAACGACTGTTTATAGCAGCTATAACAGGAACTAACACGTCTCTCAGACGTTCCACAAAATTAAATCTAACTATATAACCGTTAAAATGCATGATGTGTCATTCATTAAAAGATTAAACATTGTAATCGTTGGCAAATGGCTGTGGTATAAGCAGAATGACACACTCCATATGTGCATTTTTTCACATATGTGCATGCATTATTTTCATATAACCGCACGGTCTATCGTGTTATTCCTTACATATAAACTATATGAAATATATTCTTTTGATAAAACTAGACTCAGGCTTTTGGATACTGTAGTAACGCTGACCTTTTGACACAGTAATGCACTGTGACAGCACAACAAGACTGAACAAATTTATATCCTATTCCATTCACATTCAAATAAATAAATAAATAAATACTATTCTTTTTATCCCAAAAATCAGCTGTTTCAACAATAACAAGATTAGAATTATTACATACCTCAAAGTAAAGCAATGACAGCTTTGACAAAAGCCTAGTAAAAATCAATATACCATCTGAAAGCTGGCACAGATAAGCAGAAGCGTACCTGACATCCAAACATCAGGAACAGCATTTTATCACGGCAGGTAACTTTGCAGTGACAGAGCATTGGAGTGAAGATTTCTGGCTTTCTCACAATAGGAGACATTCCAGAGAGTGCGAGAGTGCCTTCAGCTCCAGAATCACTGATGTACAGAATGAATAGTGTGTATACACACACACACACATAACCGGCAAGACATTTTTCACTCCTGAGTGAACAAGGGTCCGCTGTACACTAACATACTGCTATAAGGCACCCACTGCTCAGCTCCTCTCTAGTCCCGAACCCTAAAACCCTCTCCGTCTGTTATTTCACTGTTGGCCATATCACAGTTACTGCTGGCCTCAAGTTGTGTGTGAGAAACCAATAAGGCTGCATTTTAGCAATCTGCAAACACAAATCAAGAATGTTTCTTGTTGACACTTTAAATTTCATAGAATCTGAAACAGCATCGTATTAAATATACTACACTCATACTGGAATAAAGTATTTAATATTATCTGTATAAAGTATAGAAAAGGTATTAAAGGTACTTGGGTATAAAATGAGAAAAAGTAGTTAGAACTTTCCATGTTTTTCATATTTGATCAAAAGCATTACAATAATAGTAACAAAAATATTAACAATAAACCCAAATTAGAAGGGAAAAAAACAGAATATTTTTGTCTGTATTTGGATAGACATGGTTAGCCTTTTTCCCTCCAAAACACTCTGCAGTAAACTCTAGACCTACCACAGTAATATAAGAATGGACTTACAGACTTTATACCACAGCGCTGTTGTGGTGTTGATGTGGTGATGTGGTGATGAGGTGATTTCTATAACAGCAGCTCTGACAAGAGTTCCTGCTGTAATTCAAATCACACGTTTATATTAATGCCCTCGGTCTAACATTTTATCATTTCTACAGTAACAACTCATCCATAGGGACTTTTTATGGCATAATCTCCAGACAATCCAAGTCTTACAAAATAAACAGTAGTTTAGATAACTTTAAGTTTGCTCTGGTGAAGTTTCCGGTAAATGAAGGTTTACGTTTATGAAAGAAGACTTCATTCGGGTAAAGCTGTTCCTTTGAGTTTTCTGCTGCAAGAAATGTTTTTGTGCTCTCTGTAACAAACTCCATCTTTTTCTTATTATTAGCTTTAAGGTGAAGAAAAAAGAGAGGCTGGTGAGGGAATAACTTGATTATAGCTTATATATGGTAAGTCATACCATGAACTAGTCTTCACAAAAGTACCTAGTTCTGCTTTGGGCTGCATCACACCACCTCCTCGGTGATTATTTCCCTATAACAGCACACCCTGTTTTATTCCTTACTTAGCTCCATGTATAAATGGCTGAACTCCAGATATAAATGGCTAAAATATTGTGGAGTTCATGGCATCCATACAGGATTCATACATAACAGAAAAAAAAAAAAACATGTCCCAGTGTCATCACAATTATCATAGTTTCCTTGAAATGAGAGTATGGGACGAAAGGGTTAATTGTGCTGTAAGCAATGTCCCTGAGGAATTTTAGTAGAATAAACATTTAAAGTCATTTGCTTTTAAATATGCAGTGAAGTTAAAGTTGACAAAAACATTTACCTCTACTACTTAACTACTTTCTCAAGTAAAGTCAAAAAAAAAAAAAAAAAAAAAAATTACAGTAACAATTATTTCGACTTCATTTCTCTCCACCACTGCAGTGAAGTATCGATGAATATTATTATGATATTTAATGCACAGTATGTGCTGCATGGCATTTGATAGAAAACATATCCGCTTTGCTTTCACAGGCCTGTGCAAAATTAAATAAACCTCAAACCAATCTAAAGTGCATCCTGCATTTTATATGTCTCTCTCAAACGGCGAATGTTGCAAAAGATTGTTTCATGACTCACACTTCTATAAAGCGTGTGTGACCTTTTAATCAGTAATGCTGGTTCTTTAAACACACTTTTATCCGTCATAATTTACGCTCATTCTACACATCACTGACTCCATTACTAAACTCAGAAGAAGCCAGAAAGTCTATTTGATATTAAAACCATATAATAAAGCATCACATGGGCGTAGACTAGTGTGTGCCGTAGACTCAAGGGGCGAGGGGTTGCTGGGCTGGCACAAAAATGACCCGCAGGTGAAAATTAGAAACTTGTGCTTCCGTAAGCAGAAAAGACGGAGTGGGTGTCCCTCCCCTCCCCACAGTCACGCCACCTGATTAGAAGTTTGTGTGTTGTGTAGGCATGTGTAAGCAGGTAAGGATAAACAGATAGCAGGTAAAATTGTGAGGAGTGTTGGACATGCAGTGAGGTCAAACCGGGTTACATTTCAAGCTGCTCTATAATATCAAGACTAAAACCAGAAAAAGAGAAACACATTTTTAGATTAGAAGTGGAAAATCTGGGAACTGATACATATTTGTTATCTGCACTACACGAATAACACACAGTGTAAAAGCAGAGCTTTGCTCAGTGCAGAGTACGCACTGGTCTGTTAGCTTTGGGTGTATTAGTGATGGGTTATATAGCATAGATATCATTAGGTAGCATAGCTGCTCCTTGGTAAAGAGAGCACTAATCTGCATACCCATGAGCCCCTGTGGCTGCCCAGTAATGCGACGCTTAACGTCCTTGTTCTGTTAGATTGTTAGGCAAGAAACGTGGTGTTTGGTTGTCCATGCTGGTAGGTGTTATACCAGCATGTTGTTTGTGTCTGCATCCGAGCGGTTTCCCCAGCCAGTTTACTTCTGCAGCTAACCACCATGTCATTTGTTGTGCTGTAAATGTGTGTGTTTGCCAATAAAGAGCAAGTGCATTTTTTTTAACGATGCTTCCTGTCCAAGCTTCTTCCACATCAACGCCACAATAGACACTGGAAGACGTTTTAATGAAACATAATCGACATCATGATGTTCAGGATGTAACCAAATCGCTCGTCACATACTTAATGATATCTTTTAATCAGACATCTTCAACATTAAATTGTTTTGCAAAATAAAGGAGACCGATTTTAACCTCCAATCAGCTACTCATTATTGTGAGTAATGGTTGAGTAGGACAGTGCTCTAAGAGTACAGTACTGTGCAAAAGTCTTGCAAAGAAATACTGTACAGCAAAGGTGCCTTCAAAAATAATGAAATTTAATGTTTCTACATTTAAAAAAATACTATAAAGAGCAGTAAACAGTAATAAATTAAACAAAGTCAATATTTGGTGTGACGATCCTTTGCTTTAAAAAAAAAAAATAGTAGTCTCAGGTACAATTAGTGCAGTTTTATAAGGAAATAATGGAGCAGTCCTAAAATAAAAACCTACAGCAAAGTTTGTACTAAAAAAACAGTACTGTATATACAATGTACTCTCAGAAATGAATATCACAACATAATATATTGCAGAATACATATCATAGTATATACACTGACACCAATAGCTGTCTAAATGACCATTCCAAAACTATGATGAATAAAGTCAGTTTCTTATGAAGTGGATGAAGACTATAAGTCTGAAATGGTATAGTCTAAAACCCTCATCAAATTCTTTCTACTCACGAAGAAAAAGTGCATGGATTTAGAAACCTAACATTAACTTACTAACGGAACAGAAACATATTATTATTGTATTTCCACTATGACCTCATTTGACTAGACGTAGATGCTCCACTGGCACGATCTGTGCCTGTGTTGACCAGTAGAGGGCATAACATGACAGAGGATCAGCCAACTGCTGCTCAAATACACAACAAGTTCATACCACTGATAGATCTGTTAAAACACTTCTGGCATTCATGAAATGTTGAAACAAAAGACTTTAGAAACCTAAAGCCACATCTATGCAGCCTGTAATCACCATCATCATAAGGCGAACAATAGATGCTGTTGGCACTAGATAGCTGGCCACCCGCATAATTAAACTACAACAGCAAAAGATAATTACATTTAAGGATGCAAATTAGAGCGATTTTCAGAAGCAGTGACATTTTCAAACTAAATACCTTACGGCACAGGGCCACACAGTTCAAGCCACCACCTTATTTAATAACAGACTGGAAGCAACAAATCCACTGCCATCATCCTTATATCCTCTAATAATAATAATAATAATAATAATAATAATAATAACACATGGTCCTGGTTTGATCTCAGTGTACCAGCTGATAGACTGTGTTGGATCTATAGTCAACATAAAGTGTCTGTTTGTGTCTCATATACAGTCCACTGAGACTGGGTTTAACCATATGCCAACATATGGTGAGGGATTTTCCTAAACTAATGATCAGTCTTTTCAAGGTCACTCACACAGGAATCATTAAGTGTGCCTCCAGAACACAGCATCCGCACCAATGTCTCTCTTAGAAGCTTCAGAACATCTGAGGTCTGCTAATAATACTGACTTTGTGTGCTGAGTATGTTTGACTCAGACAACTTCAGGAAACTCTAATATCTTTGGAATGGTTTTACACAGTAATAGAATAGCCCTGGGATAATGAGGGGTACTTAACTTCCAAAAATATGAGTTCTACTTGAAACCCTTTTGACAGGGAAACAGTCTGCTGGAGGTTGTGGAAGGTTCTACACAGAACCTTTAATAGTTCCCCCAGAGGGACAACCAAAGAACCTTTAAGGGTTTGAAATTTTCATAAGTGCATAACAGCTACACTCAAAAAAAAAATGTGTCAGAAAAGGTTGTTTGAATGATGCCATTGCAAAAACATTTCCTTAAAACCCTTTAGGGTAAGACTGCAGCTTCATAATTCCAGGATCCCAGGGTTCAGCTGTAAGATCAGGTTACTGTCTGTGTGGAGTTTCATGTCTCCCTGTGTGTAGGTACTTCCTCCAGGTTCTTTGGTTTTCTCTGGCATCCCAAACTCATACTGGTAGGTGGACTGCCTACGCTAAATTTTGCCTAGATGTCAAAGTGTGCATGTCGTTCTGCAATGGACTCGGGTCCCATCCAGGATGTGTCACTGCCGCATGGCCAGTGTTCCCAGAATAAGCTGTGGATTCATCAGAACCCTGACCTGGATAAAGACGAGAAGATTGCTCTATCACCATTTTTACTGTTTTTACAAACTAAAAATGTATCACAATAAATATTACCATTGTGAGGATCTTTGTGGTGGAAAATTATTATTGTTTATTGCTAAACAATCATAGCCCAAAAGGGGAGAGCAAACATGGATCTTCAAGAAACCCAAAATTGTTCTTCTATAATATTGTTCTAAAGAACATTTTCTACCACCTCAAGAATTAAGCTTCATAGCCCTATATTCTCATACATCAACATCCTATCTCAGGAATCCCACTGTCTGCACTGAGGTAAAGTGTCTTTTCCCTTCTGCTTCTCCATCAGAATGAAGCATACCTACGAGTAAAAGCCCTACAGAGGCCATTAATATTTCAGCATGCCTTCAGCACACAAGAGAAGTTCCAGTGAAAGCACATCCGCTAATCTGAACTCAGCCACAACTACATTACAGTGAGCCAGGAAGCCATAATGACACTGCTGCAGTGAATCAATTCCATAATGAAATTTACTGTAGTCGACTAGCAAACCGGTAGACAGTATCCTCCAGCTCAGTGCAGTTTTGGTGTAAAAAAGGACCACAGACAGCATTATATACAGTATCTATGGAGTGCAGAGGGAAGATCCACTTACTCCAGTTCCACAGATTTGCATGCAGAAGCCACTTTTAATTTATACCTCTGCACAACATGAGCTTCAGTGTCAGTATCAAGGTTTACAAAAAGCCCAACTCCATCCACATCAAAATGGTGTTCTAGTCTAGTTCTAGCTTTATGAATAAAACACTCAGGCTAATGCTCAGGCAAAGGCTTCAAAATGAGATGTTATGTATTTCTGCTTTATATTCACAGCTGTGGGAGATCAATACCACAGCTGCTTCTATTCTAGATGCATTTCTTTATAAATAAGCTTCATATTTATCTGCCCTATACCAGGAAAGAACAGAGTTTTTAAAAAAAAGTCTATAAAAAGCTTTATAGATTTTATGGGGCTTAGCAAACAGAGCTGAGCTGCTGCAGTAGACCGCCACGCAGACCCCGAACACAGTATGAACAGTCTCAAAGGACACATGGGCTACACAGCCAGCGGACACCCAAAGTAGAACACCGTCTAAATTAATTAGCTTGGATTAGTTTTAAAGTTTGTTTAATTACAGCAGGAAAAACCAATTAAATGTGAGCTCTGGGACCGTGAAATTCAACCAAAACGAGCATAGGAGACGTATCTTAACTGTTTTTATTTTTCACAGAGCTAATGAAGAACTTCTGAATTCTGTTCCTATCACTGTACATACAGTACACTCATTGGCCAATCACATGACAGCAAAGCAATGCTTAAAATCATGCAAATGGCTTCAGTAAATGTTCACATCAAGCATTAGAATCAGGGAAAACGTGATCTCAGTGACTTGGCTGGCATGGTTGTTCGTACCAGACAGGCTGGTTTGAGTATTTAAGAAACTGCTGACCTTCTTGGATTTTCACACACTACAGTCTGTACAGTTAGACAGATGTTTTAGAAAAAAAAAAAGAAAAAAGAAAAAGAAAAAAAAACATCCGGTGAGCGTCAGTTTTGTGAGTTGAAACGCGTTATTGATGAGAGAGGTCATAGGAGAATGGCAGACTGGTTCGAGCTGACAGAAAGGCTACAGTGACTCAAATAAGCACTCTTTACAACTGTGGTGAGCAGAAAAGCATCTCAGCAAAGATATTTGAGCTACAACAGTATTAAATCATATCGGGTTCCATTCCTGCCAGCTAAATACAAGAATCTGAGGCTACAGTGGGCACAGGTTCATCAAAACAGTTGAAAATTGGAAAAGACCAGGTACAAGATCTTATTACATTCTGTCTGTGAATCGTCTATCTTTGGAGCATTCTCCATTGTACATCCTGCTGTGATTATAAGTTGTTTCAGTCCTCCTAGTCTCCTCTTTATAGCCTTTTGGGCCACAGAGTGTCTGATATCTTTTGTACACCTTTCTGGGCAAAAGCTTAAGAATCTTGAAGGTTGCAATCTCATTGGCTCTCTGGACTTCTGGACATCTGTTTACGGTCCCCGAGCAGCACATCAGAAAAGTGTTCACCTGGAGATCACAAGTTCAAATTCCAGTGATGCCATCTGTAGCAGGGAGTCCAAGAGAACAAAATTGGGTGTGTCCTCAGAGTGGGAGGGATGGTATACCGCTGTGAATCACAGAGACACTAGCCAATCATAGGTGTCTATGAGCTCATGTATGTGGAAGAGGGCAGATAGCTGTGGTTGTCTGGCTTCATGAGTCTCGAAGAAAGCACCCTCACCCTCTGGGGAAATTAACTACACCAGATGGTAGCTGTCATATGGTAGGGGAGAGCTGGCTGGTGGGTGGGAAATGAAGGGAAAAATAATGAAAATTGAATAGTAACAGTTTTGACAAAGTTGGACTGGATGTTTAAAAGTTATTAAAAAGTTTTGTTTGAAGCAGTTTGTGTTGAGTAAACAAGATCATCTCGCTTGTTTTCTGACAGGCTATGGATAAAGTTACGTGGTTGGTTGTCTGCCAGGTCAGTCAAATTGCCTCTTTCTGTGAAACTAGCTAGTTCTTGGCCACATTTATTATGCTATAAATGTGCCAAAATCTTACTCACAATAAATCTTTTAACCATAATCAATACTGTTTGCCTTTCCTCTGTATAGGCATTACTGTTATTCTGTAATCCAACATTGCCCATGGGGATGATGAGTCCCACATTTGAGTCTTGGTTCCTCTTGTGGTCTTTTCCTTATTCCATCTCAAGGGAGTTTTTCTGGCCACCGTTGCCTCTGGGTTAATCATTAAGGGTCCAAACCCAGGTGTCTATAAAGCTGCCTTGTGACTACAACACCACAAATAACACTGAACTGAGATATTCTAGACACCATTTTTTACTGGAGCATACGTTATTGTCTAAACATGTCCTATTCAAGCATTTAGTCCAACTGGGTATAATCTGAAAGAAAATTCTCTTCAAGACAGCTGTGATTTGTGTCCTTGTCACAACTAGAGAAGGTTGCTCATCACAGCAAGTCTCACCTGAAAAAAGAGTTAACTCAAAAAAAAATTTTTAAGGAACATATCAACAAACCTTAGCAAGTTTGTCTTGACAATATTAGCTGCTTGTGCTCTATTTGGAGCATGAATGCTGTGCTGAAAATAAAGTAACTGGATGGATCATGAATTGGCTTAGCATCTAGATATGGATAAGCCACTTCTAAATAAATAAATACTAAAAATAGTTCTGCTGCTTTACAGATTTCTAAGATAGCTCTTCAGCGTAGGTTTCTCTCTTACAGCTTCCAACAGCTCATTAATGTGCACACACATACACACAGCCGCTCACTATGACAATAAAACACACACAGCATTCTTCGCCTTGTCTTTCTTTCCATGACACAAACATCATCTCTGTCATGGACACAAACACTCACACATCATTTCTGTCCTTCTCTCTTCCAAAACTTGTGCAAAGACATACAAATCCACATGAAGCATCTTTCATTGACCGCAGCACCAACCCTGGCATAGAACTAAGAACAAAACACCGTCACTAATCACAGAGTGTTCCAGGCAATTATCTCCTCAAACACTGAGCATGTGGAGGAGCGTCTGAGCTGTCACTCACTGCGGCTTGGCTGACAACAAGCAAAGCTCGCAAGTTTTGTTCAGAGTTCAGGGCTCAGCGTCTGAGAAAGTTCCCTAACATGATGTGAATGCAAATATCTAGTGAGCTCTGCAGTGGACCTTTGCTCCAATATTCGCAGTCTCTTTCTCTCTCTCTCTCTCTCTCATACACACACACACACACACACACACAAAATCACAAACACACACAGCCTGAGGTGCTCAGCAAGAGAGAGCAAAACAAGGCCTGATTCAAATAAACTTTTAGCAGCAATGCCAGAAAGTTGTGATTCAGAGACTTTGCGCTAAGTGCAGAGCTCTGTGGAGGTTCTAATGCAGAACGCTGCAGGCTAAAGGACACACAGCGGGACGGAGAGACACAACCTTCCTCCTACTGTCACGGTGTGTCACTGAGTCTAAAATAGAATAACATTTTCACAGAATTTAATTACAAAAACAACACATTCTCAGAGCTGCGAGTTCGTAGTAGGAGTTGAGAGAGAAGCCCAAATACCTGTTCAGCCACTGAATGCACTTAGTGCTTTATTGATGTGTTATTAAAATCCAAGATTAAAGCAGTGTCCGGCAAACACCACTCCCAAGAAATAAATTGCTTAGAGCACACTTTCCACTTGAGGTTAGGAGCCCTACACCATTCAGCATCTACATCAATTAGCCCTAGTGAGCAAATGTCAATAACTTCTTTTAGCAAAAGAAAAATAATGGCATAACGAAGTAGGCGGTAAC
Organism: Pangasius djambal; assembly: GCA_022985145.1. Taxonomy (NCBI): domain Eukaryota; kingdom Metazoa; phylum Chordata; class Actinopteri; order Siluriformes; family Pangasiidae; genus Pangasius; species Pangasius djambal. The sequence goes on from CM040991.1 coordinate 12,943,497, forward strand.
CAGGGCAACAGTGTTTATTAAAATTGGTGCATATAAGATAGTTCAGGCAAAAAACAGGGTTCTGTGTATTTAAAAATACTAATCCTACTTTCAGATGCAGCTATTAGTTTGGGAGCAAGTAATAACATAATTTTAGTACTGATTCCTTTACTGGTAAAAACCAGATTGTGAGATTATAAATGATTACTCTTCTGCAACTGTGCACTATAACTTCAAACAGTACTAGGTGTGTTGAAAGGATGTTCAGTATGAGCATATTGTGAATAAGAGTCCTGGGATGAGCACAGGAACATCAACTAAGGCTGCTGAACTTGTCAAAGTACACTATACAGCCAAAGGTTAGTGGACACCTGACCATCACACCCATTTGTGGGCCTTCGTCAAACTGTTGCCACAGAGTGGGAAGCGCACAATTGTCTAGAATGCATTTGTATGCTGTTGTGGTATTATAAGCTTCTATCTGGGTTAAAAAGTACTGGAGATAAAATCTTATAATACTAAGATCACAAATTTAACAGAGTGGTAAATCTGTCCTTCCCAAATTTAAACATTCCCTTTCTTAATACTAAGTCCACGTTTTGGGAAATATAATGCTCAGCAACATAAATGACCAGGAAATGCTAGAAATTTGAGTTAAAAAAAAGTTACTGCTGATAAAAACAATTATGAGGTTACTACAACTGTGGAATGGAAGAAAGATTAGAAAGTTTAAAAAGGAGAACGAAATGAAGAAAAAGGTAATAAACTGATTCTACTGAATGCTCAATTGGTACAATAAACGGTCATTTACTATGACAGCAGCTCTGATTGATGCTCCACATACACAGATTGAAAATGTGCATAACTACTGATATGGTGAAGTTTTCAATGAGTAGATGTTTATTTCAATTTTTGGAAGGAGTCTCCAGTGTCAGCACTTTGTAACAGTCAGAGGTAACGCTGTAAAATTTTCCAACAAGGGAATGTCTTCAGCACAGAGGGTTTTGTGATTTATCAGTATTATGACAAGCTGTGTTTGTTGGCTTATTAACTTAAAGGGAGTGGGAAAAAAAAGATAGGGTGGTGAGGGAACAAATGTTTATAGCTGTTATAACGTAAGTGATAACTGGAACTAACGTGTTTAGTGGATGTTCAGCATAAACTGTAACTATAAATGGATAAAAAGTATGATGGTTTTTAATGAATAAAAATGTAATCACTGGCAAACTGCCGTGGTACAATAGCAATAAAATACTTCAAAATGTGCTGTTATTGGAAAATTAACTTTGAGGTAGTAGCAGCAACTCTGCTTCATCACACCACCCTGCCATTGATTATTTTCCCATAACTGCATGCCCAGTCATGTTATACATGACGATATATTCCTTACTTGTCACATTAATATATCAGCTATCAACTCAAAGAGGTGAGGAGGAGGTAATAACAGAGCAGCAAGCAAGTCCTCCATGAGCATATCAACAACTGACCCCTAATAAAGGGCTTATTTCCCTCTATTAGAGGACTCTGGCCTCCACTGAACAGCTCCTCAATGAGATTAAAGAATGTACTTAGCCAATTCACTGTGCTACTTTACCTGAATGAACAAATCATTTTTCCTACAAAGCCACCCCCATCCCAACCCAGCTATAGAGCGATCTTCTTGTCAGTGTCTGACGTTCAGATACAGTCTCAATCATTAAGCCTAGGTGGAAAATGTACCTGGTTAGTCCTTGTGCTAACAACCTCTCTCCTAAATAAACATACAGATCTGAAGATTTATGGACGTAGAGAATTGTGGTAAACTAGGATGTTGATAATAATGTCCCAGCTCTCTCATGTGATTTGTTGATGTTGAAGGAGAAGTACGGTGATGCTTCAGGGTGCTCTCACAATGGTTCTACTTTCTGGCTCTCCCTTTTAGTTAAGCTGTCATAGCTAGACCTGTGGGAGTTCCTGTTTACACTATAATCAAACACACCCTGTCTATATACCATAACACACCCTGTCTTGGGTATTGTACACACCTATCATATCGAACAATCTGTTATTTCTGTCTGGAGCTGTATGTTTGCTCCTTCTGTCTGATGTGATGCTGATGCAAGATTCCTTGACGCTGGAGTAAGATCCTAATACAATAAGTCTGTGGTGGGGTTCTTCTTACATGCCAGACCTGCATGATTCTGATGCACTGCATCTGCTATGGTTCCTCCTTTTTAGGACCCTCTGCGTGAACAATCCCAATACATGCTGTTGTGATATTAAATGGTTTTAGTCCACCTAAAAATCTTATATTTTCATATCAAGACTTATCATTATCATAAGTTTAATATTCAGGTCCCAGTATGCGATATTACCCAGAGGACAGTGACTACTACATTTCATTAAAGTTCTTGCCAGTCCAACATTCAAGTTTTTGCCATGGCAAAGTTACCAAATTAACTGTAAAACTGTAGCTTTCAGCAAAACTGCTTAAGGATGATGTCCCTTATATAAAGGAACTACTGTTTGTTATGGAGGTTATACTGTCGCAGTTTTACTGTCACAATTTACTATACACACAGTTTTTGTGACTTTGCCTTTATACACCACGACAATGGATTTGAAATTTGAAAAATGACATAATTGTAAATATAACCATAATTTTAATACTTGGATGAAAATTCTTTGCGGTCAGTGACTGCCTGAACTCTGGAGCCCATGTTCTCAAAACTCAACTTCTGAGTTTCCTCTCTGGAGATGCTTTGCCAGGCCTTCACTGCAGCCACCTTCAGTTGCTGCTTGTTTGTGGGTCTTTCTGCCTTCAGTCTTGTCTTCAGTAAGTGAAAAGCAGCTCTATTGGGTTGAGATCAGGCGACTGACTCGGCCATTGAAGAATATTCCATTTCTTTGCCTTCAAAAAGTCTTGAGTTGCTTT
>CM040991.1:12947650-13001993 GCA_022985145.1 Pangasius djambal
ACACCTCAGAATTCATCTTGCTACTTCTGTCAGCAGTCACATCATCAGTAAACACCAGTGAGCCTGTTCTATTGGCAGCCATACATGTCCATGCCATAACACTGCCTCCTCCATGTTTGACACATGATGTGGTATACTTTGGATCATGAGCTGTTCCCTTCTTTCGCCATACTTTTCTCTTCCCATCATTCTGGTACAAGTTAATATTGGTTTCATCAGTCCAAAGAATCTTATTCCAGAACATGGGAGGCTTTTTTAGATGTTTTCTGGCAAAGTCTAATCTGGCTTTCCTGTTCTTGAATGTTACCAGTGGTTTGCACCTTGTTGTAAACCCTCTGTATTTACATTCATGTAGGCGTCTCTTGATTGTAGATTTTGACAATGATACGCCTACCTTCTCCAGAGTATTCTTGACTTCTGTTGATGTTGTGAAGGGGTTTTTCTTCACCAAGGAAAGGATTCTGCGATCATCCACTTTAGTTGTCTTCTGTGGTCTTCCAGGCCATTCGATGTTGTTGAGCTCACCAGTGCTTTCTTCTTTTTAAGAATGCACCCAACTGTTGATTTGGCCACGCTATCTCTATAAGAGCTATCTCTCTTATAGATTTATGTTGTTTTTTCAGCCTAATGATGGCCTCCTTCACTTGCATTGAGATCTCCTTGGACTTCATATTGGTAGCTCCAGTCGAACAGCTGCCAAATGTCAACTCAATACCTGATATCAACTCCAGACCTTTTATCTGCTTCATTTGTCTTGAAGTAATGAGGGAATGGACCACACCTGGTCAATTAACTTCTTGTTAGTCAACTGTCCAAATACCTTTGAGACCCTGAAAATGGAAGTACTTTGCTTAAAATGCCATATATTTATAAAGTAAATAAATATAAAATAAAGCTGAAAGTCTACACTTCAATCACATCTTGATTGTTTTATTTCAAATCCATTGTGGTGCTGTATAAAGGCAAAATCACAAAAACTCTGTCATTGTCCAAATACTTCCGGACCTGACTGTATATATACATATACAGGTGAAGCAATGTGCACAATGCGTTAAGATTAGGTTTTAGCAAAATACTGTAAACAGCTGGAGGCACAGCAGTGTAGCAGGCAGTGTTGTCTACTCACAGCTCCAGGGTCCCTGGTTCAATCCTGAGCTTTGATACTGTTACTGTCTGTGCTCCCAAAAACATGCTACTAGGTGGACTGCCCATGCTAAAATTACCCTTGGTGTGAAGATGTGTGTGAATATGTGTGTATGCATGGTACACTATATTTGTAGGCAGTATTCCTGCTTCACGTCCAGTGTTCCTGGGATAGGTTCATGAACAACAGTCCATCCAAATCCAAATTATACCCAACCCTAGTTAGGACTATTCAGGGAACAAACTGTGCAGGAGTGTAGGACAAAGGTTTTTCATTTCTGAAGTGGTGGGAGCAGCACGGGACACTAGCCTACTTTCCATTCCTCTGCTGGAACGAGTTACATGGCCTGTAATGTGACTTGCAGCAAAACAGCAAAGTGAAACATTAAAGTAAACCTTAATAATTAAATTTAACTTTATAATGCAAGCCATGGAAATAATACATTTGCAGCTGCACCTCTGTAATGCAGACTAGCTACAAACTCAAATTAGACTCAAAGTTAGTTCTCTAGTGAGGTAATGAGTGTAAGGGTTTTTGAAGACTGGAAAAGGTCAGCATTTCATGGATCTTAAGTATGTTTACATGCAAAACATAAAACAAAAAAGCACTGCCAAAATTAAGAGTGCTGTTAATACATGACATCTACATAAGCCCTTCATGGCACCCGATATAAATCTGCATAAACATTTATAAAAGTTTATTCCACCAGTTGTCAGCTGACAGACTGTTTTTCATGAATTCTGCCATCAAGTTGACAAAAACACCTGAGGTTTTGGCATAACACTGAGTTATGACACTTCCAGCTAACTTACATTAGATTGCCATGACATTGCCATAATTGGAAAATATTTTTTTTAAAATTGGCACTTCTAAAAGAAGTATATCTTGTACTTGCCATATGATAGTAATAATTTCAAAACATGGTTATACATGCAAACATGCAAAGCATGGTTATAACATAACTACGCATTATAACATGTTATAACATGGTTATAACATAATTATATAGGTATTACATAGTAAATGTTTTAATAGTGACAGTAATTTCACTGTAACAACAGATTTAACTACATTTTCTCTGGTCATTAAGTAAAGTGAGTTTCTTATTTGTGTATATAAGACTATTAGGAATACTTAGGACAATGTTATGACACCATAATGACAGTTATGTATTTCACTATAGCTCTTAAGTGAAGTCAGTTTCATCTATAAAATTTTATGAATATGTATGGCAATGCCATGACATGGTTATGACAGGTTTATGTATATGTTGTTTAATTGTAAATGACAGAGATTGATTTTGATGTCACTTTACCATAATCATACAGATCTGATTGCAAAGGTTACAAGGTACACCAACTTACAAAATTAGATAAAAACCATAATGAAAATATCACGACACAACCATACAAAAATATGTCACTTCAACCGAATGTCATGTCAAACTGACAAAATCAGCCTTTATGACTGCTGATGCTTGATAGTGTAAGTCTTTATAAATGTTTATGTAGGCTATCAGTTGTCATAAAGGGCAGGTGTTGTGTAGCTTTCTTAACATTACTGTTGAGCAATGTGTCTAAACTAAACTATCTACTAAGCACAGAAAATCTAATTTTTGTAAATAATATGATCAGGTTTACATGCACTTAAGAAATCTGATTATGGAATTGAAACGCCACATCTGAATGATCCAGGTAATATTTAAATGAAATATACACCTCAAATTTAAAAATGGATTTTCCTGATACTTTCTTTAACATGGAGTCTCTCTCTCTCACACACACAGATACACACACACACCAGCAGCCAATGGAAGCAGGCCGTAACTGGAGAAGCTGAGTGAACAATGGAGATATTGTGCTGGGCTATGGAAAGATGGGCAATAGGATAAAGAAGGCACTCAAAAGATATAGACTGGAACTGATCAATAGCAAGTGTGTGAACACAGACTGGGAAGACACTCAACTCACACTTAATCTCCATCTCTCCCTGTCTTTCCAGTTTGTCAATCTGTTCCTTTTATTCAAGGTTCTTTATTCTGTGTGGGTGTGGGGGTGTGTGTGTGTTGCCAGAACAGACAAGAGCACAAAACAGGGCACAAGCCCCAACCCCTTATACACAAAAACACAACACACGCAAGGCCTCCAACTGCACCAACTGCTCTAAAGTTGAAGTGTTCTGTGAGCCACAAGTGTACACTTCCACACTCCACCAGCTCCATCTGCTGCATTCAGAAAAGGAGGCTCCTCATAGCCAGCACTCATTTGTAAAGCAGGATGAGTGTAAGAGTGAGAAATGAGGAGAGAAAAAATGACTAAAGAGAGTGACAGGAAGGTGAAGGAGTGTGAGAGAAGGATTATGAGATGATGACATATCCAAGAAGCAGATGCCAGCGAGCCAGCTCTAGAGAGAGAAAAGAAAGATTGAGGAAGGGTTTGGGAAAGAGAAAGAGCCAGAAAGAGAGCAGGAGTGCAGGGCAAGCCACTTTGCTGCAGTTTTGTAGGAGTTCAGGGACAGCAAACTGAAAAAAGGCCAGCAAGCTAAATCCTTCACCAAATATATCCTGCAAAAACCTATCCTCCAGTCCTGTTGCAACACTCAACTAAACCAGCTGTTATAATCCTGATTGTCTGTTCTTACCTCAGAGCTGCTCTGCCACTGCTCTTGCATGGCTGCGAGTGTGAAAGCACAGGCTTCAGGCAGACAGTACAGTGTGTACAGGCTCGACAGAACGGCTCCCCCCTCTCTGGCCAGTAAAGTGTGTGTGTGTGTATGTGTGTGTGTGTGTGTGTGTGTCTGAGATGTGGGGCAGCCCTGAAGTGCTTTCCCATCGCTGCAATCAGCGCTCTGCGGCACACAACAAAGTCCACTGCAGGAAACCCTGCCAAGCAGGAACCAAAAAGACCAGGGCCAGAGTGTGCACCAGGAGCTGTTTCAGTGTAACACTGGGGTATGAGAATGCCACAGAGCAACACGTTTTCTCAAGAATTGTTTTACTAAGTGAGAAAAGAACTTAATGCTGTGATGAGCTTAGATATTTACAGACTCCCACTCAGTACAGGAGACATTTTTTGAGGGAGGATGCTGAATGAATGCGTGGGGGTGGGAATGCAACAGTGTGTGAATTTGGGTGTGTAACTGAAGCAAGAATCACAGGATTGATGTCTTATGCAGATGATACAAGATAACAGATAAAAAGCTAATAACATAAAATGAGCATTTTAAACTTTTTATTAACCTAGTCTCTATGTACTGCATCTGTACCATATGTGCAATGACCAAGGACAGGAGTGGTACTAAGGAATAAATGGAAAGCCTGTTTACTCTAAATCCACTTATAAAGGAAGCCCAAGCACAGTTGTTGACTTACGTCAATAAACATTTATAACACACATATGTTTGTGGAACACTCGTTTGACAATTCAGTCAAAGGTATTTGTACATTAAGCTCTAAATCCGAGCTTTTCTGGTTCTGCATCACTGACGTAGTTGTGTGGGAAAATATATAACAGGTTTTGTAGGACATTCTTTCATCCTGTCTCATCCTGTTAGTGTGTGTTTTTAGTGTGTAGTAAATTGGCTTTACATGGGCAAGTATTTTAAGCGTTTGACAAGCTCAACACAGGCCTTTAGGTTTCTGTTATAGGTGAGTTTTGAGTAAACAGGTTTACATCTTTTCTCAGGAAAACCTGAGAAACCATTTTATCCTGGACAGGATCTTGGTGGATCTGGAGCCTATCCTGTGAACACTGGGAGCAAAGGATTACATGCCAATCCAGGGAAAACACCAGTACATCACAGAGTGCCATGCACACACACATTCACACACTCATTCACACATAAGGGCAAGCATAGTCAATCCACCTACCGGTATGTTTTTGGGAGGGGGCAAAAAAAAAAACGGAGAACCCAGAGGAAACCAACATGGACATGGGGACACAATGCAAAACTCCACACTGACAAGTAAACACTCATGGTATTCTCTCATACACTACAGATGCAGTAGACAACATTCCAAGCATGGGCTTTGAAAGGTTCATTCTGCTGGATTCTAAAACTCAGTTAAACATTAGATTTTTCCAGACTGACTCTGCAACTGTCTGTATCAGCTAGCTTCACCACACCATAGCAGTAAACCCTGGTACTCCCACTTCTCAGCCCACAATCCTGCTGTCCTCACAAGAGTAGTGGCTGATTCATTCACCAGCATGACACCAACACACACTGAACTGGCCATTAAACTCCATTGTTTATAGTCTGACTAATGATTCAGCTTCCACATCATTCTGTATACAGTACAAGTTAGCTCTTTTACAGCTTTTAGACTAAACAAGCAGAACTGGCTGCCAATGGAGTTGACAGGGATGCCTCTGCCACCAACAATTCTAGTCATTCTTGTTACTAATTTGTGTGCCAGAAATACTCTCAAAATATACATTATACAGCCAAAGGTTTGCAGCCACCTAACCATCATACCCATATGTGGTTCTTCCCCAAACTTCCCCAGTGCTCCTGTGCACAAACCGAGGTCCATGAAGACATGGTTTGCCAAGGTTGGTGTGGAAGAACGCCCCACTCCAGAGTGGCCGGCACAGATCCCTGACCTCAACCCCACATGAACACTGATTTGGAACTGTGCACCATGTTATCGTCTGACACCAGTGCCTGACCGCATTAATGCTCTTGTGGCTGAATGAGCAAATCCCCACAGTCATGTTCCAAAATCTAGTGGAAAGCCTTCTTAGAAGAGTGGAGGCTACTATAGCAGCAAAAAGAATAGGGAATAAATCTGGAATGGGATGTTCCAAAAGCACACGTTACGTGTCCACATACTTTTGGCCATATAGTGTATGTACTGCTGTTCTCTTGCTACTGTATCTCATTTTATATATACAGTACACTGTGATTTCTTTGTAGTCATTTATTCTGTAGGACAAAATGTAGTGATAGTTGGAGTGAAAAGACCAGGTCATATGTTGACTGCACCAACAGCGTGCAAGAGCTGAAACAGTGTGAGAAGTGACTTAGGTGTAATGATCCAGAAAACAAGCTGAGGTTTTGTCTGTCAAGCCTGTCACTACTAATGGAAACTTTAATTTAAAATCACAAGTTTTGCAGTAGGGCACTACAATGTGTGTGTGTGTGTGTTTGAGAATTTAGGACATTTGTAAATATATATCTATATAACAGGATAAAAACCCTGAATAAATTCTCAACGTGATACATTTGCATTTTCTAGATTTAAGACGTTTTTACGGTTAGTTTTAGAACGATTTGTCTAGTGGAATTACCGACTGGATACTATATTTGGAAAACAATTAGCCACGTCGGCTCTGGATAATTTCATGCCCTATTTTATTTGTATAGCACTTTTAACAATACAATACTTTTGCTGCTGCAGATTTAGACCCATAATGAACAAGACACAGGTGACAGTGACAAGGAAATTCTCTATGGATGAAAGCCTGAGAGGAACTAACCTCAAAGGGAAGCCCATCCTCTTCTGGATGACACCAGATACTGAGATTATAAATAATTACAAGTGTGTTGAAAGGAATTTTCAGTATGAGCAGGTTGTGAATAAGAGTACTAGGATGAGCACAGAACAATCTTTATTACAGCAGCAGCTCTTAGATGGTGCAAATCTTCAGCATCCAGGTAAGATTATCTGCTGAAGCAAAGGTGAGACTTGGGCATAAACAGATTTGGGGAAGTTTGAATCTTTAGGTATTCATGTGGGACTGTCCACAACAGCTAATTACTGTATATTATGTGTATATGAAAAGAAATGACTCCTAGTTAAACCACGATGGTAATGATATTTATCACACATGGTGTTGAAGAGGGCAATGTATACCAAAGCTGGAAGCAAACTATTGAGTAGAATGTCATGGTATGCTTTAACATTAAGATTTCCTTTAACTGGAACTAAGTGGCCTAACCCATACCTGTTACAGCACAACAAGTGAGGTCCTCGAAGACATGGCTTGCCAAGGTTGGTGTGGAAGAACTCCAGTGGCCTGCACAGAGCCCTGACCCCAACCCTACTGAACACCTTCGGGATGATTTGGAACTGGGCACCAGGCATTCTTGCTTGACATCACTGCCTGACCTCACTAATGCTCTTGCGGCTGAATGAGCACAAATCCCCACAGCCACGCTCCAAAATCTAGTGGAAAGCCTTCTTAGAAGAGTGGAGGTTATTACAGCAGCAAAGGGGGACTAAATCAGGAAATGGGATGTTCAACAAACACATGAATGTGATGGTCAGGTGTCCATTTGGCCATATAATGTTTATAATGACTTTACTCCTCTTCTAATGTTACCAACATTAAAGTAAATTGTTTTGGGAATAAGTGCACAAGTAATATAGGTTTTATTAATGTTTTTTACCATGTGTATGTTCTACATCCTTGCTAAACCATTCCAACCTCACATTTTTCAAATAGATTAAAATGTGTATCATGAATTGTTTTTCTTAAATGACCATTTTATTGGACCAGGAGTGCATCATGGATATTATTATTCTATGTAACCAATATTAAAGGACTTCTCATCTTGTTACATCAGATAGAAATTTCATTCAGATTAGCCTTAATCTGTTTGCGCTATTGCGATTGAGGTGTATACGTGAACATTTTTTTATTCTGATTGAGCTATCAGTCAAATTATTAATAGATTATTATGCTGCATGTAAACATAGCCAGCGAGTCTCTGCATTGGTACTGAAGAGATGATGAATGAAAGCACTCTCCTGGCTCATATCACACCCACCCCTCATCACCTGATCCTCCAATTCCCTATTCATACTCAGTGAGTCACACTTATCTGCTAGAAACAGAAAGTCAAGGTGTTTACAAAGTACTTCACTGAATGAGGTTGTACAGGTGCAGATAGACAGAAAATAGATTGCCTGGTGGTCCTGCGAGAGAGATTTTACCTCATCTGTTAGTTTTTGTTACACATGGATGCTAGCTCTACTAGCATACACAATGCCAGCCTATCATTAATCAACCTGCTAATTTCAGAGAGAGAGGGAGGAAGAGAAGTGAGAGAAAAGACGAGGGGCTGCATAGATACCGCATTCACTCTGCTCCTAAACTCCCACACACACAGACGTCCTACCACCACCACCCACACACACCCACCCCCTTAATCTCACACACATCCGTTCCCATGCACACACATCCCACACAAGCAACCAAAAGCAACACCCACAGCAACCCACCGACACACACAGAGACCTCTCTGAGCCACAATGCACACTTCACAAACATCACATCGATTTCATGTAACTGCTCTGCCACACTGTATATTGATCTCATGTTATTGAACACACACACACACACACACACACACACACACATCCACCTCTGCAATCCTAGTGCACACTGGCAGTCTAATCCGTAGGAAGCGTGCACAGTCTGTTCCTGTCCCTCAGATAAACCTATTAGAAGCAGCAGCACAGAGTCGACTGCTGACAGTTACTCGTATTTCACACCAAGATGGAACGACTGCCTCCAACCCCTCTGCAAAACCTGCAGAAACACACAACTGCTCATAGCTACTCCACACAATGACAAATACAATGATGTCACATTCCCACCTATAAATGTGAAACATAATTATGGGTATATGGCAGAGACTGGAGAAAATGCAGCAAGATATTAAATATATATTAAAATGTTTCCATCAAAGTTAAGGCTTTAATTAAAACCCCTACATTTAAAGTAGACAAAGACGGTCTCTAAGTATGTATAATAGAGCTAAATATAGTCCTGCAGAGCTTTGTGTGGCTAAGCTACTGTGCTGTAAGTAATGAATTCAGGAAGAACAAGACCCAGGCAATGATTACTTGTTGCTCTTAATGTAACAAACAAAGTATTTTGCTGTTTTTCTTCAGGGTAGTAATGTGAATGATTATAATCTACAAATTTGTAAAGTTTTTGCTTTTTTTTTTTTTCATTTCATGTTGCAAGTGGACAGCTTTACTTAAATGTTTTATTCATACCATTCCCAAGATGGCTGCCTCAATGACAGGGCAAGTGTTTTCATGATAACACAATTTTGGCCTCCAGAGCAAAACACATTAAATATCACAATACCAGTACTGAAACTATAAAATGGTAGAAAATAAAATCCAGGAAAATTTGCAAGAGAATAAAATACATTTTTAAAAAAGAAAATAAGAGTAAATAGAAATTAAAACAGGAGTATGACGAGAAGTTTTTAAGTCTAGACATACCAATGGGTTCTACACGTGGAAGGCTTTAACTGTTTCACACGATAATTTTTTAATTAATTCTTTTTATTAACTACGACATAAATAAATGTAAATTCTAAAAATGATTTGACATGGATTTGGCAGTAGACACATTTGTCTGGTTTTACATTGACTGTTTTTATTTTTATTTTATTCTTTTTTATTTAATTTTTTATTTATTTATTTATTTATTTATTTATTTATTTTCTTGCCTCATTTTCACCCTGTCCCCAGCACTTTTCTGAGTGGACTGAGCAGTTGAACTTATAGCCACATATTATATACTGTTAAGGGGCTTAATATTTTTTCCATGCAATCGTAAAGTAAGTGTAGCAATTTCACGGCTTAAATAGGTTAAGTTTAGCCTGTTTAATTTTGACAACATTTTTGTGTAGGCTACTGATTAGATTAAGAGAGAAGATAAAATGAATTAGCTAACTAAGTGGTAGCTCTAGTGACACTGGCCACAATACAACTCAAGCTGACTTTACACAGTATGATTTTCAGCATGGTTTTGCCGTCGCACACACATTCGCACATGACAAATGATAATCTTTGATTGGGAGTTGAGATCGGTGGTCTTAGACATGTGACTTGCCAATGGCCGATTTAGTGCTGCTGCGATCAAAGACAGCCGATGACAAAGTTGTGACATTGTCAGAAGATTCTGATTAAAATCTCAGAGTGTGAGCGCTGCTACAACAGCATCCTAACGCCACCAATAGGAGGATGGCATACGATTACACAAAACTCACGGGACAGCTACAAACACGGTAGTGGCGATGGCGAAACCTAAACAAAACGTATGGAGTTTAAAAGAAGAGCAGTTTGTTGAATTGCAGCAGCAGACAGAATGTCTCTAGGACAAGTTTCATCACAGATATATCATGACAGGACAAAAAGGGATGCGACATGGAAAAAAACAGAGGATGAATTACAGCTTCCAGGTGTTTAGCTAGCTGAGGAGCAAGCTCTATTCATAAAGTTTATTTCATGTAACTATTTCATGCTCTCCAGTTGAAAAGCTACAGTACAAACATGTGCTGCATTGTTGTGCACCCTGTAAAGCAGAAGGTAGTAATTATCTTCATCATATAATCTGACATGAAGAACACATGTTATCGCACAGCCTGTTACAGAAGACCTATTGGGATCATCTCAAACGAAGTGACAAGTAATAATCAGAAAAGACTGCTGGAGTCGCAGTGTTAAACTGGCTTCAGGCAGCTCTAAATGTCACAATATTTCTGCTTATTTAGATTAAGTTCATACGTTTATTTATAAGTCATTTACTTAAACACAAAAGTCATTATGTATGTTACACTGAAATATCCTGCAGTTACAAAGTTTACTGTATATATCACATTTATTATATACAGTATATATGTTTTGTCAGCAGTTTACTTTAGGTATATATATATATATACACAGCAGTATACTTTCAGTATAATGAAAGTGATGAAATCAGTTTCATTAAGAAACTTTAAATTAAAGAACTATTTTGAAAGCTCGAGGCTGCAAACGACTGATTCATTTAGGTCAATTCAAATGTAATTACACAGGCAGAGCATGACACAGAGAGAGAGAGAGAGAAAAAGAGAGAAAAAGTGAATGATAGGTTTCAGGAAGCAGGTAATATATTACTGATAAGGGAAGCTTCTTTTATTTGCATAGCAGGTGCTCTGCCACAACAGGTTTGCAAGTCTTAATCTCTGCACCTGCAAAATACACACTTTACCCATCAAACACACTTCCAGTTACCTGACAAGTGCCATGACTGTGTATCGAAAGTTTTGTGCTGAAACAGACAGAGAAAAAGATTGGACTGCAGCCTCCACTACACACTCTAATGCTAAAGCTAAACTAGCTCGCCATCTGGCAGTGAACAAGAAAACTCATGCAACTCAGAGAGAAAGAGTGGAACATGGATAAAGAGTTTTTGTTGTTGAAAATAATGCGACTTCCTCGCTCATTATACCTGATTGAATAAATTAATGCACTCACACCAGAGCTGTCAAAACAGCATGCACAACCTTGTCTCCCATGTTTCTTTCCAAAAATGAATCAGAATTTAAGCTCCTCAGAAATGTACCAGTGTGACACAGAAGGCACTTGCGCTCATTATCATAACCGCACACCTGCTCACACACGTACACATCAGTTCATTTCTGTCCTACCTTTTCATTTGTCCTCAGTGCACAATAACATGCAAAAAACATTGCAGTTCTCCTGTGGCATAAGTGTTGCTGTCACGCCGGTGCTTCTTAAACAAAAAAAGATGAGAGGAAGTGGAAGGCTGGAGGTGGATTACATCCCAAAGCGCACATCAGCATCTCCTACTCTTCTGCAGCTGTGCATTGTGCTATTGCTCTCATACACACATGCACACATGGCTGGTGGACATGCAGGAAGAGCTGTACTACGCCTCACTGCAGAAGCAAATATTTTAGCTGATAACAGTCAAAGATGCAAAGCTACAGGAAGAACAGTCTGACTCTGACTCCCCCTTCTTTCTCTCTCTCACTCAATCCTCTCTCTCCATCTCCATTGCGCTCCAGAAAAAGGAGGATGTAGGAGGACTTCAAAGGCGACTTGTTACTCTGAGCTGTGGAACTGCATCGGATTCAACACATGGTCGACACATCGACAAAACTGAGATGGGGAAGGACAGTCTGAATGTTCAGCATTTAGACATCTGTTCAAGTAAACACACGTTTTGAAACAACCAACCACACACACACACAGACACCCAGCTATTATGCAATTGTCCTACAGCATCTACAGTGAAAGAGTCAGTTTGGAGAAACGTGGACCGGAGTTCTCGTTTCAGCTGCACATCACTGCAGGACGCACAGTCGAACGGACAACTGCATGTTTATTCATATTTAAAGATTCTCTGATTTGAATAAATCAGATGTGCTACATCTGCCAGGCATAAGCATCGGGTGTGTGCTTTGTCAATATGCATAATTCATGGACACCTATTAAAATGCAAATCCAAGAAACAGCCGTAGAGGAGTGGTGAAATTAATAAACCGGAGCCTATATTATCTGTGTTGCGTTAGCTCTGAATGCAATTATGATACCTATAAACTGCAAATAATCATTTTAAAGTCTTAAAACTTTTATGACTCCCATAAAAACACCTTCTCACATCTCTCAGTGATAAGGTACACTTCAAATGACCAACACACACACATACCATAATTCACTCCTGCCTGAATGCACTGCATTTAATAGCATCTACTGTCAGTATGGGAGTAAGTCAGTCAGGTGACCTTGTTGTACCCGAGAACGACGGCCACTAGGGGGCGAAATTCTTACCCACTAGATCACTCAGCATCTGCTCATTGGCACTGTCCAACACTAACCAGCCTACTTGTATTACTGTTAGCTATTTCTGTATGCACAAAAGACTGAAAATATTACTCTATGTGTATATTTTTACTGAACATTGTTATGTGAGTGCAGACAGTTTCAAAGTATTTATATGCACAAAACCCATGAAAACTAAAGCTAATGGACATTAAGTGCAATATATAACCTCTTTGCTACGACTTTAACGATTACTGATGTATTTAAACATGACATTCAATATATACTATATATATATACATACATACATATAGCTGTATATATATACATATAGCTGTATATAGCATATTTCAATCTGTTGTCAGTAAAAGAGGGATGGTTTTTATAGTATTAAAGTAGTATTAAAGGAAAATGATTTGGCAGCAGCAGTGCACTTTAGATGACCAGAGCAGGACCTCTGTCACTTGGGTGCCTCAGTGTACTAGACCAGACTAACACCATGCTCTCTCTCCTTCTCTCTCTCTCTCTCTCTCTCTCTCTCTCTGTGCGTGTGTGTGTGTGTGAGTGATGTTGGCACGAGGTGACATGAAGCAGGAGGAATAAGAGATGCTTTATAGAATATATTTTTGGTGCCAGTCTCCCTGTTACCACGGTAACTAGTTTTACTGTGGACCTTGCTTTACAGTATAGATTAGCAGAGAAAGAGAGAGGTAAGTCTGAAACAGAAAAATGGATTAGGAGCATACATTTAAAGAGTGTCAAAATTAGTGTGCTGGAAGTGTGAAAGGGGATTACTCTAAGTATTCATAAAGGAAGCAGTTTTAGGCTAATATAATAACTTACTAGCTAGCTAGAACTGGTCTACCTGATGACATCCTTCCAAATGTCAGTGTAATTCATTTTGTTTAATCACGTGCATGCAGCATTAATTTACTTCTTTATGATGTAGCATACCTGATGACATCCTACCAATGTTAGTGAAATTAATTTTGTTTAATCAAGTGCATGCAACATAAATCTACATCTTTATGAAGGTGGTTCTGCATGTTAAAGAGACAGTCATGGTAGTATGATAGTCTCAGCTACTGCAGAACATTCATTTAGTCAACACACATCAAAGGGGGAAAGATTTGATAAACCAGGGATGTGCAACTACAAAGCAATTTGGCTTTCCATTTGAGAGGGAGATGAAACTTGGGAATTGAATGCATCAGTACTGTTAAAATCTAAAAATAACATCACCACATTACTTCACATACTGCCACCATTTTGGTATTACACTACACACAGGCGTTATATATTATCTTTTTTTTATTGGGGGGGTTGGGGGGTTGCACAATCAACATGCGTGCAGGTGGACACCACTGGGAAGGTAAGCTGACAAGTTGAAGAACGAACACTTCCTAATAATGCTCACAGAGGGCACTCCTTTCAATTGAGAGGTATAGGAGAGTCAGTAGGGATGAAGCAAAAGCAGTTGCAGAAGCTAAAGCTTTGGCAAGCAAGGAGTTGGGAAAGACCATGGATAAAAGTCTTTTGGGTGGCCCCAAAGATGTTCAACCAAGCTTTCAGCATCACAGGAGAGGGAGGTGAGAACATGCACAAATTCTGCTGAACAGGTTTGGGGATAGTGTTGACCTTTTACTGGGGATATTGGAAAGCAATGGATGAAGCACTCTATGGGTCTCATTAAACCAGTAGATAAGCCCTCCCTTCAGGACAAACTACCAGAAATCTCTGCCGTTTTGAAGTCCATTTCTGGGGCTGAGGTTACTATGGTGTTAGAAACCATCATAGCAGCAAGGCTGCTGGGGTGGATGGGATTCGGAGGCACTGGACAAGGTTGGCGTTGTGGGGTTAACACTTCAATATTGCATGGAAATCTGGGGCAGAGCCTTTGAACTGGCAAAGTGGGATGGTGTTCTCTTTTATTTTTCTTTTTTTTTTTAAAAAGAAGACCAGAGGGTATGTTCCAATTATAGAAGAATCAAAACTCCTCATCCACCTGGTAAACGTCTATGCCAGTGTTCTGTAGCAGAGATTCCATCCAACAGTTGCACCTAAGATTCAGGCACAACAAAACAGGGGTCATGGGACGTTGCTAATTCAGTGTACATGTGACATTTGTAGTTTACTGCAGGAGTAAGGGGTTTCTAAGTCATTACGTTGCATGATCATGCACAGTGAGAGTTGTGTTGCTGTTATTTCAGGGGTTGGTGGTGATCTCCATCAGGGGTGTGTCTCTACTCCTGTTTGTGGTGTCAAGGACAGGATATCAGGATGCAGCCAAGGTTGGAGTGGTGTCCAGTATGGGGGGGTGGGGGAGGTGGCAAGAGGTAACATCCCTGTTATTTACAGATGATGTTCTTTTGGCACCATCCAAAGGACTTCTGACACATACTCCTTGCTGCCAAATCTCAGGCCATGCTTCTCTCCTGGAAAAGAGTGGGATGCTCCATTCAGGTGAGGGGAGAGGTCTTACCTTAAAGGGAACTTACCTTAAGGGGAACTTAAGTACATTGGCAGCTTATTCAAAAAAGCATGGGACTGACAAATGGGTCAGCAGCAGCAGTGTTGTGGGTAGTGACCAAAAGAACAAGGACATGAGTACAGGCAGCAGAGATGAGGCTGTTCCACAGGGTTGCTAGACTTACTCTCCATTATAGGATAAGTCTCAAAGTAGAGCCACCGCCCCTCTGTATCAATAGGACCCAGTTGAATCTGGGGACCCCCAGAACGAGTTGATCTTTTCAGCCTAATTACACTGTGAACCACACCTGTAAAAGCTGCAGGAAAAGAGTGAATGAACAATCAGGATGCTAACTGAAAGAAGATAAGGAAGAAAGCTTGCATGTGCAAAGTCAAGAGCACTTGTAATCATGTTATAAAAGGTGTGAAAGTGTACTATGCAGATAGGGAGTATGAAATAGTGTAAAACGGAAGTAGGCAGTTAAGCAATATTGAAAGGGAGTATGCAGGGAATATGGAAGGGTAGTGTGCACACTGGGAGTGTGGAAGGGTAGTGTGCAGTTAGGCAATATTGATAGATAGAGAGCGTGGAAGAGTAGCATGCAGATAGGGAGTGGAAACGTGCAAATAGGGTGATTGTGCTGCCCAAGGATTTTAAATGTAGTTTCTAAAATTAGAAGAGACATGGCAAAAATGCTTCATATGCTTTAAAGCACACATTGACTGGAACAGATGTGTGTGGCTTTGGCTTCGTTTAGTCATCAGGTAAGTGTGAGTGGGTATGTAGCTTGTATTACCGTTAGACGTTTCCCACACAATCCCATACAAACTACTCTTAGTTAAATGTCACTGGCATTTTACCCACACTGATGTTCTCTCCTGCCTGTGACGCATTCAAGACTCAGAAACAGACAGAAATAGAAAGCGAGAGTGAGCATAAGTCCAAAAATGCTGCAAACAGGACAATGCTGCAACCAAGCCAAATGCTTTAACACATATAAATATAACTCCACCTAGAGGCAACTTCTACTGAGAGGGTGAGTCATTCACACATGTACACACAAAAGCTTCAAAGGTCAGCTGCACACATTTGTCATGAATAACATTACAGCGATGGGTGTTTGTCCATCTATCTCTCTCTATATGATACCCATACATACACATGTTCACCACATCACACTTGTAAGGTATACTTTGGCGGGTTTGTATGTGTTAAAGTAAAACCATTCCAGACTCAGACTGTCCTTCCAGCACAACAACCTCAATAACCTTCAATCAAACCTCAACAACCTCAATCATACCCATTTCGCACCAGACTGACAGATGAAATGACACTGAAAAACATGGCAGTCAGAGTCGCCCTCGACTCTTTAGCCTATCCTGTCTGGTCACAGCACATAAAGAAAGGAATTAGTGCCGATTCAGTGTGTTATAGCAGCCTCGGTGTGTTTCAAAACAAAACAGAAAACTGAGTATGATAGTGCAGTCTGATAGTCCTCCCTTCCACAATCTCTTCAACAGATGTCTAGCATGCCTCCTAACATCTTTTGCTTCATGCTGTTTATTTGTTCAGTGTTTCTGACTCTTTGTTTGTAAGAGTAATGGGAGATATAGCTGTCGTGAGGGCAAGTATTGGCCATATTGTGGCAGGGTTACTAATTGTCAACACCCTCCATACACATACACACACAAGTTAATGAGGAGACTAGCTGACTCAGGATCTTTAAAGAGAAGAGAAGAGAAGAGAAGAGAAGAGAAGAGAAGAGAAGAGAAGAGAAGAGAAGAGAAGAGAAGAGAAGAGAAGAGAAGAGAGAAGCCATCTTCAGAGACTACGAGATCCAATTATTTAAAAAAATGCAGGCGTCCTCAACAATAACAGCATAAAAACATACCAGGCCTTCTGTAGCAAGAGCATGTGAGAAAAGTGTTTTTTTTTTTTCCTGCCCCACACACTTCTGCTAACACAGACTGGACTGACACCTGAAGAATAAAAACAAGATGAGATCACTGAACAATAGAAGATAAGAATGTAACAGATTTTTTTTTAAATAATAAAAATACATTAAAAATGATCTATACATTTGTCTTATGTTGCTATTTGAAATTAAACACCTTTTCCAAAATGAGAGATGACTGGGGTCTAAATGCCTGGAAGAATTCCCTTATCTGCCATCATTACATACATTAATGCTGGACCTGCACCATCAGTACTTTCTAATGACTGCCAGGATTTACCTGCACAATCATTACACATCTGGGCACAAAAGCCACTAATTATAAGGCACTGCGCTCCTCAATCTCATTCATTTCATTTGACAGCTACTTTGTTGTAGTGATATGTGTTAATTGCTATCTAAGGAGAACCTCCATCATTCAAAATTATTTGCTGTATGACCCCCAGTGGATTGTAATCAGGCAAGCAGCATGCCAGTGGGCCTGTTGTGGATCACAACGCTAAACGTTTTTATTCTCAATTGCTCTACTCACACCTCTGGTTTCAAACAGGAGGCACTGTTCAGGCTTACTACAACTGGAAGATGATTTCATAAAGGGCTGTATGTTACTTAAGTCAGTAACATACATTCAAAAGTTCAATTTCAATATTAACAGTTTATTAAATCCCCACCCCCCAAGGAGATCAAGGGATAGAAACTAAAGACTGACAAAACAGATTTTAACATTTTTACATCATTTCTGTTAATTAAGCAGGTTATCATTGACTAGGATTTTGCCTTAATTTAACACCAACATTACAGAGTTTCACCAACATTAACCGGCTGCCAGTCGATAAAACAGCACTTGATATAGCACATCCTATTTCTTGACCGATGAGCTAGACTCAGCCTAATTCTTTGTACTTACAGTGGCAGAAAGCATGAAGCATAAAAAACACTGTATCTGCTGTTGAGAGCTGCAGCAGAAGTGACTACAAAAAGATTTTTTCATCACAATAAACTGTGCATACGCACAATTTAATTTAATGTTGTAATTATATATGAAATATAAGTCATGAAATAGTAACATGGTTTAATGGATCATCTGATAAAGTGCTGCTATGGTTTACAGCTCGCTATTTTTAACCGAAGACTCAACATGGCATCTCTGATGCTGTTTGCTCCAAGCTTGTGTGTCCTCTTGAAATAAAAGAAAAATTTGTGGCACCTTCAGGAACTATTTATACAATTATTCCTTTCATAACATTGTATTTAAATATTTAATATTGCCCTCATGTTTCATTCCTTAGTGTTTTGAATGCACCGCCATTTCACAAAACCGTCATTGATGATTGGGGTTTAGAACATAACTCCTGAAGGGTGCATCATTTCAGTTCTGTTAACACTGATTCATACTGACATCTAATTCTCATCATTGTCATGGGTTACAGATTAGCATAACAACGGTCATGGGTGTGTGTGTGTGTACCAGGGCCATGCTGAGGACCTGATTGAATGATGTCACCATGCAGTCCCTGCAGGTCATTAGTGTTATGTAAAAGTGCATCACACATACACACTCTACAGTAAACAGCTGTGTGTATGAGCTTAGGCACACAATGTTCCTGATCACAGGCAATACATCATCATCCTCATCATCCTCATCCTCATCATCATCATCATATCTAACCCATCCTCCAAAGCAGCAGACAAATACGCTCTCCTCCTCTGCATATAAAAATAGTCCTCCTGAACTTTCTGTCACTCAGAGCTTAAAATTAAACACTCATGATAATGTTTAAGATCAGTTTCGGATCAATGCTTTAACCTTTAACTTAGGGATGGGCAATAACATCCCAGGAAAAATAATATCCTGGGAACATAATTAAAAAATCACAACTAAGGATATACTCAGTAAATCTCAATGCATTCAGATTGAACAGTTAAAGACCAACAGATGTGGTATTTTTGTGAGCAGTCATGTAAACTCTAATAAATGAATCAGAGGACAAATTTATTTTATATACAAAAACAATACTAGACAAGCCTACTCTTACCAAACCACAGTCCGCTAAATGAGCATTCGAGAAGGTGTTTAAATCACCATAGCAACCACGGCAAGACAGTGGAATCTAAAACACTGGAGTCATGTGCTTCATCTAAAGTTAATCACCGTAACATTTTTAAACTGCTGCTCATTCCAAGTCACAGGGTAGCTAAAAAGCGCTAACTACCCTCTTCTGCATACATGAACTTCAAGTCATATACGTTTGGTTAGTGTCTCTCAGACTGACAGGGGAGAGAGTAACACCATCCTTCCCAACGAAAGTACTGAGGGCTCTCAGGCACGGGTGGCTGTGGTATCATCAGGCTTCAAACTCACCATTTCCCTGGTGAAATTTCTCTGGACAAACGCTGTTCTGCTGTGCCACTAGGTAAGGAAACAACATTTAAATGAGGTTGTGGGGTGCGTTAATTGTTCTTGAGAGCTGTGGTGAGTTCAGATCTTAAAAAAGACTCCTAGAAGAGTGAAACTGCATAAAAATACAAAATGCACACAAAATAAAAGCGTGTAGACATTAGTGTGTGTTCTGTTCATAGAGTATATACTTTTTACACATTTTCACTGAATGTAGTTGGCATTAGAGGTACAACTATGTGGCAAATATCCAATATAAAACCAGTTTGTATTATTATTATTGCTGTTATTATTATTATTATTTAAACAGCAACAATATGAAAACAATTTTACAGCTGTACAATTGAGTCATGATTTTTAGAAATTTGTTATTATTTTGAAATTTAGAGATAACATAATTTTTAAAAATTGTAAAATAATAATAATAATAATAATAATAATAATAATAATAATAATAATAATGGATTTAACAAAGGTTTAAAAAACTCTTTACAAAATAATGACTTATTTGCTCACACAATTGCTGATTGACAATTTTGTAAACCATGCTATGGTAAATCACCCCCTTGTATTTTGTACTAGGCCCCAAATAAATACATTCCTTAATGGAAAGATGCAATCCCCTGTAGTCCCTGTTTTTTATTTTTCCTCTTAGCATGGACACTTTGTACCTGAACCTTCTGACTAAAGCAGGAAGGCAGCTCAGTAATAGCTCTGATACAATTAGAGATGGATGATAAAAAGCAGATATAATATTAGTATTGGCTGATCTGGTAAGAATCATGTCTGCTTCAATTCCTGTTCAATGAGATGCACCACTTAGCTCACTTCAAAAGCTAATATCAGCACACTATAGGATTAATATTTAAAGGAAGTACAATCGACAAGACTGAAAAACAATTGATGCCCAAATAAGAGAGCACACTGCTGAGAAGAATCGCTTCCTCATGTGTCATTTCTAAGCCGTAGTAAACGCTTAACATGCCAGTTACCTAGTGACTAGCAGTGGCACTAGGTTTATTACTGTTAGGTTTATTACCTAACAGTAATAGGTATTACACTAGGTTTATTAATGTTACACCATGTCTTCCAAAACATATAAAATGTGTGTGTGTGTGTGTGTGTGTGTGTGTGTGTGTGTGTGTGTGTGTGTGTTTGTTTCCACACTTTCACTCACACTGAGTGAACAAGTGAGTGCTCCCACACCATCCAGAGAGAGTAGCGGAAAAAGAGAGGACATGAGAGGAGGTAAAGAAATGGACAGAAGAGGAAGAAGAAAGCTGGAGGTGGAGAGAAGAGAAGAGGCGAGGAGAGGAAAGTATGGTCAAGTAGCACTAACAATTCAGCTTTAAAAAAAAAAGTCATGGCAGCAACAGGGCACTGATACATTAAAACACACACACACACACACACACACACACGCACATACACACACATGTGGGAGGCATTTCGTTCAGCACTAACCTACTGAAACCATTACATAACTCAGACTACCCTGAATCATGGAGAGAGAGAAAGAGCGAGAGAGATGTTGACTGAAGAAAAGGGGGTTGGGTGGACATGCATACTTTCAAGAGGGCTTAAAATAGAAGGAAGACACACAGTATCTCCAACAGCAACACATGAAAACAGCTTTACAGGATCAAAACTGTGAACTCCTAAGATAGCAGCAATATAAACCTAACGATTCTCAATAAAGCTATACAGTCAATCAATCTATATACCTCTCTCTCTCTCTCTCTCTCTCTCTCTCTCTCATTCTTTAAGGCCATTGTGCAGGTATAAGAAGTATAGCTAGGGGTGCCACGATTAATTTTCAAGTTTTGGAACTGTGATGGAAATCACAACCTACCATTATCAAAGTTTTTATGTCTATAAATCATGTCAAAAGGAATCTAATGACAATTTTAATAAAATGGGTTCTAAGTGTCATGTCAGTGCCGGAATTGGCGTCACACTACAATCCCCAAAATGCATCGTGGCCTACAAAGATGGCCTAAAGTGACTCGAAAAAGTTTGCGATCCCCTGCTTTAGGGTAAATATGTTTATTACATGTTTATCTACAATATTGCCATGGCTTTACTGTGGTACTGGTGTTGTTATTTATTTACTACAGTAACTCTGAAGTTACTAAAACTATGGCAGATATAGATAGATAGATAGATAGATAGATAGATAGATAGATAGATAGATAGATAGATAGATAGATAGATAGATAGATAGATAGATAGATAGATAGATAGATAGATAATTTCTAAAGACCAATATAAAGACCTAGTACTTATGCATGGAGGATAAAAAAAAAGCTAGCAGTATAGTACATAGAAATGTTTAAAGTAAGTTATTACTTATTGCTCTCAAGAACAATTAAAAGTAATAACCAAAGTTAATTCACTGTTAAAAGTAAAGGTAGCAGGGTTAACAGCAATAGTATTGGTAAAATGTTACTCGGAACAATTGCATACCAATGGCTGGAAGGCCACAATATTCTGTAAACCTGACTGTAAATCATAAATCTGCTCTGGACCTAGATTAGGAAAAGCAAAGCAGAGCTCATCCATTTTAGATGAAATTCCCCTTTAATGTTCCATGTTAGTTTCTTC
The DNA here is from genome assembly GCA_022985145.1 of Pangasius djambal. Lineage (NCBI taxonomy): Eukaryota > Metazoa > Chordata > Actinopteri > Siluriformes > Pangasiidae > Pangasius > Pangasius djambal. The sequence goes on from CM040991.1 coordinate 12,969,799, forward strand.
AAACCTACACCTACATCTTTGCTAAAAATAGATACAAAAATACATAGATGCTTTTTTGTATTTGGAAAAGCACATTTTAATCTGCAGAAACTGTCAACACATATCCAGGAGGTGATTCAGGATTCTCTCCAATTAAATGGAGAAAAATTGACAGCAGTTTTCAAATAAAAAAAAAATATATATATGAAGGTCTACACATTTGACATGGCAACAATTTCCCTGTAGAAAGTGTTTGAATTAATTTCTCATTGCTTAATAGGATTAGCCTATACATATCACCATTGTGTAAGCTAATATTTTGCATCTTAGAAGGGTGGATGATGGCTAAGTAGACTACTGTCAGGAATGCTTTCTGCTATTTGGCCATTTGGGCTGGCAACTGAGGGTGTGTGTGCCATTGGGAGGTTAGTACATGCCAGAATCCAAAAAACTGGGGCTCAGGAGACTGTGTTCTTTGCTCAACTGTGTCCTCCAGTCTTTCTGGCCTGTGTTTCACTCTCCTGTCCTTCTCCTTAACTCTCAGGAGAATCATTATTCTCTTCCTGTGTCTCATGCTTTTGTGCTTTTGAACTTGTCTGTGTGTCCCATGAAACCCAGGCTGATTACGATAATGAGACTTTTTTTGGTCTCTGTTCTGTTAGAAGCCAGTGAACAAACTGGAGCTAGCAGCAGCCACAGCTCGGGTGAAGATAGAGAGAGCATACAGCAGTGTAACACCCTCAGTCTCCATGGATATATCTATAAATGATCTTGTGTGTTATTCTGCATCAAACTTTACAGAGCAGGGAACTCTCTGACAAACACTGCAGCGTATCCAAAAATCTTGGGAGCGAGACAAAGAGAAAAAGGTCCCACTTGTTTTGCATCTGTTCTTCCCATCTAAAGATCCCTCAGTTTCCTCTGGCTTTCTGCTGCTTTCCCCAACTTCTCTCTCTTCCTCTCACACTCTCTCCAAATTCTCTCTTTCCCTATGCTTAATTTTATGACGTATACTGCAGTTACTCCATAGATTTTACTTCAGACATGAATATAAGCTGTAAAATACCTTTTTTTATAGATCAGAAGCCATATGAACATTGATTCATCATATTTATTCTGAACTGGGTTGTACAATATAAAAGCTCTCTCAACTTAATGAATGACCCACAAGACATCAATACAAGAAAAAAAAAACAGATATGAAGGACACTGGCTGACTTCAGATTCAAAATGAAATCGGCCCAGACCCACACAAAAAACAGGAAAGGATAGTCACTGAAGAAATAACCATAAAACACATCTAACAGACTTGTAAGTCCGTAACAACTCCTTCACCTTTAATACAGAATTCAAAACAAGTTCATCTGTGCTTGAATTTCAGGCAGAATTATTGAATGCTTATTATAACATATAATTATTATGTAGCTGTAAATAAAAGAGCCTGTAAACAGATATAGGTAGACATACAGTGGAGTCCAAAAGTCTGAGACCACATTGAATATCTGGGATTTCTTTTTGTTTGTTTGTTTTTTAATTGTAAATAAACAGAAGGTTTTAGAATTTGTACATATTTATAATAAAGAAAGTAACTGTTTAATAATTTAAATATTTAATATTCAAGATTCTGGACAATTTCTAGGTGCCTATGTAAATGTGAGCGAATGTGTGATATTCACCATGTTCACTGCTTTGTACTAAAGGTCAGATTTTCCTCATGTCCTCATCTCTTCTACTGAAGCAGGTGTTCAGACAATACTCCGATGGATCTGATCTAAAATGGATCACAAGGTTTTGCACAAGCCTGTGGACTCTATGCCAGCTCGGGTGCACACTGTCATTAAAGCAAAAGTCATTTTAGCAAGTACTAAAAAACTCTGAGATTTTACTTTTCACTCAAGGTGCTGTCAATTATATGATTTGTAATGAAAATTGTTAGAAGGATTTTTCACTAGTGGTCAGAGACTTTTGGACTCCAGTGTACAACTTACATAACCAACATACAGTATACCCAAAAACACAAATCTGGTGGACTTTAGTGCTGAACAGCTAGTGTTGCCATACACTATAAGAGCATAATTATACCAAAAAGAAAAATAAATTTGTAAGCTGTTTTCCCAAGATGGAGAAACCTGCTCACACTAAGACTATGTGGATCAATGATAGTGGCAACAAATGAGTAAGTTATTCAGTGTATCAGTATTTCATACATTTATAACTTTGTCATAACTGGCCAAGTAGAATGAGACAAACAGTGCTTTTAAAAGAATCTGGGCTTCTAAACGCATTCTCTTTACAGGCATTTTGGACCGTTCTTGCAGAAAGTTATTTTGTTATACGTAAATTATTTTATTACTATTTTGTGTTTATAATTAACTTTGTTATATCTGGCTAGAAAGATATGATGAAAAGTTAGACAGCTACCAATCTAATATGTTTAAACTCAGTCAACTACGGTACATTTCTGGAGGCGGGGCTTTGTGTACATGCACACATTTGTGACCATGCATTGAAGGTAGGGTCAAGGAGTAAACACCCAAATGTTTACAAAATTCACTACTCAATCAATCACTTATTTGATTCTAGAGTGGTTATAAATATTGCACTGGACACATATGAGCACACTTTTTATTAACCTGCCACATGGTAAAGGCAGTGTGGTAATGTAACACTGCAGTGACTAAATTTCTCCCAGATGGCAAAAATGAGTACGTTTCCCAGAAAAATGTACTCCATAATGAAATCTCCTCATGATATAGATCGTATAGAAATCTTATACCAATTTTATACCAAATTAACCTTTTGTTGGCCTGTGGTCTCTAGGATAGAAGTTTCCAAACACATCTTTGGTACAGGGATGCACCAAAATTGTTTAAAAAATGGAATTTTTATTGAGAAACAAGGTTTGTGGACAACCAACAAACACATCAGTGTATCATTATATCAAATATATGTAATCTCTGCCTCTTTCACTTATACAATTGTTGTATACTAAATGTCCATAATGCTTGGAAACAATACATACAATCATAGGGATGGGTTCTCCACCACATCACCGACAAAAAAATAATGAACCAGTATTATTAGGGACAATGCAGCCTCTCTTTCTACACAGTTTTTTCTTTTTTTTTTTTTAGCAATTTCTTACATTATTGTTACAACCACCTGTCGTAATATTCGTTGTGGATAATGTTTGTGTTTTATACCTTGTTCTTTTTTGCAGCAGTATATAGAGTGTCCTCATTGGCTAATAAAAGTCGATAGAGAAGCACTGGTGTGAGAGAGAGAGATGTCGCGGACTCTCCCTCTCATTCAAACATCACCGGAAGAGCCACCTGACCAGACCAAACTGACTATGATTACTTGTTGCAGTAGTTTTAGGCTCTTGCAGTCTTGTTGAAGTACTAGCTGTTTTGCTGTTAATTGTACCCTATTGTATTTCAGATACACAATACACTGTGTGGAACAAGTATGAGACAAGCGCCAGTTATTTTCTCCTTTTCCCCCATTTTGTGGTGAGAGAGATAGGATAGAATATTGTATATTTCTGTTTCTGTAACTAATTTTAGATTAATTAACCAGCCAAACCCTTAGTTATTCCTTTTGTTTTGTTATTTCGGTATATGCTCCTTCCTGAAGTACATCCACTAACCACAGCTTCAATTCAAGACATTTAACTACATCAGTAAAATCTCATTGATATTTTAGTAAGTGTTCAGCGGTTTAGTCTTTGGGTGGGAGGGAAGTCCATGCTCTCATTCATTGTGCAATCCATTCTAGACAAGCTGTAACAATTATGATTCAGTCTCAGTTAAGAAGTCGGTGAGGTAGTGACAGCAAATTCATACACTCTTGCATATGCACTGTTTCCACCACATGCAAACATAACTCAAAAGATCAACAGAACTTTTCATTCCATTTTAAAATGGCTTTCATTGGCAATTCACTTTTGTTTCAGAGCTATGCATGACTGAGACTAGGCTGCCAGCTCTGAACTTCTCCAATCCTCCAGCTGAGAATAAGTCCATTGCAGTACAGATCTTAGTGCGGTAAACCCACACTACTGCACCCACATAAGAAATCACACCAACTCAAACAAACCCATCCTGGAGCTTATGAACGTGGCTCAAGTAATGAATCAAACAAACCCTGGCTCCCTAACAGAACTGATGCCATAGAACTGCATGTTCCAGTGAGAAACCATCAGCTTGACTACCTTCAACATTATGGCTGAGGATTTACTGAGAGAAAATCAAACAAACTGGATGAGCCTGTCCTGCAGTCGAGCAATATTTAAAGAAAGGAACTTTAGTGATATCTTTCAGTCATTGTTCAGCAACATGTTTGGAATGCACGGCACAGAGCTTTGCAGGTATACACTGGCGTCATAAGAAGGCATTCCTACTTCCTAACACACCTTACACAGAATGCAAATGAATATTTGCATTTCGGCTTTCAGGATGGGAAAGTAGCGAGATCTAGAGAAGAGAGGGCAAATCTGAGAGAATACGGATTGTATAGTGTACGCAGTGAAACAGAATTACAGTGAAGTATCACATTGTACACATGATTATAACACACTTTCCTGGAAAGTTCACACTACTACTATACTACAACAAAGCTACGAAGTCTTACCACCAGAACTCTAACTGCAAACACATTTGTGAGGTCTAGTACACCCGTGCATTTCATAAAGACATAATGATTCACTGATTTCAATCATTTTAATGAAGTATCGGACCTATGAGCCATGAAATGTTATTACGTTCATGCCATTCATTTTGCCCCAAGGAATAAATCTGATTTTTTTTTAATGGAGTTAGTTATTATACACAACTAGATTGTGCCACTCCTTAGTGTGCCCTTACCCAGTTTTTCCACTGCATTTAAAATAGAAAAATAAAATCTAAATAAAATAAAGCCACCTGCAGACATGAAGACACTAAAATATCCAGAGTGATCTATAATACACAATCTAAGACTAAGAAAAGCATTGAGCAGAAGAAACGCTGAAGTTCTCCACAAGCTCCTCCTATCACGCCTCCACAGAGGAGAGGCAAAACCCAGAGATCCACACACACACACACACACACACACACACACACACACAGATACACAATGAAAAAGAGATGCAGAAGTGAACAGGTGACTTCAAAAGCATAGAAAAATAATAAATTCGCAAAAACATAAATTCATTTCTCCATAGCAATATTCTGCAGGCGGTTTCTTTGAAACATACATACACTCTGCTAGATCACAAGGAGCATCTTCTCTCTTTCTCTCTCCCTCTCTCACCCTCTCTCTCACACTCTCTCTCTGCATCACTGTCACTCACGCTCATCACCACACTCTTGTGCCATTCCTTACCTTAGTTGTGACAATACACAGACAATCCATCGTGAGCTCAATAGCTCAGCCAAGACGCCAATTCATCGCCACTCATTCAGGAAGAATGGAGAGAAGAATAAAAAAGGAGAGGAAGACTAAGGCACAGGCAGAGCTAGCATAAACAGAATGGAGCTATTCCCTACACAGCTAAGTGCAACAGCAGCAGCCGCACACATGATGCTAGCGCGCACGGCACAGCGCTGGCTGGCCACAGCCACACGGCACGGCTGCCTTTCACAGACACAGAGTTAGGGAGTGAGAGAGAGAGTCAGAGAGAAGGGGGAAGAGAGAGAGAGAGAGAGAGAGAGAGAGAGAGACGATGCTGCTGTTGCTGAGAGCACAGAGCATCCCTCCTCCACAAGATCAGTGGAGAGATCAGCTCTCACACAGTGCTGACTGCCTGCCTCACAAGAAAACAATCTCAGAATCTCAAATCAGCCATGTTCTCTAACCCTGGAGCTTTCCGTCACTGTGCGCTAGGATTCGTCTCCCTTTTCTAAAGTGACTGAGCTGAGCTGAGCTGGTTTTAGCTCTGCAGAGAAATCAAAAAACTGGGAAGCTGGGAAATTTCCTACAGTACAGTGAAACAGATTCCACAGACTTAATGGGCAGTTGATGACCTTGAATATAAAAAGACACAGAACAAGGATTTATTTTAAGTGCCTGAGCACAAAACTGAGCACCTAAATGACTTGAATTGTATACTGAAGCAAAGACAAGCAGTAGGTATCCAATGCAGCAAGACAAATGAGTCAAATGTGAAATAAAAGGATTTTTATGAGCTGTAAGCAATGGTATTGTAGTTAAAGATTTGGGAGTGATTTAAAGTTTTAGCAGTGAGAGTGAGAGAGAGAGAGAGAGAGAGAGAGAGAGAGAGAGAGAGAGAGAGATCGCACACACATTTATAAAGTCACACAAGTGCTGGGGTTTTTGCCATTCTCTAAGGCTTCAGGCATGACTCATACAGATGTGGGCTAATTCTGCATCCAGTTCTCTCTCTGCTCATTGTCAGTCAAAACGAGCTCTCTGCCGCACTCTGAAGCTAAATTAAGAACTCAAAACGCTGCTAATCTCATCATGATAACACACAGAAGTGAGCGACTGAGAGGTACAGAGTCAATAGGGTTTATTCACTCAGGGACTGCTATGTGCCAACAATGAACACAAACCACAAAACAATGGATAAACAGAGACACAAAGACGTATATGGAAATCCGCTGTAGACTACAGGATTCTGGCCTGGGTTCCTGGCACTGCAAGATCTCACATCTGCTCTAGATATGATTTCAACAATGAGGACAGCACTGAAGGATGAAACAGAAAGGCAACAAGAGGTGAAGGAATAACGCCAGTAAAAGCTGCGGCATCCTGTAGAGACAATTCCGTATGCATTCTGATGCATGTTTTTAAAATGATTATTTCCTACTCCTTATGCTACTGTTCACTACACGTGCATTACAATAGACTATATGTAAACTAAGCATCTTAGCTTCAATTGATACCTACAGTACTTTGCTCAAAAAAGTTCCTTGAGCTTCTTCTGTACATCTTCACGGTGTCTCACTGTTTGGATCCAGTGTGTAAAGCCAGTCATAAAACAGAAACTTGATCCCAACTTTCATTCCTGGAACCACTGTACACACACACACAGACACATCCCACAGGCATGCGCACACACTAAGCTGTTCAGCACACAGGTCTGAGCCGCTTTAAGTGATCGCATTATGGAGTTGCTAGACAGAGCGCTTTAACTTCATTCAGGCGACACTTTCCCATAACCTCAGTGGAATCATTAGCAAATGGGGCAGAGAACGCAGAGAAAGCAGACCTTATTTTCACTGTCACAGACACAGACCTGCCAAGCCTGAAGAGGAACGATGCGTAGTCCAGGCTGGGGGGATAGGGGTGTAAAAACTCAGTAGGTTTTCATTATAGTCCTTTCACAAATACCTTGCGTAAGTTACAAACTGTAGTGCATGTATGTGCAGGGTTTTACAGTGACCACTAGGCACTTTTTGTTGGTAGAACCCAACATTGACTCACTCAAACACATTAATGGATGTTTATATCACATTGATAGACTTTATTTCATTATAATAATGAAATCAAAACATCGAAATCGAAATCAAAACATTTACTGTGACAGAAAATGAGGGCGTTGTGTCAGCGCATCTTTCAAGTGGGAAAATCGAGAGGAGATGAGATTATTAACGTAAGATGGGAAGAAGTAGGCGGGGTTTCCAGGGTGTCAGTTAATATCAGAGAGTTCAAAATATCTTCACACAAGGGTTGGTCGTGATATTAGATGGGAAGGCTAAAATCAAATATTCATCAATAGCTAATAGGGTTGAGCAATGCATTATAGCACAAGCTCTCATCAAAGGCTTAATAAGAATGATGTGGAGAAAATTATCACACGCATCAATCTACAGTCTAGGCTAGTAAGAAATCAGCCCCAGTGTCACTTCTTCATACCATTCGATGGATTTTTCTTATGATTTTCTCGTGAAACTTTTCTTAAGAGATGCCAGTTTTCCTGTGAAACTGGAGATATTGAGCTAAACAGTAAGACCTGGTGTGTCAATGTTGATATTTTTCCTTCTACCAAACTACCATATAAATGCTTTTGTGAAGAAAAATTGCTTTTCCCACTTACTGCTCACTCTATTGTTTTGTACAGTATATAGATGAGTTTTCATACACCATCCTTGCTAATATCAGACAATGTATTTCTATATTCGTTTCATATTTACCATTATAGTGCACTAATTGGGATGCAGCCATGTGTTGTGTTGTTGTGTAGTCTGAGTTCTCAGGAAACCATTATATTCCCTGGATAGCTCACTATATTAATACCCATCATGCACTGCACACACTACCTATGGACTAAAGCAAAACCAAGGTATAGCAACTTCATTTAGACATTTATTTATCAGGAGAGATACCAGAGCAACCAACTTCATATATCAGTGTAAATAAAATAAAGATTAATATTAACAACAAGTAAAGGCAAAAGGTGCATGATAATGGGAACTCACTATTTACACTTCTGCATTTTTGTGTTCTACAGGTCACCAGGTAGTTTATTTCATACAGACAAGTGTTGATAATATGTTCACAAAGCACGCACTAGTCAGTACTGTTTACATTTGGTCTGGTGCCTCCCTCACAGCTGCCCTATGTAGAATGTCTGTATAGTAAATAGCGAATAAGTGAAGAATGAAGTGATTTGTAGCTCTGGTAGGTCACATCAGCCAACCTGAGTGCCTTATTCAGAAATAAAACCAAAAGACTATTTTATTGGCTTTTCCAGATGTATCACAATGAATGAGAGTATCTAGTGTCTTCTGAATTTATACCGAACAGCTGCATGAGTGAGACTTAGTAACTGTCTCTCTGACACTAGTGGGGATGGGGACAGCTGAAGTTGGGCTGATTGTAGCTACAACAGGTTAAATAAAGAAAAAAAAATGAGTAGAGAAGTAAATAAATAGCATATGTGACTTTTTCTGGTTTACCCTACAAACACTTTCCCATGCAATTCCAGGTTGCACAATGGTGATATTGTCATAGATTATGATTTGAAATAAGGTTCATAGGGTATAGAAAATTGTTTATAATTGATTCAAATGCCTCTGTGGCACAGTGGCTTAGTGGTTAAGACGTTGGACTTGTGATTAGAAGGTTGAGAGTTCAAAGATGCCACTGCTAGGCCCATGAGCAAGGCCCGTAACCCTCAACTGCTCAGTTGTATAAATGAGATAATTGTAAGTCGCTCTGAATAAGGACATCTGCCAAATGCCGTAAATGTAGTGGTTAGCATGTTTGCCTCACACCTCCGGGGTTGGGGGTTTCAAATCTAGTCTGTACACACATGCTTCGGCGCAACTGGGAATAGCTGCACTGCCAGCTTCATACACATTCACGGTTTTAAAAGCACGAAGCAGAGCCGTCTGAAACCTCACAGCTGCAGGTAGAGAATAGTGCTGCTGCATTTTAATGCAGCTGCCCTCTGCAGTGCCTTCATAGGGAGCTGGTGTGTGATTGTATGTGTCTGTGTGTGTCTGTGTTTGCTGCAGTGTGTGTGAGCAGTGTAAGCATCAGAGCTGTCTGTGTGGGCGAGAGGTGGCAATTACTGCAGATCCTCACGCCTCCCAGTCAGGAGTCAAACTGCAGAAAAGAATCCAAATGCCAACCCCACACTCACACACACACAGGCACGTGTGAATGTACATACGTAAGAATACACACGTACCTAATTTTCAATCATTAGCAAAATGCTGACGGCGACCTAACCAGAGGGATCAGTCGTAAGACTCGGCTATAAGAGACACTTTCTCACGATCCATGCAGAGCATCAGTTGACTAATTATCTGTCATTCTCTCTCTCTCTCTCTCTCTCTCTCTCTCTCTCTCTCTCTCTGTGTACAATGCTTTTTTTCCTGAAGAAAAACAGCCCATCTATTACCCAGCAGATTTCCACATTAATATGTTGCATTACGACATAATTCAATTAGTGCTGCATTCATCATCGTTTAGGTCTAAAACCTTCAATCACACCTTTTTTTTGGAGGAAAAAAAAAAAAGCTAGTATTAGCTATAATGTGTCTCTGTGTGTCACATAATGGCTATTAAAGCATTCATGCTCATTAGTGCAAAACATGTTCCGCCCACACCTGCAGGACAGGAGACAAACAACTAGCTGTTAATGCAGAGGCAAATGTTTAAATGAGACAAACACCTCTAATTCTGGAGCGCTTATCCTTGCCTCTGCACAATCCACAGGCCTGCTGCTGATGACATGCTGTTCAGTGTGCAGTAATTAACAGAGCTCTGAACATGTGCATGTGTGTAAAAGAAAGAGAGTTGAAAAAGAAGGTCAAAGAAAGGGAGAAATAATTATACAGGACAAAAATCTCGGTCCATTACAAGCTGCTTTTATTCCATCACTTATATTGTATATAATTATTTTTCATATGATTTATAATATGTATATACGTATACAGTATAACAATACCATAAATTACATTTACTCATTCATCTTTATCCGGGTCAGGTTCACAGTAGATCCATAGTGTATCCCGGGAACACTGTCTGTGAGGTGGGAACACACCCTGGATGGGATACCAGTCCATTGCAGTGCATCATTCACACACACGGGCGATTTAAGGTAGGAAATCCACCTACCAGCATTTTGGGAAGTGGGAGGAAGCTAAAGAACTCATACAAAACCCACATAAACAGAAGGAGAACATGCGGAACTCACAAACAGCGAGCTCAGATTCGATAATATAAACCACAACTTAAAGGAAAAACCAACATGAGGTATCTTAGTAAGGTGTTGAGCCACCATACTGTTCATGTTGATAGTCTAATCACAACATGCACTGGCAGTCAACTGAAGAACTATTGCTTTTCTGTTTTTCTTTGTGTATTGAACTAATGAACGTCATAGAATGTGCGCTTTCAACTCCAATTTCCAACCCTATGAACTGATGCCTTTCCCATAGCCGTAAATGCATATCCCACTTTAGTCAGTGTTCCAACTGAAACACAGCCAATTGAGCAATTGAGCCACCATTCAAAGTAACTTAGATCTCTTCCTTTTGCCATCTTGATTGCAAGTCTTGCCATAGATTCTCAATCGGGTTGAGGTCTGACATGTGACTGGGCTATTCTAACACAATCAGTAACCTGGCTTTGAACCACTCCAGTGTATATTTGGCAGTATGCTTAAGGTTGCTGTCCTGTTGGAAGCTAATCCGCCCCAGCCTTAAGTTTCATGGAGACTGGAACAAATTTTTCATCTAGAACTGCCCAGTATTTGGCTCCGTCCATCTTGCCCTTAACTTCAGACCAATTTCCCAGTCCCTACTGATCATCCCAACAACACGATGCTCCCATCGCCATGCTTCACTGTGGGGATGGTGTTCTCAGCCTTGAGTTTTCACCAAACCAAACCATAGCTCTTAGTGCCAAGGGCCAACAAACTCTGCAAACTCTGGGGCCTTCCAGGAACCAGTGTATTTATACCGAGGGTTCTATTTTGTACAAATCCATAACATTTAATACAAATTATTCCCATATGAGTTCCAAGTTGTAACGCTACAAAATGGAAAAAAAAAAAAAAAGTTAAAGGCTCTGTACCTCTTGGTCTCTACATTATATTTTATTATTAACGCCTTTATAGTTTATTATTACAACTTCCTGATCCATGAAGTTTAATGTCTGTGAGTTCAGTGTGGGCTGTCGCAAGCCCAGACACAACACCCTAACCAATATCAGCAAATGGTGTGTGTGCGTAGTGTGATGCCGAGAAGAAAACCTGGTGTTTAACGCCTCATCAGTCCAAGCAGAGTGGTTGCATCATACCCTCTTTAACAGCAAAAGAAATGAAAAGAAAATACAGCATCTGGGAGAATATTTCTGGCTGCAGCACAGAGGCTTTCCCACTGTAAACACTACAGGTTGACAGTCTGCTGCTTTCTGCACTAAACAGGAAGGTGCCAAGCATTTTACATAGTCACCAGTTACTGCATGCATGTATTTATATATACAGTATACTGAGCTGGTAAGTAATCTTCTCTCCAGCAGTTGTTAAGTGTGTAAGGGAGACTGAGCGTTTGCTTCTGCATTAACTCCCCTGGAACAAGGTAATAGTGTAATTAGTGTATAGTACTTTAATTGACCCCACAGTAAGACAGGAACTTACCTCTGCACTCATGTTGCTGTCAGCTACAGGCTCCTCTGCATGGCTTTTCTCTATCACCTGCACATACAGAAACACACATGTTCACAAAAAATATCTTTACAATTGCATTACGAACCGAGTACAAAATCTCAGAGTGAAAAACCTTTGCGAGCCGTATGAAACTTTGTGCGGTCTCCTTTTGTTTCCTCCAAATACTAAGCCTGTGAATTAGTTTCTATGACAACAAACATAACTGAGACAGGTTGTTAATTTAATAGCTTGTGCTAGTCAAAAGATGCTTATAGCTAATCAGCAACAGTAGGCTAATATCATGTTCAAAAAGTAAAATATCATGTTTAAAATTGCTCAGTACCAAGAAAAGGAAAATCAGTAGTACGAACCAATAATATTAAGATGAGTGGACTAAAAAATATGTGTTCAATCTCCCTGTGAGAGGCAGTTCAGTTCAGTTCAAAATGTATATTTGAGTACCCCTGGTATAAGGTATCAAGGCTCTGTATCGATGCATGTGTTGTTTTCCTGTGATGATGTCATCAACAATTACTTAAAGCCTCATTTGGGAACTGTTTCAAGAATGGGCACATTTTAGTGGGCTGTTTCGAGTAGTCTATATTCTTACTATGCATATTCAATCTCAAAAATCCTGTTCACTGTACATATAAAGAAACATTGTCACTGTCCAGTTGAAGCACACTATTCTTTTACAGATTTTGGAGCACCAACTCAAAGCTCCAGGGTCCCCAGTTCAATCCTGAACTCGGGTTACTGTCTGTGTGGAGCTTCACCCCGTGTTTGCATGGGTTCCCTCGGGGTTCTGCAGTTTTCTCCCACTGTCCAAAAACATGCTGGTAGGTGAATTGGCCGCACTAAATTGCCCATACATGTGAATGTAGGTGTGAATGTGTACGTATGGTGCCCTGTGACAGACTGGCATCTCATCTGGGGTGTATTTTCTTTGCCTTGCGTGTTCTCAAGACAGTCTCCAGATCCAGCAAGACCCTAAGCAGGATGAAGCGGTTACTAAAGATGAAGGAATTGCGAAAAAGCGGGTTCCATTAGAAATCTGGTGATTGCAAATGGGGATAGGTACTTGACTGGGGATCAAGGGCTGGGAATCATGGGAATTGTATTCTGCAACTTCAGGAGTTGCAGACCCAGGTGTGATGTACTTTATTTGCATGAAATCCAATGAAGTCGCTCTTTCTTATTATATTTCCTCCAAATTTGGTGGATTGAGCACCTCAGAATTCTTGACTGAAGATGCCAAGCACTTGACTCCCACATGACTGTAAAAAGCAACGAATAAAAAAGACCCTACCAATGAGAACATGTCCAGTTACGCCCCTGGCATTTGGACAACCGATGTACTGTATACGATGCTATTGGGACTTGATCTTGGTAGTAATTGACTGAGCACAACTTTGACAAGATATCCTTTCAGCAAAATGCATCCTGGGAGAAATATACTTTGGCCTTCCCAATTCCCATCTCCTATTAATATATCTCATTTCTTTACGCTACTCACTAAATTAGACTCAATTCAGTTCCAACTGGCTTCACTGAATATTTCCAAAGAATCATCCAAATGAGAGTTAGAAAAGGGGAATCGTAAGTTCAGGTCTCATTATTGCATATTTGACAGAACAAGAACAGTAATTGACACTTCTTCTCTTCCTTTCCTCAAACACTGTGTGGCGGAATCAAATACTGCACTGAAAACGTTTCGGTCTGGTATAAAAACACACACACAATCCAAGAAATAAGATGTTTTATTTTGCTTTAAGAATGACTGGCAATGAATGCAATTACATTTCTGTAGAATCAAAGAGAAATCATAATCTGAAATATTAGTACTCGTAAACATCATGCATAATACATAATACACACTTCTTACACACACACACACTTATTGCATAATGTGATCCACTGATTTTAAGTCATTATACCACTGTCACAGACACACACACACAACTACTGAGGCTCAGACCACCTGTCTCCTCTGATCCTGGGCTCAGAAAAGGAAAGATATAGGGTAAAGAGAGAGTAATGGAGAGAAACGCTTTGTGACGTAGGTCACTGCCCAGGTGACCCTGTTCCACACCACCAATCAGCTCAACCATGACTGATCCTCTGCTGAGACGCAGTTACTAAACTCATTTGTTTGCTGCATTTTAACCCAGCCTGCATGGCCTAGTTAACACAGAGCACAAAGGGAGGCTGACCACTAACACAAAGCTTAATGCTTTTTTGCAAACACAGAGCCAAGTTCAGATTAAATGCCATCCTTTATTAAGCAGCACAAATGCCACATTTTCAGGTTTAAAGACTCATGAAGTAGTTTACCTGAGCCTATTGTGTGTAATGAATTAAAAGTACAGTGAATGAGAAGTTTAAATAATGTTATGTAATGAAATACACAGTACCGTCCTCACAGAAGGAGGGAATGCGTGAGGGAAGTGTGTGCTTACACAGCACTAATGCCCCCTAGTGGAATGGAAAATAACACCAAAGTCAAAAGACAATGCTAATCACAGGTTACATCAAAACAGCAATGCTGATTCTCCTCTTAACTTCATTTGCATTCAACTAATGTGAAAAACATTAAACTGTTATTTAGACAAGACATACAGTATCGACAGTTAAGAGTTAAAGTGCCCCTGAAATCAAAAGTGATGTTTCAGAGCTTTTTGTACTTTTCCCTTAGTGTTATGGATACCAGCATGACAGTATATACAAAAAAAATAGTTTTGGAGACATTGTCATTTAAATTTTTTACTTCACTTTTTGATGTTCTCATCCATCCATTCTCTGGGGCACTCAGGGCACAAGGCGGGGGGCAAGCTGGACGGGGTGCCAACCTATCGCAGGGCACAATCGCACACACACTCACACAACGGACAATGTGGAAACACTAATCAGCCTACAACTCAAGCGGGAATCAAACCCCCAACCACGGAGGTGTGAGACAAACTTCAGGGATTCATCAGGGGTGTGGCATGTCTCGAAAATTATTATTATTGTACTGTACAGAATCAAGTCACGACTCTCAACCCCTTTCATGGGGATGTTTAGGTCTAGATAATCTGGAAAATTAGTGTTTCAAAATTGGGACTCTCTTTAAGCTTTGACCACATATAATAATAGACATAATATCATGTTAATCATGTGAGAGCATGTTTCACAGAACAAATGAAGAGCGGGGCCCATCATGGTCAGCAGTTCTACAAAGGCCTTTGCTGGACTACAGGAGTCTCAAAAAGTGAAGGATGCTCTTTGTCAGGTTTAGTGATGACACCATTTGTATTCCTGTCAAAGCCCGTGGCATGTCTGTTTGCTGTAATTAGAATAGTGCCTGCCTGCTTTCTAAACATACACTCACTGCCCACTTTAATAGGAACACCTGTACACCTGCTCATTTATGCTGTTATCCAATCAGCCAATCATGTGGCAGCAGCACAATGCAGAAAATCATGCAGATACAGGTCAAGAGCAACAGTTGATATACACATCAAACATCAGAATGAAGAAAAAGTGTGATCTCTGTGACTTTAACTGTGGCGTGGTTGTTGTTAACAGAAGGGCTAGTCTGAGAACAGGAACAGGAATCTGAGGCTATCATGGGCACAGATTCACCCAAACTGGACAGTTGAAGATTAGGGAAAAAAAATCACCTGGTCTTTTTCCAATCTTCAACTGTCCAGTTTAGGTGAGTCTGTGCCCATGATAGCCTCAGATTCTTATTCTTGGCAGACAGGAGTGGAACCTGATGTGGTTTTCTGTTTCTGTTTCTGTTGTAGCCCATCCACCTCAAGCTTTGATGTGTTGTATGTTCAGAGATGCTTTTCTGCTCACCATAGCTGCAAAGAGTGCTCTGTCTGACTCAGTCTGGTCATTCTCTTCTGATCTCTTTCATCAACAAGGTGTTTCAGATCAGCAGTTTCTGAACTACTCAGACTAGCCCATCTGGCTCCAACTAATCTGCGTGATTTTATGCACTGTGCTGCTGCCACACGATTGGCTGATTGGATAACTGCATAAATGAGTAGGTGTACAGGTGGATAATGCATGTACACTGAATCAGGTTACTCTGAAGAAGAGGAAAGGTTTAAGGATAATTTAAACTTGAATGTGCTATAGGAGTCTGTGGGACTCGGTGTGTACCTCAGGCCGAGGATAGCAAGCTAGCTGTTTAAGCCTTACATATTAAAATGTACAAGAATTTGGTGGCCGGACATCTTTTGGGCATGATGAAAGAGGACATATCTGAGCTGGGGTGATGCGCATGCTTTAAAATACCTGACTGTAAATTACTGACATGCAAATTCATATTACAGCTTCATCAGTTCGACTCACAGCAGCTCGGGAACATCATGTTTATTTTCTCCCTGACTCAATAATGATTTCTATTTTTTTTTTACTTTCAGCAAATAAAGTCTTGTAGCTGTAAATGATAACAGATTTTTTAGCTGTGGATTCTGGACCTTACTTTAAATGCACTCAGCATCGCCAGCTGACCACTGATTCAGAAAAAAGCAACGGCAGGCTGCACCTGAAATGGGTGACAGCAGTGGAGTATTTTTTTTTCTTGCCTTGCAGAGATTGCCTCCACACTCACACAAGTGGAGCTGCACTTATTTGGAACCGTTTCAACAGGAGAATCCTCTTAATGCATATTTATGCAAGTTGCTGCTAAAGATCAGTGTGTGTGTATCAGTGACTATGTGTGTTCGTGTGTTATCCTCACCTCCGGCTGTACGCAAGCAGGCTGTGGGTGTGTGTTCGGGAAGCTGGGGCTGGTGGACGAGTTTTCGCACTGCTCTGCCATGTGCTTCACCTCCTCCAGTTTCTGCTCACAGCTCTTCTGAGAGTTCAACAGGGTCACCTCATAAAACTCCTGAATATCTAGCAAAAACATAACGAGATAGAGAGACACGTTGTCACTTCTCACTCCAGTCTGCACACTGCATGATTTAAAAAAATATATAATAATCCCCTCACCAGTAACACACCAAATTAAATGCAGTTTATCAGATTAGAAGATAATAATTTCGAATAAACAGTGCGAAAGAGAGCAAGAGAGAGAGAAAGCTGTTAGAAGCTGTTACTTTTCACTCCAGTTTTAACACTGCACTTTGCCGGAATTGTAACTCCACCCTCGGATTAAGCCCCAGAATAATCCCTTCGCTGCCACAACACCAAATGAAATGCAGGCAGTTCATTAGATTGATGTGTTGGTGTCTAAAAAAAGGGCTGCAGTGAGAGTTAAAAAGCAGAGAGGTCTATAGTCTGGAGATTACCACAGAGCAATAAGCTGATTAATTTGAGCTCTTCTGACAGATGTGTGATTGGAAATGCATTTAAAGCAACTTCAAGCACACACTTCCAATAAATTACAATAAGAGTCAGGAAATATAATCTGCATTAAAACATACATTCATAGAACTGAGACATGTTTTGCATGGATTATACATGTTCCAGTATCTTACTGTTCAGTTTGTACACTCTGTACATACCTCACATATAGGAATTTGTACATATTGCAAAATACTTACAGTTTATTATACTGCATTACTTTTTGTTCATATAAGTCTATATGTAAAGTTAAAAAGGTGCTCTATTTTTCATTTTTAATATGATGCTTAGCATCCCCAAGGCTGCATCTCTTATACATAGCTCACTGTAGTACATGAGTAGATTTAATGAGTACACTGGATATCCTACCTAACGCTCAGGCCTTAGAAAATATCTAAACTCTCTAAAATATAGTGAATATGGTATGCAGAACTTCGATGGACTCAGCTCTTCTTCATGATTTTTCCTGTTAGTTCTTATTGGGACATGTTCAGAATTAAGTTACGTGAGCATAGTCAGGTGTTAATACTGAAACTGCACACTTCAGTATTCAGACCTCAGACCTTAACAACACACTACTCAGTTACTCAGTACTAATCAGACAGCTGTGTGGGAGTTGTGTGCACAGAATGGAGTTTGATAAAAACAACGTTTTTTTTTCTTGCACTATACGCACCACCTTGGCTTTTCCAACACCATTGTCAAACAGCTCGTTGTAACCACAATGACACCCTGAAATTCCATTTGAAATCATTTTATTACTTTAAAAACTCAAAATAGCAAATTAATATCACAATGAAATACCACTAGATACCACATATACATTACAATTTTATAAACTCAATCTACTATCTCAAGGCCACATTAAATTATGAACATAAATTATTTTTTTTATTATTTTAAAATATGGCTTCCACCCTCATTATATGTGCATATATAATATTTTATATATACACATATAATGAGGTTGGAAGCCATATTCTTAAGACATTTCACTACAGATTTCATGCTGTAGCATATTTGCAATATACTATACGCCTATTAGATACTTGGCATCTTCTCATTCATATATAATCATTTTTGTCTTTTTTATTAAGTTGTTTTTTATTAATTGTCTCTTGCTTTCATTTTATGTTTTACTGAATTTTACACAAAGAAAGAAGCTAGATGTGGTGCTTCATTCTGCATTTTTATCCCCTGTTTTTTAAGCACCCACATAACCCATCTCTGAATACTGAGAACTTTCCCTGTATAAATATTGGCATATATCTGAACTCTGAATATGGCCAATTGTCTGGGTATTTATGTTCATTTCGCTCTAGTGTTTTTCAGCCGTCTTAAATGTGTGATGTTGCATGTTTAAAAAGAGTGATATAAATGAATTGTTTTTTTTGTTTGTTTGTTTGTTTTTTAAAACTAGTATAGTTACGGTGTCCTAGTTTGTGGTTTGGACCTGTGTAAAGAACTGAGTAACTGAGTCTGCCTGTTCCTTTAGCCCAGTTAGGAACAATGAGTTTTTTTGAAACCCCAAATAAATACATATGGAGCAGAATAAGCAGTTATGCTCTTTATATCCCAAGACATGAGTGCTACATCCAATATTTTTCCTTCAGCTTCATACATTTCAGCAAATTAAAAAAGAAAGTTAACAAAAAAGCATGACATCCCCCACCCACACACACTTTATCACTTTATTAAATAAGGTTAGGACAACTAGCATCCTGCCTCTGTGAACCATCAAGCTACAATCCTTTGCAGATACATTTTCAGTAGAGCTCAAGCAAGCAGACAGATGTTTCAGCAAGTCACAGGTACAGCCACTTACGTGGACTGTCTAAAGTAAAATGAGACAGTTACATTACGCCACAGTGCATGTTGGGTAAAGGTCAGTCACCAAGTCACAAATCTACGACTTCAATTTACATCATACAAAGCTTTCATATGGTGGGAGGGAAATGTCAGAGAAATGACAGCTGGACACACAGAAAGTGACGATTCTCCTGGATCAACATGACAGAATTTCCCTGAGCCTTGTCTAGAGCCTTCAGAATGCCAAGACGAACAAATAGGTTACAGCTTAAAACAAATCAGAATGATTATGCTACATAAAACAAGCCAAATCCACATCTGCTATTAGAAGTGCATAAGGGCCTTGTTTGTTCTGATTAGTGTAAAGCTGCTTGGAGGTCAGAACCATATTGCAGCTGGAGCGGAACAAAGCAGCTATTCTCCTTTTCACAATATAAGCATCTCTGCAGGGGGGAGATCGAGTGTGTTCATTTGCATTTAAATATAGCCTAATGACATCTAACGGCTTTCGCCCACAATTGGCCAGCTGGTCCGAAAACTCCAGCAGCAGGATGTGCTTCAAATATCGACAACACGGAGTAAAAATGAAGAATACTTTTACATTCAAACTTGCTAAAGAAAAAAACTCCAAACACTTGAAGAAACATTGTTCAGAAGAGTGAGGCATCCAATACTACCAAAGACCACAATTTATGCAAATCCCTACTCTAGGAGAAACGTAGGGGAAACTTCAGACAAAAAAAACACACGTACAATGTTTTTATCAAAAAGTGAATGCTGGAGAGTTCTAGTGCAATTACACAGCCCTTTGTGACTAAACCTACAACATTTCCCCTGCACAGAGTACAAAATATGTAAATAATTTTACTGAACTTACAAGTGCAGAGAAACTCCGCTGGTCACCATGGACATGTAGAGAGGAACGTGATCACTGAAGCGGTGCGATGCTGTGTGTGTGTGTGTGTGTGCATGTGTGTATGCTTAAGCTAGCAGCCTGCAAGCAGCCTGCTTAATCCTCCCAGAGGCCTCTGTACAAATCAGACAATGACCTTACGCCCCACACGGTAGTGCGTATACACACACACACGCACACACAAAATCGCACTCATCTTTAGTTCAGAAGCTGCACCTGTTACTGTACCTTTATATATGATCAAAATTGCACAACCTCCTTGTTAAAGATGAACAGGACGTAATGTAATACTAGAGACTGGGCTCTCCCTTTTTAAAACCATGAGTACGGTTCCCTTTGGGACATTCTCTTTCCCATGAGTGTTTGCAAACTGCAGGATTACACAGTTAGCTGAGTGCGTATGGAGCTGACAATGGAAGGAAAGCATGTTTAAGTCACTATGTGGGAATCTGACAGAATCAATTAAACCAGACTCCATGCAACCCTGCACTGATCTCTATAACCAGCACTAATTATTGTTTGCAGTTGTAACTGAGGCTGGTTATAGAAAGAGCTGACATTTCTTACAACACTTCAGCACCAAAGAGTTAGTCAAGCTGCAGCTTTGCTCACTGTTGCATCAAAGAGTGGACTAAGGACACAATAAATCCTTTTTAGGGTCCACGGACTGACTATACAAGAAACAAGGAAAGGTCAGAGACAATGGGTTTTAGCTTAAAGGATTAATTAATTAATCTACAAGAATTAATCATCATGAGGCTGCAGCCACACAATGTAAGCATCCCAAGGGCAGACCTTTTGTGCCCTGCTTACTGAACCTGTCTGAACCATGACAGCTGAGCAATCCATCTAATTGAAAAGAAAAGCTTAATACATTACATTTAAAAAATCTCATAGTGCATTCCATATATTTCTTTAAAATGGCCACTTTCAATGTCTATTTAAAGCATTAGAATAAATATCATTTGCAATGCAAGTAGAACAAGAGATTCTTAAATTTGTGTCCATCTGAGGCTGAGATTACCCAGGACAAGGAAAGTTAAGATGACAGGAAGTTGGCCGTCAAGGGTGGCCAGCTGCTTGCACTGCTGCACAAGCTCCTGTGTAGTGTACAGTAGACATGTACCAATAATCTGTTATACAATGAATAATCTTTCTTCCAAATTTGGAGCCTTCAAAATTCTTTTTTTTTTTCAGAATTCTGTCCATACATTTGTGTTCTATTCAGGAAGTACAGTAGCCGTTCATGTAGGGAGTATTTTGGTCTTTGTTTATGCACTTCCAAACAAAAGGCTGTGTAATTCAGGAGTAGCATAGGGATAGCTGTTTAAAGGCTGTGTAATTCAGAAGCAGCAGAATTGTGTCGATGTCCCAATATTTATGGACCTGACTGTAGCTCTCTATCTGTATTTACAAAGTCTGGCTTTGTTTTATGTTAGCTAAAAAGCTGAGAATGAGTCATCGTGGGTCACTAGGTAAAGATGCATGATGTTACTGAAAGGTGGCAGAAATGTAATAGCTGCCATCATTCTTTTTTCTTGTGAAGTTTGACCTTTCTTGCTTACTCATGAACATGGATGCATAATTTATAATGTTGTTACTTGGCCGCGGGGCAAGCTCAATATGTTTTTAATATCTTGTTTTTATTTATTTTATTTTTTTTACCCCATTTTCACCCAATTTGGTCATTTGCCAATTCCCACACACTAGCTTGCCCTCCCCATCACAAAACAGCTACCAACCAGAGAGGGTGAGGGCTAGTATGAGCTTCCTCTGAGACAATGTTTTCGAACTGCTGTTCTTGCTACATTACAGGGAAGCCAAACATACTTGGAAGAAAACTCTTACTGCCCTCTTCCTCATACGTGAGCTCACAGACATCTGTGATTGGCTAGAGAATACTAAAGCCATTCTTCCCACCCAGAGCATGGCAAATTTTGCTCTCTCTGATGGGGTGAAATTAATATTGTAAATAATTATATAAATGCATGTAAAGTTCATGTGTACGTGACATCTTAGCCAACTGTTTTAATTATTCTGTTGACACCCAAAGAGTTAACTTGTTTGGTTACCGTATATACTCTATATGGTCAAAAGTTTGTGGACACCTGACTCTCACACTCACATGTGGCTCTTCCCCAAACTGTTAACACAAAGTTGGAAACACACAATTGTATAGGTAGTCTTTGTATGCTGTAGCATTACAATCTACCTTCACTGGAGCTAAGGGGCCCAAACATGTTCCAGCATGACAATGTCCCTGTGCATAAAGCGAGCTCCATGAAGACACTGCAGTGGCCTGCACAGATCCCTGACCTCAAGCCCATTGAACACCTTTGGGATGAAATGGAATGCTGAGTAAGCCCCAGGCCTCCTCCCACAACATCAGTGCCTGACCTCACTCATGCACTTGTGGCTGAATGGGAAAATACCCACAGCCACGTTCCAAAATCTAGTAGAAGGACTTCCCAGAAGAGTGGAGGTTAGAGCAAAGAGGGAATAAATCTGGAATGGGATGTTCATTTTAATGCTTTTAATGGGTATTTATCCATTTATATTACATTATAAATGTGAATGAGAACATGTATTCAAATAAAACAAAGAACGCATGGGCCACTGAACAAGAGTTTATCTGCTGTGTTTCCAAGGCAACCACAACACAGACCTGAAAAAATTTACAGATGAACAGCCTTAGCATGATCTTTTTCTCTTTCTCTCTCTCACATAGGCTGAAGTTCAGCTTCTCTACTGTTATGTAACAGGTGGGTGGGTGGGCTTGCGACATTAATCTCAGCTCCTTTCCAACGAAAGATTATTCCAGTGTGGGCAGGAGCCCACCAAAAAACACACACATATACACACAATCATATACAAACTCCAACTCCAATACATTCATAAAACATTCATTCATTTGTGTTACAGCCTCTGTGTGCAGCAGACATTAACAACAAATATTAAAGAATATGTGCTTGTAGGCAGGAGCCAAAGAGTTTTTCACTGATATTTCACAACACATGAACGACCAGAAGACACACAATCACACAACAATACGGCAAATAACCTCTATCAAAGGGTACACTTACATTAATAAAAAAGAGATGTTCTCACATCAAAACTGAAAGCTGAATTGCTGAATGAAACATCATGCTTTTTAACCATTTATAGTTACTTCTAATGTTGTGTAACATCCACGAGACAACTTAGTTCATGTTATGTTATAGTTTATGTTTAGTTCAGATTATGCTATAGCAGCTATATTCAGTTGTTCCCTCATCAGCCTCTCTTTTCTCTCTCTTGAAGTTGATAAGAAAAATAACACAGCCTGTCATGTTACTGAAAAAACAGAAAGCACCAACTCCTCTATCCTGAAGACTCTAAGACCCAAGACACACTAAGACCTGAGACCTTTCATAAAAGTCACCCGGCAGACAGCGTCACCATATCAACAATTCTACGTTTTTCTTTGTTATTCCACAAAGATATTGAATTCTTCAGTCTTATTGGTCAGAAGGTGGTGATTCATTTTCCATAACACCATAGCCAACAACACAAAGCAACCTGGTACACAAAGGTGGACTCTAGAGGGTGCTGATGCCCCAGCAAACATAACTGTCTCACCCTCAATCTCAACCTCTCTGAAGCAGTACTATGCAACGGCATGGTCGCATTCATTCATAGAGCCTCATATATCTATGCAATATTATGTTCTCACATGTGCACAAGAAGGTATGCAAGTGATATTCATGTGCACATGTGCTCTTTTCTGACTTTCACTTTGCTGACCCTCAAATCGCCACAGTCTTGCTTGTGGCCACACAGGCCTGAAGCAAGCCCTAAATGGACAGAGTCAGGTTTTAAGTCCCTGAGTGTCCCCCATTTACCATGTGGGTCAGGCTCTACACAGCAGCAGCAGCAGCACCACCACCACCACTGAAGAGTCCCTGTAGCCCATCCTTCTGGTGTGCTGCTTTACATTTGAAAACAGTGCTCACTGAGCATCGACTACATACCCATGAGTCCTGATGACAATGTTGCAGGTGTACAGTTCTTCAGAATTAGGTTCCACCATTGGCCCCAACCTTTTCAGGGCTCAGGGCCTCATCAGTGTCAGACCCCACCATGCTTGAAGCTCTGGCCCAAAAAAATTTGGACAGAGAAGTGATCAAAATAGTAGAACCCATGATTCTGAACAAGCAGTTCTTCCTAGTAAGGAAGAAGGATGGTGGTTTCCTTCTGATTCTAGATTTGGCAAATATTTCATTGCTGCAGACCAAACATCTTTATCATAGCCATGGCTGTATTTTTTGTATTCATTACCTGACAACTACCTGTCTCTTCTGTCTGAAAGCATTGGTTTTCCCCTTAGTGATTAATTTATTAATCAGGAAAGTCAGTTATTTTGAGAAGTGGGTAGTGGTGTTGCCTCACAGCTCCAGGGCCCATGGTTCGATCCTGAGCTTGGTTTACTGTCTGTGTGGAGTTCCACATGTTCACTCGTTGTTGGCGTGGGTTTCTATCTGGTTCGCTGATTTCATCCCATCTCCCAAAAACATGACAGTAGGTGGATTGGTGACACTAAAATTGTGAAAGAGATGCCCTGCGATGGACTGGCACTCCATGTAGGTTGTATTCCTATGCGCAATGTTCCTGAGATTTCCAGATCCACCACTACCTGACCAGGATAAAGTGAATGAATTATTTCAAGAGAAAATACCTTTTTTAAAATCCTCATGAGAATTATTTCAGTTAGAGAGACAAATAAGTAGTTTCTCCTATTTTTCTGATTGGAAATTTTTGTTGTCTGTAATGTTTCTTAATACAATCAAGTATTGTGACAATAATTCTGGGTTTGACTGTATAATTGCAATAGTTGAGCTGAACTGGATTGAATTGAAATGAAGCTCTACTATGTCTCATCGTGAATAAATCTATACATTAAAAATAGATATAAAGGCAGAAAGTGATTTTGTTACTGAAAACATTTGCAGGCTGATGATGGATCATGTCTATGGTATCACACAGGCCGCAGCAGCTTCAAGTCATTCTAATCAAGGTGCATCCAAAGAAATAATAATAATAAGCTTAGCCTCATTTATTATAAACATTGGAGCTTCTGCCTTCTTACTACAAATCCAAATCTGGAAAACGTCCACGTTCCCATGGCGACTAGCACAGAATTAGCTTTAAGCTCTATGGCAGGTACACATGGTGGGCTCTGCTGTAGGAACTGATATTCATCAAGGCCAAAACACTGAATCATAAAACAGAAGGATGGCAGACTGTCCTCATAGTATTTCCGATGATGAGATGAGAAACTGAGAAAAAACACTTGTGTGATGGCACTACACCAGCTCCAGTTCATCATATAGTTCAGGACATATTTAGGCCTCTGGAAAAGAGCTTTAAACAAGGAAGAAAAAAACTTTCTGACTGAACCCACCGTATGACTCCACAAAACACCATGGTGCCCTCTGGTGGTGTACTCTGTGCTATACGGCAGAGAAAACAGAGTCTTGGTAAACATTCGGACAGGGACCACTAACTCGCAGGATAGGCCGTCATAGGCTAGCTCAGATATCACCAGCTGCCATACTAATGTAATGTAATCTGTGCTGATGAGGAGAGAGACTGAACATTTCCAAAACTAACTGTGAACTAAAACAACAACAAAAAAGTGTTAGATCATCTCATATTTGTGGGATATCAGCAAGCACATGGGAACAAAGCATTTAACACAAGTACAAAGATTATGATTTTTGTTAACAGGCACAAATGTAGGGAGCCTAGGTAGCAGATGCAATACTACACAAGTTAGTATGTTCATTCAGATTGTGTGAGACAGTGAGCATATGTATTCACAAGATATAGTCACTGTTGCTATACAGACACAGAATTGAGGCACTAAAGAAGATCAAGATCATTTAAAGGCATATTTTAGACATTATTAAGTGTGGCCTTTGCTTTCTTAATTGCTAGGCAACATTCAGAGGGCCACTTAAACTTCCAGGACTGTATTCTCTTTCATTTCCACAAGATGGCAACAATTTTCTGTCTGAAGTAACACAAAGTAGATCATGACTGGATTAATTAATGGTAGGCACAGAGCAGGTCAGCAGTTTGCATGTGTTAATGCTCTGGAGGCAAAGGCTTGGTAAAGGAAACATTGCAGCACATTTATATCAGCAGGTCAGCATGTAACTCCTACAGCAGAACAGGTAAAGATAAATCTGAAGCACTGATTCACTCAGCACAGTGTCTATACACGGTCATAAGTAAGTCTGAGTCCACTGTGTCTGTGACCTAAGACCACTGGCCTGTGATTTTAGACCACTCATCTGAGATCTAAGGCTACTCAGTTGAGATTTAAGACCAATGTCCTGTGATCTTAGACCACAGACCTGAGATCCAGGACCACTGACCTGAGATCTAAGATCACTCACCTAAGATATAAGACAACCGACGTGTGACTGTAGACCACTGACCTCAAATCTAAGACCACTTACCTGTGATCTTAGACCACTGACTTAAGATAACTGATGTGTGATCTAAGACAACTGACATGAGATCTAAGACCACAGACCTGTGATCCTAGACCACTAAGTTGTGATTTCAGACCACTTGCCTTAGATTTAAGACCACTAACCTGAGATCGAAAAGCACTGTCTAGGTCAGTGCTGCGGAACCCCTCTGAGAAATGAGAAACCCTCTGTCCTACAGTTTCAGCACCCTGATCCAACACATGAGCTATTTATCAAGCTCTTTCTGAGTTCGGAGCACACTGCAATGGCAGTGACCAATCAAAAATTTGAAGATTGAAAATATTATTAATTTTCATATTTTTGCAACAGGACCTTACAAGCTTTGTTATACAGTATGTCCTTACTAAACATGTTATTATTTGTTTAAACGTTTGATTCAGCAAAAAAATCCAGTTCTTTGTACATTCTTTGTACCTCTTGTTTTTATACATTCAAAGTTCATGAACTAATGTTAACAAGTACATGGAAAATATGGCATTACCATCACACATAGCATTAAAAAAAAAAAAGTCTACACCATCGACATGTACGATTTTCAAAATTCATGTTGTTCAAGGCTGTGATCTTTCTTCATTTCACAGATCGACCTTGGGGGGTTGGGGGGAGTTCCCCTTACTGGCTTTGACAGTAGGCATCCTGCGTACCAGGAACAGATGGAGTGGAGTGACTGTGTTTGTGTTTATTTCTACCGAAATACAGGACGTTCCCAGCTAACTCAGCTCAGCTGGAAACCTTACCCACAACTGTGTAACTGACTAACACTGGCACTAACTAACACTAAATAATTTTAGCTAAACTAGCTAACATAATTTCCAAGCTTAAATGCTTCTTTAAATTAGATGTTGAGTCCTTCGATAAAGACACAGCTGGAAGGCATAGTATGCACTGTACTGTGATGTTGTTGCTTCCATTTTCTCCTTTATAGACAAAATATTTTTTACATTTCCACAGCTGTACTGCATTTTTTTCCAGCAGGAGCCATCATGATAAACAGCCGTTTCAACATGCCTCTAAAGCAGAATGATTAGAGACAGATGTTATTTGCGCACACACCAGGAGATGGCGACGACTGGCAAGAGAGAACCAGAACTATAATCAAGCAGCTGTCTATATTGCGTTGTCAAAAGATTAATTTCTTTGGTTTTAAATGAAAAAATTGTAATCCTGATAGTATTCCCATTTTTTACAAAATGTACCTGTAATCTGATTACTCAGATGTAACGGAATACAGTTACCAGTTTTTTTGTGTCCTGATTACGTAACACCATTACATGTATTCCATTACTCCCCAAGCCTGCATAAAACTGCTGGGGTTCTGCAGGATTAAATTAGAATGGCGCCATAGAGGTGACATGGTGGTTATGTTGTAATAAGGAGTGGTCACAAATGAATATACTGAGGCTACAAGTTAAGCTTCTTGTGGCCACAAGAAGCTTAATTAAAATATTAAAGACGGTGAAGTTTCTTAAGATCTATTTTGTGGCCACAAAAATGTAATTTGTGGAAAACGTTGTATTTTCAAATGAATGAGACACAGAGAAATCAACTGAATTAGACCATTATGGCTGCAGGATCCTAACAGTGGAGATGATAATATTACATTTTACTTCAGTCTTGCAATGAAGCATAAAGACACACTGGAGTAACTGGCATTGCAACATGGCCATACCAGTAGCCCGTGTCATTCATCCATTCATTCATTTTCATTAATCGCTTTATCCTGGTCAGGGTTAAGGTGGATCCCAAGCATATAGCAGAAATACTTTGCATGAGGCCATCACATCACAGGGCACAACACACACACACACATTCACACCTAAGGACATTGTAGCATCGTCAGTCCACCAACTGGCATGTTTTTGGGAGGTTGGAGGAAACTGGAGAACCCAGAGAAAACCCACATAGACACTAGGAGAACATGCAAAACTCCACACGGACAATAACCTGAGCTCAGGCTTGAACTGGGGACCCTGGAGCTGTGAGACAGCAACGCTACCTCCTGCACAACCATGCCGTCTGCCCACATCCCCTTAAGAGAATTCTCAAAATGAACAGAAATTTATGCCCGTTCCAGCGAAAGAATTAACTGAAGGCCATGTGTTAAGTATGATGTTACCACAACATATTAACTGACCCCCATAAATGATACAGTCATAGAAAATAAAATTTTTAACAGCTTTAAAGGAAGATATGATTTTCACCTGCAATGTGTTCATTGAATATAGGCTGCTAGTTTTTTCAAATCACATGACCAAAAACGACACAAAATATAACATTCTCCTAAAATGGAGTACTATGGGCTTTCCTGAAATTGTAGAAACCCACATTCTTAGTGTCTTGTGCTGGATTTTAGATTGTCAGAGATCTCCCTTCTCTCTCTTTCTTACTAATTCTCTCTCTCTCTCTCTCTCTCTCTCTCTCTCTGGTCCTGTCAGGGAAAGCCGTCCCAGGAGTGAAATTATTTAATTATGACTTAGCAGAGGAGAACAAAAAGTCTCCTTGTGGGACGATGGCTCTGTTGAAATACGAGCGCAGAGCCATAGCCGCACTATTACAGGGAGCAGCATCCAACCTTATTCATCTGACAGTGACAAATGGAGCCCATTAAAGATCTCTGTGCAACAAATTGGCAGACTGCAGTTGGGTTCCCGAATGGGCAGAGTGTCAAACTGATCCAGATGAATAGGCATGATAATGGATACTTAGCAAATGAGTCTTAAAAAGAAAGCCAGCTGTGATGATGGACTGAAGGGCCATGATCTCTTTATAATAAGAACATAATAATATTTTTAATTTTATAGCACATGTCCATGTTTTATAGTATGTGCAAAAAATTAACAACAAAAAAAATATATAAATGCATATATATAATGAACAGAAGTCATGTAGTATGAAGCCAAAAATAAAAAGCAAATATAAAATTTAAATATTCTGCAAAAATATCTGTACAGATTACTAAAAATACAAGATTTTATTTTTTGTATTTTTTCTAATGTATTCTAGTTTTTTGGACTATACAAACAAAAGAAAGGCTCTGTAGTTCCCTCAACAGAGATGTATATTTGAACTTCAAACCCTTTTTCCATTTTACATCCACTGTGCTGGAGTACAACAGCTTCGCTAGTCATTATGGACCTTCAGTCTGCCCACGCTGACCAGATTACGCACAGTCTAATGCCTCATAAGATGATTATTGCTATTTCAGGAAGCACTACTCACCCGTTATGGTTTAATGGTTTAATGGT
Source organism: Pangasius djambal (assembly GCA_022985145.1). Classification (NCBI taxonomy): domain Eukaryota; kingdom Metazoa; phylum Chordata; class Actinopteri; order Siluriformes; family Pangasiidae; genus Pangasius; species Pangasius djambal. Next base: position 12,999,733 of record CM040991.1, read on the forward strand.
GCTTTATTGATTATCAATAAGTAAGGGCTCACAGGCAGACAGGTCTTGAGTGTCCTGAATATATTTAAAGATGCAACCTTTAAGGTAGACATGAAGCAGTCATGCTTAAGGAGTCACAATAACATAAATACAAAAAGGATGGAAATATTCTTGGTTCACATGTTAGAAATATGTCACTATTTATTCTCTCTGTTCTATGCTGCGTAAATGACAATCCTAAAAAAAAATGCTGAGGCAGAATGATTTTCTGCCGATACATTAGTGTCAGGATTTGAGACTTATTTGTCCAATATGTAGCACGACTTTTATAATGCTTTAATTAGCAGAAATTGGGCTACTGATGTGCAAGAAACGGATTTTACTGTAAGTTAAATATAATGCAAGAAATACCAAACATTATTATAGTGGACACTTTAAGAAGAACACCTGTACTCCTGCTCATTCACACAATCATCCAATCTGCCAATCATGTGGCAGCAAGACAATTCATATACAGGTCAAGAAATGGTTTGAGTATTTCAGGAACTGCTGATCTCCTGGGATTTTCACACATAACTATCTCTGAAGTTGGCGGGAAAAAACATCCAGTGAGTAGCAGTTTTACGGGAGAAACAGCTTGTCGATGAGAGAGGTCAGAGGAGAATGGCCAGACTGGTTCAAGCTAACAGGAAGGCTACAATAACTCATATAACCACTCTTTACCACTGTGCTGAGCAGAAAAGCATCTCAGAAAGCACAACACATCAAACATTGAGGCAGGAGACCAACAACTGGACAACTGAAGATTGGTGAGCCTGTACCTAGTCTTGCCATTCTCCTCTGCCCTCTCTCATCAACAAGCTGCTTCCACTCACAGAACTGCCTTTCACTGGAAGTTTTTTATTTTTCATTTTCAAAAGGAAAAACAATTACTGAACTCCCCTGATTGTGTATATTGGTACCTCAAAACTTTTAACCGCAGAACCTGAGTGCTTAGCTAGATCACATACTTACTGTTAGTGACGAAAAAATAAGTTTGATTGTTTTTCTGTATTAATGTTAGTAGCCTTGACTACTACTAAATAAAATGCAAAGCAATAAAAAAAAATAAAAAAAAGCTAGTTTACCTGCAGAACGTGGACATGTTTCCAATTTCATAACTGTGTATATTCATATAGCTTCACATTTTTCACCAGGGTAAAAGATGTAAAGATATTCTAAAGGCCATTTTAGTAATTTATTATAAAACATATTAAACAATTATTATTTCGCTTACATTGCTTTTATTAGTTTTAAATAACACGGCTGCCATTGTGCCCCTGATGTTTCGCACAACTTGCAGTCAGCTCGGTTACTAAAACAATGTCAGCAAAACTGTGATATTAATACTGCTGAATCAGAAGATCCTAATTCCAGTATGAACTCTAGTTCTGATGGTTAACTGGCTCCATGTTCAACTCTGTTTGGTGTTATTGATCATGTAAAAATAAATAAATAAATAAATAAATAATAATAATAATAATAATAATAAATGCATTATGAAGGAATGTGTACTATGAAAAACAAATATCTTCCATTTTGAACTCTTTTGTTTTCATGTCAAATTAAATTGATATATAATATGGATTAAAAAAAATCACTTCATACAGGCCTATTACGACTTCAATGTCTATATTTTAAGCATTATTTAAAAATTACTGTGTGAAGTTTGTTTAGTTAAAGTTTACTGCTTTAACACTTGAACGTTTACAACTAGCTTAACATGCTATGCACGTTAATTGCATAATAAACACTACAGCAGTCTTTACTTTCTTTTTTCCCCCTGCTCCTGCTCAAGCTCAACCAAATCCCCAATAATCTGTCTAACTGTCACCTGTCTTATTCTGTAGAGAGGATTATTGGTGCTCCCCTGCCCACCCTACAGGACCTATACTCATCCAGAATGAGGAAACGGGCAGGTAAAATCATTTCAGACACCTCGCACCCAGGCCACAACCTCTTTGAACTGTTGCCCTCCGGCTGGTGCCTCAGAGCTCTGACCACTAGACCAATCAGGCACAAGAACAGCTTTTTCCCACAAGCCAATTCCCTCATGAACAGCTAACTGACTTCTAGCTCCTTCTTAGTGTATTACTTTTAAATTCATTCTTTTACTATATTACCTGAAAACCTATCCTTAATGCCTATTGTGTCTACTGTACAGTGTTTTATATATATATATATATATATATATATATATATATATATATATATATATATATATATATATATATATATATATA
>CM040991.1:13006760-13038558 GCA_022985145.1 Pangasius djambal
AAAAAAAAAAAAAAAAAGCCTCTGTAAAAAAAAAAAAAAAAAAAAAGATACCTGTCTCACACGCACGCACGCAGTGGGTTCTACAGTGTCGTACATTAATAAACTAAAAATTGTAATTGCTGGAAAATTACAGTGATATAAGAGGAATAACACACTTCAGGACATGCTGACAATAATCCGCTTTGCTTCAGGCCGATTCGTGACACCCCATCATTGATTATTTTCCTACAACAGCATGCCGCCAAGTGTTTTATTCCATACTTAATTCTGTAATGGTGTGCTTTTGTTTGCTCTTCCTACAACTTTCTTACAGTTATTTCTGAGCAACTCATTACAGCTCAGTCATGTGGCACTTGTTTCACTGTATCAGCTACTTTACCTCTTTAAATCTCCCAGGAAACTCCCAGGACCTGTAGTACGTCCAGGCTGTCATTTCTCACAGCTGACTAGATACCTTTCCTATCTACTGTAGCTACTGAGTAATTGGTAGTAGTTACAGAATAATGTATAATAATTAAGAATAATAACTAACTAAATAATAAGCAGAGTTTCAGTTTTAACTGCTATATGCATGGATTTCATTATGCGTCAATCATCATTACCTTTGGATAAAAGCATCTGCAAAATGAATTCAAATGGAAATGCAAAAAGTACCAAAAAAGGTAACAGTTAAATAAATTTTTTAAATCATGTTGTGTATCCTTCTGACGTTCAGAGAAGCTGAGTTGTGTTGAACTTACGTTCAGCACTAATGTCAGACAGCACTGGCTCAGTACGAAGCCTGGAATCTCAGAGTTAAGGTTATTTGACATTTTAGCAGAAGTCATTATTACCCTGCAAATCCAACTCCCTTTGCTCACTCACTGGATGGCACTTATGGGTTCTAATGTCTTTTAGTCTGGCAGAAAAGCTTTGTAAAAACTTTACTTTCCCTTGGCATAGGCTATTAAACAGTCATGATATATGAGACATGAAGCTTATGACACTTGGGGTCCATTCTGGAGTCTATTTATAGTCTCTAGACTGCATAGTGCATGTACACTATAGTCTATAATTACACTTTGACATCAATTGCTGCAAATGTACATATTATTAAATCTTAATATAAGTTTAATAATCATGACTGATTAAAAAATGAATACTAGCATGCAGACCATATGTAGCTTACAATGGCAGGCTATTTGCCTTTTATGATAAAGTGCCAAGACAATGTTTTAAGGTTTTGCAGAACAAGATATTGTTTTTTATCTCACCTCTTTTTCTTAAAGGCATGCTTTCTTCTTTATATCCGGGTAAGACTGCCACACAGACGTTTCCCCTTCATTGGTTTGATGGCTTTGGAAGTCTTGGGCCACTTGGAAAGCCTTAAAGTACTGAGTTATTGGCCAGTTTCGCAGCTGCAGTCGTGCAGCCACGTTAGATGGCATTTAGCTCAGCTTGCACATTTGAAATCCAATAGACTGAGACTGTCGTCCTCCCAACATCACGTAAAAGAGAACTTAAGCTCCATCAGCACAAAGTGACTCCATGTGTGTCCGCTTTGACTGTGATGAATTCGTATACCGACATGCAGGAGTATCCAGCTAGGAGGGGTTTTGAGTAAAGCATTTTAAAGAGAGCAGTCCATCATGTCTCCACCATTTGCTGAGGAACACATAATGACAAAGTCCTAGTTCATAAAAGTGCCTTTGGTGCATTACCTATAGAACACCAGTTCTGTAGAAATGCTCTTGATCACTGCATCCATAAGGCGTTTCCTTTTAGCTGTAAGTGTCCAGACAGGAAAGCCTCCTGGGTCACAAGTTGATAAGAGGAGATTTAAAGTGGACACCAATCACAGCTCCAGGAAATATTAAAGGCGCAGTGGTGCTGGTCAGTGCTGAGTGGACGGCTTAACGCTGTACTCACTTTTAGCAATCGCACAACATTAGTGCAGTCCATTTGTCATAAATCATTTGGACAAGTGGATGGAGAACTTTTAAAGTGGTAAACTCAGACACTCTTCTACCAATCAGCAGTTATGTAAACTCATTTAAATGGCTTGTTCCATTCAGATCAGCTTTATGCCAAGTTAGAGCAACTTGATGTCCTGAGGCAAACACCAGAACTGTCAGTAGTTATGGCTTACAGTATGATTACTAAAAAAAAAATAGATCAAAAGAGAATCCAGGACATTTTGCAGAAGAGAAGTGTCAGTGTCAGTGTCAGAGTGGACTTTCCTCACAGCCTCTGCAGATACTCCAAACTGCCATTCACTCATAATGCTGTTCAGACAGAGGAAGCTAATGTCAATCACCTAAAGTAATATAATGCAAGAGAACATATATAGCTGCATACATTATTGCGTGTATGCAAATAAACAACATCCGGATGGATGGATGGATGGAAGGATGGATGGATGGGTGGATGGATTAGTGAAGCATCCTGCTAGTCAGAGAGCTCGGCTAATTTCAGCAAGCAAACAGCAGCATGTCGGTGCGACGCCTGTCGGGAGACAACTGCAAGTTTAAAGCTAGCACATTAAAAACCTACACCATTCAAGAACAACCTCTTATCTTCAAACGCCCAGTCATGTAAGGAGGATTTACTTTACATTTGTCCCGTTTTTTCTTTGGCTTCGTCTCTGTCAGGCTGGGACTGTAGACTCTCTTACAGCGAGTGCAGCAATTTCTTCTTCTTCTTCTTCTTCTTCTTCAGCAGCAGCAGCAGCAGCATCACCGATTTCGCCTTAGCAACCAGGGGCTGGGTCGCTACTCACCAGCCATGATTGACAGATTCTAACAGCCAATAGGGTGCCACGTTTTTACCCGCTTGCGTAAAACCCAACCAATCGGAAGTCGTGTTTCGTTCCTGACTCTCAGTGTGAAAGTTCACAGTAACATGTGGTTAGTTATGGCGGCGCCCTATACGGTTTGAAGAAGCGGGATGGCAAAAGGGATGTTATTATCACAACTGACTGTTATAACAAACTAACTGCAAGGTAAGTGATTATAGACTGAGGCTCTGATACATCATGCGTTATAAAAATTAATTCAATGGTTTTGTTGATAATGTATGAGCTAGATAAGACTCAGTCATGTCAAAATAGGCTATGTAACGTAAATAAACGTCTTCTGTTGTCATAGATAATTAATTGTTCATTAGCTAGTAGGAGATGATCTTTGTTTTTTGCATCCATCTACACAGCATCATATCTTTTTGATCATGTTCTGTAGAAACTGGAAAAATGTCGCTGAAAGACACCAGTCAAGGGCAGCCCATGTCCAGAGCCATGATCATGGAAATGCTGTCCAAGAGGTTTGAAAAGCTGCCAGACCTTGACAGGTAGGAAGCCTGAGCTAGCCCTGCAGCTGCTCTGACCTCTTGGATCATTACCCTGTTACAAGTTCTGCCTGATCTGAGTCAGCTGTCTTTCAACAGGAAGCTGTTCGCATATGGCCCGGTTTATTTGGGTGGTAATGCTGGACTGGCGGGTCTGATTGCAAACAGTTTGTATCGGCGTGCGCTCAATGTCACTCAAGGACGATTTACTTCCGGTCTTCCCATGTCCGTACTTCCTTTTCTTACAACTGTGGCATTATATAATGCAACTGTCAGCAATCCTTTATTAGCGGGTAAGAGCTTAATGTCAGGGTAAGCAGTAAAGCATAATAAACTGTTTGCTGATAAGGTATATTTGTTTTGTTTTTCTAGGTGACCTCAACTGTCCAACCTGTACCCTGCTTAGGGGCGCTTTAGTGGGTGTAGCTGGTGGGGGAATATACCCCATTCTGCTGGCATTGCCAGTCAACGCTGGGCTTGCAGCAAGGTGCGTTTATTTTATTCGTCTGTCCAGACTGTCTTACATATTAAGCAGTTGAAGATCTTGCTCAAGAGTCCAACAGTGGCCTTCTGTCTCAAATAGCAACATTACTGTCATCACACAACATTCTTAACCATGTACAACTAAACATCTAGTGAGTCATGTATGGGGCTTTGCTTTCCTCCCACCTCCCAAGAACACGCTAGTGAGTGTATTCACTCTCAGAAATAAAGGTACCAGACTACTTTTCTTTGTCTCTGGGGTGGTACCATCAAGGGAGCATCTTTCACATAGCAAAGTACAGGGTGTCCCAAAAGTCTCCATACATAGGGGAAATTAACACTTCAAAGCAAAATGTCTTCCAAAATTTTTCATACTTAGTTTTTTTTTTTTTTTCAAATAGCTTTTAACAATGCCTTTGACAAAAGAACGTGTTGAAAGCATTCTTATGGCTGGATCATGAAGCTGCCGCAAGGTTGTGTTGGACTTTTACACAAAACAGGGCAAGCACAGCACACATGACACTGTTGCCAAACTTATTAACAACCTCAAAAAGACTGGAAGTGTTGCAGACCAACTGAGAAGTGGACGTCCACGAACACCCACTGACGAAGGCACAACTGCCTTGGTGCTGGCGTACATAGCCCCCTATGTATGGAGACGTTTGGGACACTCTATAGTGTAGCTTTCAGAGTAGTGTTCCTTAAATTGTACCTTTAATTATTTTTAAAGGCTTCCAAGTAAAATATATATACCAAAGGTAACACCCAGTAACAAGAAGTAAAGGTTTGTACTTTTATTTCGGAGTGATGAGCGTATTGAATGTTTTAATTTTGATTTGCACATTACACAATCTGGGAGGCATGGTGATACAGTGAGTAGCATTGCCATCTCATAGCTCCTAACCCTAGGTCTCCAGTTCGATCGTGAGCTGGAGTTACCGTCTGTGTGGAGTTTCTGAACATGTTCTCCATATGACTGTGTTGGTTTACTCCCACTGTTCAAAAACATCCCAGTACATGGATTGGCTAAACTAAATTGCATCAAGTTGTGAATGAGTGTGAATATGTATGTTCATGGTGCCGTGGTGGACTGGCACCCCACCTTTTACCCAGTGCTTCCAGGACAGGTTCCACATCCACCGCAACACTGACCAGGATAGAGTAGTTACTGAAGATGCGTTAACAAATGTATTGGCATAACTCATATTAAATACATCTTTATTTGACTTGCAGGTACAGCAGTGCTCCAATGCCAGAGAAGGGGAACATTTTCCGCTTCTGGGTGACCCTGAGCAAGCCCATTGTGAGGAAAATGTATGCTGTATTATTGCTACAGACACTGTTTGGTACATATTTAGGCTCCAAGCACTATGAGATCTATCTAAAGATGCTTAAATTACCAGAATCAGACAGTGAGGACCTGCATGACTAAGCCAATGTTTTACTTAAAAGAAAATTCACAATATTTACCTGCAGTTTTTTGGGCTTTTACACAAGACTTTCAAATTCCAGTCTTACATCATATCTAGAAAACAAACTTTAAACAATCTTGTGGTCTTTTTTTGCTTTCAATACAAGCTATTAAAGCCTAATGCACTGGGTTGAAAGTCCAATCTCATCATTTCCCCATCAATATACACGCCTAATTAACAGCAAGTCCAAGAATAGATGTAATTGTAGACTGCTGTTTTTAATAATGCAGATGGCTCACAGTGGGAACTTCAGAACTACATTTATAGATCAAAAGGTGCAAGACAGGATTTGAAATCGTTTTGTGAATTCATTATAAATCTTTCTTCTCTACACTGTCCGGTAACCTGCTACTGTTTTCTAAAGTGCATCATCACAGGTGTAGATGAGTCTTTGTATCATTTTATTAAAAAAATCTACAACCATATATTCCCAATTTATATGAAAGCCTAAACAAATAAAATAAGGATTTTTTAATGATAAATTTACTTTATTAATCTCTGTACCTAGTGGTTTATTATTGGTAAGTCTGTACTAATAATCTATAGTTTTAAATATTTTTCTTGTAAACTAATTAACCTGAATAAATAAAGTATATATTAAGATAGAGCAAAACCATTGATGTAATGCACACCTGCTAAGCTGCAGTCAGTGCATCAGTCTCTAAACATGACCAATACTGTACACTACAAATGTGCAAAGAACATTCACATAACATCAAAGAAGCTTCAAAGCATCAACCTAAATATTTAATCATAAAATAATTTTTAAAAAAGGACAGTTGTCTAAAGTCTGATATTTTGGACAAATCCAAAGGAGAATCTTGTGTCCTTCACAGCAAAGGTAATCTCGTATTTGAGTAAGAATTACCTAAAAGTAAAATTATTGTTAAAAAAACAAATAAAATAATTTAAATAAAAAATAAATAAAAAAACATGGACAGAACTCTCATACCCACTGAGAAACATTGTGATGTAGTGTAATCATTATCCCATCAAGGACTATAAATCATAAGTATGCAAAATGGTGTGTATGTGAAACGTTCACAACAGTGGATTGACAGTACCGACCCTGCAACAGACATGTCAGGTTCATATGCTCCATGGTGCACTATCATTACCGAAGCACAGGCTGTGTTTATATAAATATTACATCATTGGTTTCACACTACAAGCCAATTGGCCACATTTCCAATCTGTATATCTGAATACTCTTGATAAGGGTTTATTATTCTATAGGAAATTCTGTTTTATATATACACGCAGAGGTTTACACATTCAGAGAGACTGAAATTATAGCAATGATGTTTGGACTAGCAAGCCATTTTTTTTTTTTTTTTACAAATTTAATTCAGCTTTATAACACCCTTCTAAATCCATTTGAAAATTGTTACTTATGCATGTGCCAAAAAAAAAAAACTGGAAAAATACTAAACTATAGCTTTAACACCATTTTGAACTGTTGAGAACAAAGAGGGAACCACTGCCACAAAGTACAAGAGTGGAGATTTAACATTTTGTGCTTAAATAATGCTTTCACATAGAGTGCTTCTGTACGTTTAATCTGATCCCTGTCTTTTTCTCTTCGGTGTGTTTCGCTTAAACAGGTGAATCACACTTGGATGCGAACCAAAATAACTAGTCCGAGACAGTCTAAACAAAGCAGTCTGGTTTCAAGCAAACTGTACTGCAGTTTGATTGCAGTGAGAAATCCATTAAACTCAGAATAGACCAAACTGCAGGAAGTGATCCAAACATGCTGTGTATTTTTGGTTGCATGTAGCACATTTTTGTAGATGCAGGCCGCCAAACTAACATGTGAGGGCTGTACCACACCAGACATGATCTGGATGTACGGACCAACAAACAAAACGTGACAAATGCTGGATGCGACACTACACATTTTTAACTAGTTATTTATATAATTGATTATGTACTTTTGTTTTATACACTTTATATACACGGAGCATGCACAGGTGACTTGTAATTTCTACATCTCTTTCCATTTCTTTATTTAATTTCTTGGTCAAATGTGTACAAGTTCTCATCCCTACACACTGCTTAGCTAATTTTTGCTTCTTGGTTTGTTTAATTGAATGCTGTATCAAACCAAATTGCAAAAAAGAATGCATCAGTTTCACTCTGATTCATACTCTGCAAACGGACTAACGGGTGTGAAAGCCTCTTCCTATGTCTGGACCATCACAAGCTCTTTGTAAGCAATGTTCCCCCTCCATAACCCACACAGCATGAAGGGCACATAGCATGTTGTCATGGAAAAGGTTTGTGGTTTGCGGTCCCTTAAATTTCAAGATTACCACTTATTACCACTCTTTATCCACTCAGAAAAGAGGGAGGATAACACTTGAGGAGAAGAAACTGCTGTTTAAAAAGAGAAGAGGAGAATGGTTAATAAAGTTCAAAGTAGCAAAACAATGTACATTACACAAGAGTTGACAAAAATAAGATTTATTTGCAGATACTGATTCAAAATCCTAAACAGTCTTTCGATTTCAAATACATTGACTTATATACAATGCACTTCTTAACAAAATACAATCACATTTTCCCAAAACAAATCCATGTTTTCTGTTTATGAAGATGAAGATAAAGCTGAGGCGCTTCTTTAACACACAGTTTGCTGCAATGGTTTGCTGGTAGGCACAAACGGCCAGGAGCATTAACTCCTGATACACTGATACTAGAATAGTGCATTTTTTTTTTAATATCAAACAAAATGCAACATGATTGAGTACCAGTAAAAGCTTTAACTTACACTGCTTCTTGTACTACCTTTTTTAATTTACCAGGCCATGTTGCAAGCTGCTGGTCCCGTTTCTTCAGTTTTCCCCACAGCAAATCCACTTTAGCATAAAAAAAAATAAGGGGCTCCATGAAAAAAGTTCTTCAGGAAAACAGTGACATTTCACAAAGGGCTTCATTTGAACAAAAAGAATAGCTGGAATTGTTCAAGTAGCTCTTCAGCCATGCCAATTACACTATTGTCTGTATACCACACAACCTTTGTGAAACATCACCTATTTACATCATTTTAAAACAATTTACAGTAAGTACTAATTAGCCCTCTATAGTGTTGACACGAGCTAACTACTGCATGCGTCATAAGCACGTTCCAAAGTGTTGAATTAAACAAATCTTCAGTTAGCTTCAATTACAGGAAAGCTTATTTACAAGTTCATATTGTGCATAATGTGCCATGAACTGTCAGAGCACTGCAGCACATCTCAGGAGAAACTCATTTCTGTGCAGTCTTCAACATCTTGATCCTTACCATAGGTTCTGGTAGTCATGGATGCTCTGAGATCCAGGTCACCCCACATGGCAGACCAAGCACCTAGAAGAAAACTGTCAACAAGTTTAGCAGTAACTTGTATTCAAATCAGTTTCTATATACATGCCATGTCTCTATTTGTACAGTTAATGTCATTTGACAACTACTGTTGTGATGTCCGACACGCTGCTCATTACATTAGTTCAGTCTCAGGAAAACGTTGAAAAGGCAAAATACTTGACCCTACATTTTAAGTGATGAGCTTGCACTCTCTGCACATTTAGTGCAGAACTCCACAGAGACGTGGTCTTTGTCCACATGCAGACAGACCCCGCCTGCTGCATCCTTGTCCTCCACCTTCACTTTCTTCCTCGGCATGGCATAATCGTGATCGTTCTCGCTGGGCTCCTGGAAAAGCGAGGTAGAGAATTTCATGCCGTTCACACCGCTCAATCTAGACAACAGCTGCGCCAACATGCTCTCATTGGCCAACACAGCTCTCAAGTACCTAGTCTCGTTTTCAAGTTCTTCCACTCTTTTGTTCAGGCTGCTGTTTTCCTGCTTGAGAAGCCGGTTTTCGGATGTCAGAGATCCAACGCGCTGCTCTAAGCCATTCAAATACTCTTTCTTCTTCAGCCGGTTCAATCTTGCCGCCAGGGCATTCTTATTGATGTTGCGCCCGGAAAGGTCTTGTAGTCTCTGCCTCCGGGTTGCACCTCTGCTGTGGGATATGCTCACATCAGATTCCTGATCGATCTTGTCTTCTGCACTTAAATCTAGATCTTGCACTCCGATGCCTTGTAAAGGAGAGAGAACATCGTCTTCTAAAGCCCAGCTGAAATCAGAGGTAAAGAGCTCGTCTAGTCCCCAGTCATTTGAATCACTTTCTGGTGATGAGTGCTTGATTGCACTTTCAGAATCGATTTTTAAGGCACGGTCACATTCCTCGGAAGGACCTGAGCACATGGCGTCCACGCCTTTACTCGCAAGTCTTCCTCTTTTTCTGGTTACCATTAGGGATTCCTGATTGCTCCGGTGAATTCCGGTCGTCTGCAGAACTCTAGTCTGAAGAGAGAAAAAAAAGAAAAAAAAATTAGTCAGTATCCACGTTAATGTTTATATAATGAATGCACATGGCTGTGAGCTGTGGTTTGTAGAATTAACTGGTATTAAGTTAACTAGATAATGAGGTATTGTTAGTAGTACAATAGCTCGTAACTGGCCACTATGACTTCCAGCTAGCACGGAAAGTTTAGAGGCCTGAAGCGGCAAAGAACTGTAAATAACACGAAATAAACCCGCACATAACGCAAGGTTCATTATCAGCACTCCACTTTGCCAATATTTCCAGACAACACCGGTCTAGCACTGAATTCTGTGGCGATAAGGTAATTAGCTTATAGCTAGCAACGTCTTTCTCAAGCCGCAACAACAGCTAGCCGGCTGTGTCTTATAACTAAAGTCTTATAACTTAATCATACATTTCCATTTTAATTTATAAGCAACTATAAGAAACTTATAAACAGTAAAACAATGCGAAGTTATAATTAATTAAGCCAAAAACTGGCCACCTTAGTTAGCTGGCTAGTTATTTATGCTAGCGTTGTTACTGTAGGCCGCGTGCTGACGCCATATTGGAGTGATGCAGCATTTTTTAACCGAGAACACGAACTCAAGAGACCATTTATTACACTTCGCTCATGTACTCACTCTCAGTGCTATATCCCAAGTTCTTCAAATCGTAGTGCAAAAAAGCAGAAATCTTAAAAACACCGCGCCCTTTTGTAAGAAAGTTTATTTTTTTTTAAAAAAAATAATAAATAAATCCGGCCCCACAACTGTACCAGTGGCGCCGAACAACGACGGAGCAACAACGTGATGCGTGCGCACGGGCCTTAAATGGCGCGACAGGAAATCTCGCGAGACTTAAGTACCGCAAGTTGACGCGAGATTCTCGCAGGTTATCAACAGAGCCCAGCTGGTTTCAAAGGCGTTCCCCTGACTAACAGTAAAAATCTAAAATATTAAAACTTAAAAAAAATATATATATATATAATATTATATATTCATAAAACTTTGATTACAATCTTTTTACTCATGTATCGTTGTTGTTTTTTTTTCGTTCTCACGTTAATGCCTGTGGTGACGCATTAAGTAGTGATGTTCCAGCAGCGGTCTGTAGCAGTAAACATTAAAATTAACATAAAAAACATTAAGATTAACCTTGTATAAACTTAAATATGTACAGAAGTTCATTACGCCTCAAATCTCATGTTCAGGTAGTTTTGTTTGTTTACTTTGAATGTTTTTTTTATTATAATTTTATTAGAAACAGGCCAGGGGAATACACAGTCCACAATCATTCAAATATACACTATAAGAATGCAGAAACATTGAAAGGTGGCTGCAAGGAAGCTGAGATTTTAACGTACCTGGGCCATCAGCAGGAAAAAATCTGTGATTATGACATTTTAGTGTTGTTTAGCTCTCCATAAGATGTCGCTGTTTTCTCCTGAATTCTGTGAAAAAAAACTGTTTGAGATGTGCTGTTTTATGTATTATAACAGCATTACTCTGTTACACCCTTTCCTGCAGACTGCAGATTTTCCCCCTGAGCTGAGAAAAGAAGAAAAAATGTTCTGCCCGAAATGTGTCATTATGCCACAAAGAGATGTTTAAAATGTGGACTTTTTGGCTGTCCCCTGGTATCTTATACTGTTTGGAAAAGAAGACATGATTTCAGTTTTAACGAGTCTTCTACTTCACAGGTGTTTATAGCTTTTGCCACACAGCCATCTTAGGCCAATGTTTTTATGTTCATCTTGTTATCTGCAGTAGGATTAGTTTTAATTAGTCCAGTTCTCATTGGAATAAAATCTTAAGTAAAAAAATAAACTGTAATTGATTTCTCTATAGGTAAGGATACAATGATGCTGCGTTCAGGCCAGTGTTTTTATGTTAGTTTTGATATATAGTTTTGGTATATACACGCCCACACACACACAATTCAAGGAATAAAATCTTAAGTAAAATAAATAAATAAATAAATAAACTGGAATAATTGATTTCTCTATAGGTAAGGATACAATCATTCTGTGTTCAAAAGTCCAGATGAAGGTAACACAGAAGGTACCAGATTCAGACACTGGACATGTTTTTCTGTCTCCAGATACAATTTGAGTCAGCAGCATTTTTTTTACACTTAGCATAATGAGTTGATAAAGCTTCCTTTTTGGCATTTATGTACCCCAATCGCCTTATTTATAAGAAATAGTTCAAAATCTCAGCTAATGACACAAAACTCAATAAACACCAAATACTTACAGCCTTCTAGACTTTCATTAATAGTATATTTTACTATCTGCAATATTTATGTTGATTTTAACACCAGTATTATTAATATTATTGTTGTAAATTGCCTTTTTCTGTAATTACTGTATTAGTGTTATGCTGAATGGTTCTCTAAATAATATAAAACAATATGCAAATTACTTGCCCTTACAAGTATTTCATATAATGATCCAGTAACAGGAAACACCATTTTATCTTGAGGCCACTGAGCATTTAATGTTTACGGAAAGTGCTTTAATAAAATGATCATCTGTACACCAGTAGAGCTACTTTAAATACAGTGCTCTAATTAAAACATTCAGTTTCCAACATGAAATGCAGAAACAGCTTCTTAGCCAACTGAAGAATATCTCTATAATATATATACATAATACATATTTTAATCCCTCTGTGCTACAAATTTTAGTGTTTTCCCATCACATTCACCCATCACATCTGACTGATCAGCGAATTAAAGGATTTTGATGTTGGAATAGGTTTGTTAATGCGAAAAATTACAGTGTGCATAGTTTAAGACTAGAATTTGGAAACACTGTTTTCATGGAATATGTTGTAGCTTAGTTTACAAACTGGCCCACTCTCTGTAGCATTTCCTGACAACAGTCCTGACCTGACCCAATACATCATATGCACAATTTCTATAATTTGTTAATGGCATAAAATATAGAATATATACAGTACTGTGCAAACTCTTAGGCACATGCAAAGAAATGCTGCAGAGCAAAGATGCCTTCAAACATAAGGAAATTAAATGTTTCTAAATGTAAAAAAAATACTATAAAGAGCAGTAAACAGTAATAAATGAAACAAGTCTATATTTGGTGTGGCAACCCTTTGCTTTAAAAAAAAAAAAAAAAGTAGTCTCACGTACAATTAGTGCAGTTTTATAAGGAAATTATCTGCTAAATTTTACTGAGAACCAGCCACAGTCCTTCTGGAGACTTTGACTGTCGCACTTGCTTCTTATTTGTGCAGCAAAACACAGCAGCCTTCATTATCTTTTTTTTTTTTGTCTGAAAAGTGGCCTCTTACCTATGATGCTGCTTTCTTTACTGACCTACAAACATTTTTCTGTATCATTTAAGTTTGGAAATCTAAAATGTTTTTGTGACTCGATAATGGATAAGTCATAAAATAAAAATCTATAACAAAGTTTGTACTAAATAAAATAAAGTGCCTAAGACCATTGCACAGTACTGTATATTTTAATATTTTACAATAACAGGTAACACATACACATTTTCAGTACTCCTTGGTCCATACACAATGTAGTATTTGATGTGATCTCAAATGAAGGCATGTACATATATCTTTTTTATTGAGCCAAACACTTGGACTGTTACTATCTTGCCATGATGAGCATCCTCAAAGGTATGGTGTCTTCTACCCATTCATTATTTGATTCAATCATTCTTCTCCACAATGCAGATTCAGCAGAGTTAGAATCCATCCACTTTACCTCAGTGCCATGACTTTTACCTGGATAGAGATAAAAATGACAACATTTTATTAAAAGCCTCCACAATATACTACAATAAAATTGTACCCGAGAGCTTTTGAATGTTCAAGTCTGATTGGTCAGAAGGTGTTGATTATAATAGCATATAATAGCATGGCTTGCACAGTAGTTTATGTTAAGGTTTATATTAATGTGCTCATGATGTACATTATAACGGGAGCTAACTTGTCCCGTGAACAATCCACAACATTAAATGTAATAGAGAAAAATGTATGATAGGTTGTTCTTTAATAAGTAAAAAAAAAAATCATTGGCAAATTGTTGTGGTAGAAAAGGATACTGGTGGTGGTGTTACTGGAAAATAATCAACTTTGTGGTGGTAACAGCATTACACCACCGTGTTGCATGCTCCCTTGTATTTTATCTATAAGTTAACCTAGCTGTGAATAAATAGTGGTGAGTTTAGGCACAAGTGCATCCCACCTGTTCCAAGGCCAAGCCTTGTGCCTCCTATGAAGTGATTACTGAGCCGATCGTGGTCCCACACCGTGAGTTCAACACAGGCGTCTCTCAGGTCCTCTGGTCTGATGCCTTCATAGACCATGGTGTTGTTGAACACTGGATTTGCTGTCCTCTTTACAACCCGAGTTTTCTGTCGGTTTTTCTGATGGTTGTCTGCAAGTATTGAGCTGAAAGCCACAATATACAGTACATGAACAACTACGAGTGCAGAGATTAAGCCATACACACATATAACAAATAAATACACAGCTTGGCTACAGCATAACACCCACAGTATATCCACAGACACGAAATCTCAGGAAACATTAATACAGCTAGACAAAGTGTTTTTTTTATAAACACACACACACACCATTTTACAAATGAGTCTATAGTCCCTCTTCTGGATGGTAGATTTGTACATTCCTTTACCCAGACCTGAATCTCACCAGTCTGTGGTGTCTTGTCACCTACAACCACAGAAGGCACAAAATTATTCATTTCACATCTCATTTGTGTGCACAGTCATTGAAGTTCAAACACTTACTTTGAGATGTCGGCAGAAGGAAACGCAAAGATATTCTCATATCTCCACACATTTCCATTTTATGGTTAATATGCGTTGGACTGGATGGAGTTGCAATCTAAGACAGAGCAACACATAAGCAAACACATTATTTCAGGTATAACCTATTGCCTTATTTCTATAAGAGACATGTCTGAATAAGCTGATGTATTTCTTCCTTATTCTGCAAAATCAGCTTTATGGCCTCCTTTAATAAACCATCTCTCCATACAAGTTATGTTATCTAACAATAGCAGCACAAACAGATGAGGAATTTAGGGCATGATATTGCAAAACATGCCTAGAAATCCATCATTTTAAAAGTAAAAGCATGTTTAATGTTCTAGAAACCCTTACCCTTCCTTTGAGGGTGCGGTCCATCATGTGTGTATTATTGTCCCACTCAGACAAATCCACATTGGCCTCCCCAAGAAAACTGTTCCTCCCAAACATATCATTATGCCACACAGAGATATTTAAAGTGAGGACCTTTAAGCTCTCCAGTGGTATTTTATACTGTTTGGAAAGGAGGACATATTGATTTCAGTTTTTATATATACAAAAATAGTAAAAACTACCCTGCCATTTTAACACAGTTCATACCCGTAGGATTTCATTATAAGTAGGATTCAGAGTCTTCTTCTTCACAGATGTTTTTCTCTTCCCCAGCTTTGCTTTGTCAGGTAAAAGATAACATTTAACATACCTAAACCATGTAAAAGAAGACATCTCAATATATTAGTGCAGTTAGAACACAGTAATTAGCAATCAGCAAGTTTGTCTCCATTACATAGCAATCTTGGGCCAATACACAGTATATATACAGTATACAATAGATATAAAAAGTCTACCTACCCATGTTAAAATGGCAGGTTTTTGTGATGTAATAAAAAAAAAAAAAAAAAAAAAAAATGAATCCAAGATAAAATCATGTCAGTACTTTCGTATTTTTCTTTTTTCTCTAAAAAAAATTCTGATTGTTTTTCAGTTAATTTTTATACGTTAGAATTTCACATTGAGGCTGGAAAAAGTTCTGACATGATTTATCTTTGTTTCATCACAAAAACCTGCCATTTTAACAGGGATGTGTAGACTTTTTATATCCATTATATATTTAAAATCTTAATTTTTATACTAACAACAATATCTCTGTGTCAGAGTGTGTTTAGGTGAAGAAAAACACTGATCCACTCACGGGTCAGAACGGTTCCTCTTATGCTCTGCCACTGCCAAATCTCTGCACTGGACTATAAAGATGTGGAGCTCTCCCAATTTATTCACATAGTTAATGGCGAACTGGATGGTTCCCTTAACCTCCACATGTCCAAAGTCTGTGCCGTAAATGTTTGTCACACTGCCACTGACCTTTTATATCAACACAAGTCACTCAACATTATTCACTAGCCACGATACAAACTCACAGACTAAGATTCTAACCCTAATGAAACATGCATATACGTATTTGTTAATATACAATCAAATCATTTTTCTGCACGTGTAAAAATGTGAAGCACATACAGAAGACATGGAGGCGAGCCCAGAGGAGGCACTGGTGTTAGTATTTGTGCTGCTTTTCCTCTGTCTTTCAGAACAGAAACTGTTCACTGAGAGACAGTCACTTTCTCTGCCGTTACCCTAATAGACACAGAAGGACAAAAAGTAAAAGTGCAGGATAAACATAACTGCACTCACATGCTAGTGATACTGACTAGGCTTTTCAATGTTGGAAATACCATATATGCCAGAAAGAAAATTTATTTACTTATATATATATTTAAGTTTCTGGTCATCAGATAAAATCAGCAAAAATAGATTCTAGTAGCCTCAATTGTGCAATATACCTACACCATTCTGAAATGGCTTAGCCTCTCTGTACACACTTAGATCACAGAAATGTATACTTAAAGTAATACAGTAGCTTCTTTTAATCATACGTCTATTTATGATGATCTTACAAATCAAACCATTACTGCATGTTAAACTTGTGTCTTGCACCCCTTCATGTGGTACTGACATGCACAGGTTTAAAATGGCATAAAAGGAAGGACAGAATCATGCTAATACCATATCCCCTACTAATTTTGAAGAAGGGAAGGAATGGTGGTAGATACTTGGATACATATAGTATATAGAAGTACAGCACATCAGTAAACAAACATCTGAATGCACAATGAACCAATCACAATATATTAAATATTAAGTCAAATTCTGATTAAACAATGAGAGTTGATTCAGTGATTGATAATTAGTCATTAACATGTAAATAATTAGAGAGAGATATTTTACAATTCATATATACAATATGTACAATAGAGCCAAGCTCCATTGCTTTAAAGCATGCAACACTTTCACCATTCACCAAAACTGATGCTAGGTCAGGTGACTTGATTACCTGCTCATGCATAAAAGCAGGTACTGAGACACTCAGCCTCTTACACTGCTCTGGGTCCAAGACAGCAATGCTGAGTGAATATGGAGCTGTAGACACCAGTTCTGTAACAGCAGATATAGTAAGGAGAACATAATAATTGTATAACCATGCCAATTATCATAATGAATATGGACAGAATACTGCTGCTTACTACTTGGAGTGTGTTTATAAATGTAGTACTTCATCTGATTCATCAGAAATATAATGCTCTACTGATAACTATGTTTACATGTCTTGCTCTTATGTGTTCTTGATTTAATCCTAAAATAGTAATCTTAAATCAATTTTCTAAGCCTTCTTTAATGGAATCAAACACACATGGAATATATGAAAGACTTTCTTCCTGCAAAAGTTCATTACCAAGGGAAAGGGATATAGGTTTCAAGAGACAAAGCTTTTGCAGATAGACTTTTAATAAAAGCTAAGTATTTACCTTCCTCCACCTTCTGTGTTATTCCACTCCTTGGATCATTTTCCCATCTTTCATCTCCTTGGTGGAATAGCCAGAAAGTAATGTTAAACAAAATGCAGTGTAAACACTGTAATTCTGAAAACACATGTGTACCTTTGCCTATTGTGCCTAGTTGCTACTTAGCATAAACCCTGACATGATCTAATGGAAAACATTTTAATATCAGGGTACTCACTTGAGGGCAAGGTTGCCAGGTCCTCTAAACTCTTTGAAATAGAAAGGGGTCTGATGCTGGCTTGCTTCTGTGCTGTTCTTACTGGACTAGGACCCTCACTGCCACCTACAAGAAATAATGGCACACTTTAGGAATAATACATAGCTTTACAACTTTACAAAGATGACTGACTACTACCTATATAACATGTACTCTAGAACTAACAAACTGTTTATAAAGTTTATGAAATAAAAAGCAGTAGCTAAAAATTACATGTTATTTTGGGTCAGTTTTACCAAAAATGTCAACTTAAACTCATCAAAGATTTACTTTATCGTGAGAAATCATTATAATTCAGAATTTGCCTTGGCGAATTGGCTTTAACAAAAACTGTCAAAAGTAACTTTATTTACAAATA
Organism: Pangasius djambal; assembly: GCA_022985145.1. Classification (NCBI taxonomy): domain Eukaryota; kingdom Metazoa; phylum Chordata; class Actinopteri; order Siluriformes; family Pangasiidae; genus Pangasius; species Pangasius djambal. The sequence goes on from CM040991.1 coordinate 13,024,677, forward strand.
CGGCTGGTTAATTACTGTGCTGATAATGTTATTATTGCAAATATTGCATGCTGGTATGAAATGTACTGCTATATCATTAATGTTTCTCTTTCATTTAATTTCTTCAAACTGTCTTAAAGAGATTATCTGGAAAAGTTAAGCTTGTAAAGTTAGACAAATGCAATGTGGAAGTAAGGTTTTAAAGTGTTAGAAAAATTAGTATATAAAATAGATGACAAATAGTGGACATTGTTGTAGTAAACCCTCTCCTAGCAAAGCTACAAATGTTAAAGACAAATACATCAAATTGTTTTTACTGAACCCTGACTGGACCAAGTAAATTAGCGCTCACAGGCTGAACTTGTCCGAGACAGAGACCAGGCTTCTGCTGATGCGCTGCTGGAGGATGACATGTGTTCAGAACTCTCGCATGCCTGTACTCCGGCCCACTCTTGCTTGTCTGTTTGGTCTGAAAACCTAGATACATGTGTGGACTCAGCTAAGCTTAGGTGATACTGACAGCTCAGATGAATGGAAGACCCGGTTAGAGAAGTTTTGCACTGCATATCATCCAGCTGCATTTGTTCTGGGATGACTACTGGTATTACCTCCTCAATACCTTCAATTGAGCTTTTAGTGGTGGTCTTTCTATGGTGCTCAGGTGATGTTAGCAGCTGTACAAAGGTTTGACCTTGTGAAACAGGTAAGGAATGGACTTGACTAGTCTGTTTACTATTGATATTGCCTACGTAGATTGTTCCTGGATCCTGGGACCTTCCAAAGCATGGTGGAGAGTGTGGAGATGTAAGCTGGTACTGTATGTTTCTCTCAAGTGTATTTCCTGGAAAGGACAAGAGATGCTGCTCTGGCAAGTTCCCATCTTTCCCAGGACCTGACACTTCTGCACTTGACAGTCCACATGGATACCTGGTCTGTCGTCTGGGTGTGTGTTCCAAACCTTTCAAGGGTGTCTTTTCAGTTGGATTGATATCTATAGGAAAGGCTCTCACTGGGGACCCAACCATTCTAGACTCCTTGACTGTATATAAACCTCTAAACAACACTTTAGGTGTGTGTCTTGGGCTAGATTGCTCTAGGATTTTCATTGTGTCACCCATCGACTGGCCTTTGTGATTCTGAGAGACTGAGCTGATATTTCTGATGGGGTTTGATACTGGACTGAACGTAATGCTTTCATCTGAACCTACCATGCATGTCCTAAATGGAGATCTACTGTAAGACTTCCTATCTGTGTCATCTAAAGGACTATTAACAAGGACTCTTTTGGAACTATGCTCAAGTTTTCCTATTAATGAAGCCTTTAACACACCAAGCTCTCTGTTTAAAGAGGAGCTACTTGTCCCAGGACTTTCCACTCGATTTGGGCTGGTAGAAATGTTGAGACCTTGTTGAGAATAATGTTTCAGTATACAGTCAGGAGTGCTGATAATTATCTTAGGACTACTTTTTTCTCTCTCCCAGCATGCCTTGAGATCACTGGTAGTGTCCTTCTCAGTAATAGCCTTTCTGTCTGACAGCACATGAGAATAAATTTCCTTTAGTTTGTATACAGGAATATCATCCATTTGTGTAGTTGGTGAATTCAGTGACTCAGACGTGCTTCCAATTTCAAGTCCATGCTTCTGTGGCTTCTGTCCAATATCACAAGATGACATTTTCTCCCCAACAGATGGTATAACAGAAATGTTGTCATCATGTCTGGTTCCATTATGTGATTCAGAAAAACCTTTATATGACTCACAAATATCTGTATATTTGAAAACTTTTGGTTTTGGACTTAAGTTAAACTCTACCTTTAGTATCTTTCGGTCTGACACTTTGTTCTCATTGGTCTCACTTTTTTTGGTACTCAATACTTTTGGTCCTTTGTTACCACTCTCCCAAAATGACATCAGGCTGGCAAGTCGATTTTGTGATCCTTCATCTCGGTATATACTCTCATTTCGTTGGATGTCATCATCAGCTATGTTGTGTAATCTATCATCTAACATAGAAAGACATGGATTTGCTTCAAGTTCTTCTGTTATGAAGTTCAGTCCAGAAGCAGAATTTTGTGCAGAACGTCCTAAAAATATGTTGTCTTTTTTGTCACCAGATCGACACACATCATCCACTTTATCTAGCACATTTTCAGAAGTCTCAACTCTTGTGTTTTTTCTTGAAAACAGCCCAGGTAGACCCATCCTAAGTTTTGGTGAGGGTTTTGCTTTTATTTCTATCTGAGTGTGAGATGCATTTTCTGTGTCTGGAGTACCCTCAAGACCTTCTCTGTTCTGCTCCTCTTGTACACCAGGCCTTTTATTTCCTTTGGCACTGTGTCTGGACATCATTCCAACCAACCCAAGTACCTTACTGATGGAGCTTTCATCCTCCTCTGTTAATGTATGGGAGTGGCCCTCTGTACTCAGTTGATTGACCTTACCTTGTTCTACAAGAGAGTCAGAGGGCTCAGACACCTGCGAGGAATGAGGCTCAGCAAGATCCTCAAGATGATCTGCAGAATAAACACTCAGATCAGGGAATGACTGCAGAAAAGATCAGAATTTAGAGCACTAATCCAGGTTCACATTTCCCAATGTCCACTATAAACTCAGTCATAATGTGCTAAGAAGCCAGATCCTGTATGTTCACTTCTGTTCTGAGAATATACTATGTGTATGTACTATGAATATTGTTCTTACATTTTATAATGGGTGAGTGGAACTGAAAAGTCATATATGATTTGTTTAATAAACCCACAATCAGATAGTAGAAATGCAATCCTTGCAGGGCCAATTCACCAATCGCCATTTGTACATATTGTCTTCATACATGCATGAACAGGAATATACATGTATGCGTGTTATATATGCAGGCAAGCAATTAGTATGAGGAATGGATTAAAGGACTGAAGAATGGTTGTTATGCCACTTAAGCACTGTTACAATTCAGCTTGATGTGTCTAAATAATGAAAAAAAGTTTGATTGTGTGGATTTACTAATCATAAATATTCTATTAGCACACTGTATGCTGAACATATAGCAGTACACTGAACAATTACAATTTTTTATTTATTTATTGACCTAGCTGCATGTCTAGAGACTGATTTGCAAGGTGGGACTGTGTTCTGGTAGTGCTTGTTTTATAAGCTGTACCATCAATCCATTTTCTACAGTCAGAGTACTCAAAAACCTACTCTTCCCCACCCCTTGGCCAAAACAAAACAGAGTGGTCAGAACTGAATTACTCAGCCTCTTCGAAAGGGACAGTGTTAGGAAATCTACAGCAGTACTTACTCAGTTTCCTTGATGTGTATTTCCTTTCTCTTTAATGTACCTTAGTGGTACAGCCACACACTGCTCACATTTCAACTACACTTGGCTCCCCTTTCACATCCTTGCCTATCCTGCATCGCCAGTCTGCCAGTTTCTCTGGCATCCATGATCGTGAAATGCACCAGCTTGCTATCTAGACACCCCAGAAAAGCACTCTAAATCAGAGGAGAAGGGGCGGACTGATGGAGCTTGGTGATGAGGGGAGTATCAGCAAAGTCGCAGCTGTAGCTGCTGTCCTTGCTCCTATGAATTTCCACCTAATCGGTCATTTCCTGTTTATGAGTCACTGTTGGTGCTCAGAATAGTCTTAGAAGGAATTTAGCTGAAGGGTTTTTAGTGTTAGTGTTAGGGGTACTGGGCTCTCACTTGTTAATAAATGTTGGAACAAAATGAGAATAATAAATCAGGACAAGGTAGCAGAAAGAAGATTGTTATTAAGTGACTGATTTGCCTATATGTTTAATCATCTTATCAGAGATGGGTGTTGAATAATTTAAACAATTTAAACATTAAATTGCAATAAAAATATCAAAAACAAATATTATTGTATTTATATACTATAAATACTGTATACACACATATGCATATTTATGTACATATTGAACAGCATGGTTTAATTGTCGAAATGGTAGAATATAATCCATTTATGATTCAAGTTTTAGTAAACTGATGGTAATTTTTCAAGACTGATGTTCTTCCAGTAACTCTGGTGATTATCTAACAAACAGGTTTTACGTACAAACCCTGACTAGCATGTTCATAATCATATGAACTTCCTTGGAACAGAACAGCTCTATACCTGATCTTAAGAGATAAACATTCCATCAGTGTGTGTGCTGTATATTGTGGTCATACATGGCAGCTTAGAATCCTAATGCAGGTCTACATTCCTCTATATAATCCCCTCAGTACCTGGCTGCTTTTGCTTTTGACTGGATTTATTCATGTGCCTTTACCGATACTGGTTCTATATCACCATCTTCCTACACATTCTGAACTGCAGTACTTTTATTGTAAAATGTATAAAAACGTATTACAGTTTAATCCACACACCTGAAATATATAGATTTGAACTTTTGTTTGCACATTAGGCCACACAGTGAAATACTGGATATCTGTCAAATATATGAGTAAAACAACATTTTATTCTTGCATGCTCTCTCCGAGAAGAATTTTGGGCCATATTCACAGTTGAGTTCAGTGCACACAGTGAGGATTTAATACCAAAATTCTGCACATCCCTATTCAGACCTAAGCTGTAACTCCACACTATTCAGTAGTTGCACGAGAGCTGCACGCGGGATGGAGTTTGAGTTTATCTCAGTTACGTTAAGCTTATTTTTCTTGGACAATATTGGCAAACCTAGAGGGGTGACCTACACACTGGAGATCTGCATAATCTAAATGGGGAGCCCAGAAAATCAACTTAAGCCCGCGTGTAACCCATTTCCGAATACGGATAACTTTCCCCTCATAAATATTGAAGTAACCTTTGGACTTAAGTCGCCAACTCTGAATACAGCCCTTTGAGATATGAAGACTAATGTCATACAGAACAGATATGAGTCACGGAAAGCATAAAGGGCATGCTTGAGTTAAATAGCCATCCCCAAACCCAAAAAAGCCCAGACGAGGTTCACACGTAGCATTCAATGGAGATCAGTCAATCAGACTTACTGTGTGTGTGTGCAAGGAAAACACTCTGACTGTGTGATCTTCGCGCCGCTCGCTCCAGCAAAAACACAACACATTAATTATACACTGACAACACAACCTAACGAAAGAGTACCTCTGAAATCGAGTCTAGAACATCATTAGTTCTGATAAGCTTGTGTCTGAATCACACCATCAACTACATTTTTGCAGCTTATGACTGATGATTGAGATTCTCACCCTCAGCAGGGATCTGTGGTGTCTGGCATGGTTTAGGCAATGACGACAGTGACTCCACTGCTGGCTGCCGATCTGCAGGAACCTGGTGCAAGTTCCCTGGTATCTGCTGGATATTTGTCTTTACAGGAGATTCTAACCCTATGGGCTTGCTGTTGAAAGGATTCTGCCTAGGCTACAAAAACAATAACATCAGTCATTACGCAACATTAAAAAAAGTCATTAAAAGAAAACTGAAACTGATTGATGTACCTTTGTCTGAGGGTGTGCAGAAGGTTTATATTCTGACACTTGGTAGTGATCCTCCCTGTTAAAAGAAACTATGATTAATGTCAACACTATATTCAGTAAAAAAAATTGTTCCGTCTTACTCTATGCCAAATTGTTGCTATTACAAAGCCACTCTACAGAACCCGTTATGATTGCAGGGTATTGTATTAAAATGTTTGAAACATTATGTATTATATAAACAGCATTTTCCTATTACATTTACAATTAGATTCAAGCTAGCATATGAATGCACAGTTTTAAGTTATTGAGCTTTAGATTTGAAAAAAAGAGAGCTATATTTACTATATAAAAGCTGTATATGTCACAGACACCACTTCTGTGCAATCAGTTTTTAGTGTACACCTTGGAGTTTCTGAAAAAAAATTAATTGCTAAAAAATAATTATATATTTAATCTATGTTGGTGTAACAGTCTTTCTTTCTGTAACAGTGTCCCTGAAAGTGTCAAACTTCACAGAAGCAGTAGACCTAAAGCACAATCTCTCTCTCTTTCTCTCTCTCTCTCTCTCTCTCTCACACACACACACACACACACACACACACACACACACACACACAGCTGTTCCCAACTTCAATCCTCACACACAATTCTAGACATGAAGAAGGTTGAAGGAGATTAGATTTACATGCTAAGCATGACCCATTAGGAAAAGCTTTTGTGTCAGTCATGGGTTATTACATTATTCAATGTTATTCAAAGGAAAAAAAACTTGACAGCAGTATTTTTGGTCATTAAGAGGACAATGGGATGACTGAAATACTGCTACATTTGTGTTTAATGTACCGAGCTTTCAAGCTAATGCTTCCCTAATGGCCGGATGCTGGGTCTGTGTGAGGTGCTGAGTGAGTCTCTAATCAAAGAAAGTGGACTTTTTGTGAGTCATACTGCTTAGATGTAATAACCTAATGATATGGAAGAAATTTTTTTCAGTCTTCAGAAAAGATTTATTTCTGTCAAATTTCATGTATATAAATAACTGGTCACCTGTTATCATGTGCAGATGATGATGGGTCCCCTATTAATCCACATAGTTCTGGTGGGATGTAGATGTCCTTGTCCTGATTTTTCAAAAAGCTTGACTTTCCTGGCCAGATCTGAGTGAGCTCCACTGAAAGATGCACATAAAATGTGCCAAACAGAGTAACACAAATACACACAAATGTAAACAAGCCCAATAATCACAACAAACTGAGCAGTGTCTTGGTTAAACAAATCATTTAATAACATAGACTGATCCTGATCCACATTTCTTATAGTTAACCATTTGTCTTTGTCTGTTTTACCACAATATAATATAATAGTGCTGGCTGCAAGACAAAATCACATATTCACATGTATTGCATTTCTACAGTAACAACTAATTCACAGAGACTTTTTTGTTGGACACACCACTTTCCATACTCTAAGCCTAATAATAAATCAATAAAAATGTGGTAGAATATGGTGAAGCTTTCTGTAAAGAAAGATTTAACATGTATTTAAGCAGCCTCCAGTGGAAGCGCTTTGTAACAGTCAGTAGGTTTTCTAACATGGGAATCTTCAGGATAAAAGGTGAGGTTGGTGAAGGAACAGGAACACATTTCCTGGACATGGGAACGGAATCTTGGAGGACACAGCAAATAAGTGAATGGGAGGTTTTTACTTTCATGCGGGCACAGATATATGAAATGAAACAGATGAAAACAGATACCTATACAGATAGTGACATTGTGTTACACTCCTAGAACTCAGAATGTCATGTTCTGGGATGTCAAGTACTGGTGTAAATAGTTGTCCTGTAACGCTTTGCTGAAAGGTGTGTTTCTGCTGGCAAAGGCAGAGGCATGTGAGTGTTTCCCAGAACGAATTCATTGACACTAACGAGAGAATTAAACTGTGATCTAATGTATAAGTTGAGTCGGTGTGTCTGCTGGCACACTCACTTATAGTCACAGGTTTCCTGTGCATCATGGAGGCTCTAATGATGTCAGAGCCATGGATCTTGTCGCTGTGTCTGTTTGACTTGGTCTCGTAAAACCATTCCCCTGTCAGGTACTTCAGCTTGCGCTTATCTTGCTCGGTCTTCTGCAGCTTTCTGCATGGACGAAAGAGAAATGCATGTTAGATCTGAGACGGGCATGTTTCAACACAGCCACTGACACTTTATTATTGTTTTTGGCATTTTTCTGTGGAACAGCAGCAGTAAAGTCATATTTAAAGAGCATGAGGCTCGGGTTACACAGCCAAGTATCACAGTTTGCTGGGGTTGTTTTCACAGCACCCATGTGTTTTCTCATATTCCAAATAGTACAGCAAATTAAATATGTATCAGGATAATCACAAGACCATATTTTGCTCAGATCACAAAGCACTAACTCTATCAGAACAAATTTGCCACATAAAGTTTAGTACATTGTTTGCATGCTGTGTACAGTTCGTATCTAATTTACAAAAAAAAATTTGATTGGAATGTGTCTTAACTGAATTACAGCAAACCAGTTTTTTTTGTTTTGTTACTTTTATGCCATTGTTTTTGAGCTTCAGACACTGGCAAGAACTTCAGTGTGCTGCTCTATAATGCTCTATTTAATATATTCATTGCTGATGTGGAGATTTCTTCCCCAAAACAATGAAGTACTGAATGTACAAGATTTAGACCTTCAAGAACATGACTCCTGGAGATTAACCTCTAATTTAATAAGATAGATTTACAATGGCATCTGTATGGAGAACTTCCAGACATTCTCTGAGGTGAAAGACAATTTCCAAAAAGAGTTTAACATGAGAATGATTGTGCTGAAAATGAAAAACTCCACACTAATAGAGTAATTACTTCACATAATAAGCTACCATGACCCTGACCACGATAACTCAGTCACCAAAGATAAATAGATGAATGAAAATTAGTTTCACACACTCTCAATCCACAAAAGAGCTACTGGTTGGTCTGGTGATTAAATGCACTGCTTAAATGCCTTGGAGATAAACAGCAACATCCAGAATAAGGAAAAATAAGGAAATGCAGTTATCTAAATTACACACAACAACTTTGAGACTTTTGATTCAATAAAGAAATGATGCAAAACTTTCCAAGAGGCAGCCAGGGCCCAGGGAGTTCATTAACTAATTACATTTAATAAAGAACTAATAAAGTGGCTTCATTGCTCTGACAGTAGTTCTGGCTGAAATTCAAATCACAGGTCTAAATTAAACCACTTGCTCTAGCGTGGACTTGTATGGTGGACAATCCACATAATGTAAGTGTTATAACACAGAGATATGTATTAAAAAATGTTCTTTAATGTTAAGTATAATTGTTGATATTATGAAGCTTTTAGTAAGGACAGGTTTATTTAAAGACATGTTTATTTATGGAAGGAGTCTCCAGTGTCTGCACTTTGTAAGAGTCATAGCTAAAGCTGTTCCTTCAAGTTCCTACCACAGAAAAGTCTTGAGGACAGAGGATAACCAAGCTGCATTTTTTGTCTTATTAACTTCAAGACAATGTGAGGGAACTCATGTTTGTAGCTGCTGTAAGGTAAGCAATTTACAACATTAATTAATGTGGCTGTTGCACAACATTAAATGTAACTATAAACAGAACATATGACATGCCATTCTTTAATAAATACATTATCATAATCATGTCAGGCCACATCACACTATCATGTTGTTGATTAGTTTCCAATAACAGCATGCATAATAGTACTGTGTTGTATTCCTTATTATACAGTAAACCCTGTATTTCTAAACATTCGCTCGACCTCCTAAGATAAACAAACCGAACCCTTTTGGCGAATCACTCACTTAATTCGCTGTTCCTCTTTATGTTTCAACTCAGCATCTCTCTTCAGAACTGACAGGATCATCTCCTGCTCCTCCTCTGTCAGGTAGCTCAAGTCAATCATGATGACTGCAGGAAAAGATGTTCGATCACAGAGACAGTCACTGGTTCTGGTTCTGCGTGTAGGCCCAGACTGTTCTGGGATCAGCCTTCAGATACTGTTGATGATCAGATATCTTCAGTTCGGAGTCACGACAGAAACAATGAAAGTAAACACAGGCCTGAGGACTGGGAACAAATCGGTTTCTGTCCACCCATATGTGTCTGGATAACGTGGAAAATTAGGAGGGAAATTCAGCGGCTGCAAAACAAAACACATAACAAGGGCTGTGGCTCAAATAAACAGCACAACATCAATAAAAACCTGAGTTTCATTATATTAGAAATCATGCCATCCCATTCCCAGTATCACATGAATGAAATTGGAAGTAATGGGCTTCTGAAAGAGCCAACTGATGCTCATATTCCAAAATAAAAATCACTGCATATCAGTCACAATACAGCGCAATATAAAAGATTTTACATGGAGCATGTGATGTGTCATTATCAGCTGACCTTTAGAAGAAAAATGTTAACCAATATGGTATGCTCCAAAGTCTCTTTCTCTTGTTTTTTGTATTCAAAACTTTAAAAGGTCAGCCTCAAAAGCTTTTAAATGGCTGGACATTACACAGCTGCTGAGCCAAAATTCCATCTGAAGAATCATGTTTATCTGAGCTCCTCTGAGACAACCACTTACAGTCAGGTTTGCGTCTGATGCTCAGAGTCCTGTTTAAAAGATAAATTAGATTTGAGAGTGAGCACGGCCAAACAGGCAAACTTTAGCATCCGAGATTTCTTAAAGTTTAAAGGGACATGAGCTGCAGAGCAATTCAGTTCAGCGGGAAGTGCCAGTGCTAATCACCATTTCCTGTGATAAGATTCTGACTGACTCACTTCCACAAGTCTCAACGAACGGGCTTTGACAGGATTTGGCAAAATATAACAGAATTATGTGTCCAGACGATTGTTTAAATCAGATGGTTTTGGAATTGAATTTTAGATTCCTGGGTTTAGCCAAGCTTGTGGTCACTGCTGTAATGCAATAATAATAATAATAATAATAATATTGCACTGTATAATGGAACATAAGCTAATTTTGCCCCACATTTGCACATGAACAGTTTAGAGTTGTGCTGGAATGAAAGCAACCACTCCAGTCTGTTGAATAAAGTATAAACCACATTGTTTATATCCGAGTTCTACCACTAAAAGAGCTTTTCAGTACTTCTAATGCACGCCATGATAGTTTAACTTCAGGGTGTAAGACAACCCTAAGGTGGAGGAGAGCCTATGTAACCGTTACACAGTTTACCGACTTTACTAAAACGTCCTACTTCTGTTCAGTGTCATGAAACTTGTCAAATATATTCATGCTCACATATTCTACAGAGGCTCACAGCAAATACATCCAATCTTCTTTTCAGAAGAACCCGAGCAATGCAATGTGTACAAACCCAACCTCCATTCCATACAAAAGAATTTTCTTGTAGGTGTAAATAACTGCTTGCATATTGATTGTAGAATGACTACAGAGCAATCTGCAGGAATTCAGGTCATTTAGAAGAACATGTTATGACAGGAGCCCATCCTTCTCAAGTCAACAATAATCAAAAACTACTTTCCATCTGTCTGTCTGTCTGTCTCACTTTTCCTGTCTTTCTTTCTCTCTCTCTCTCTCACACACACACACACACACATTCAGGAATACATTTCTAGACCATCTTTAATGACCTGTTGATGTCTCTGGGAATTTTTTTTAACATTAAACTTTGAGTTTAGTTGAAATTGTCTCTCTCTCTCTCTTTTTTTTTTTTTTTTTTAAATAAAATTAGTAATTTTAAAGTGCTGAATACAACATTGTCCTATGCTGGAAGCTAAACCATCCTTGCTGTTTTTGTTTGTTTTCTGAATTGGAATTACAAGTATACATTAGAAGTATAACTGGACAATTTAAGACAATTTAAGCCTCACCACCAATAATGACAGAATATGGCTCATACCTGTCAAAACATGAGCCTCTGTTCTTGTTACAGCATGCTGCATATTTTACAACTAAAGGCAGCAAAGGCCACGAACAGCTTAAGCAGCTATGAGCTCTAATCCACTGCTTTGTTGATCTACTAAAGTATTTGTAGTAAACAGAGTAAATGAGAGAAACTTTACCTGGAGGTCCCACTTGGCTCCAATCTGGCAAACTCAGTAAAAGACAGGAAAAGGAGAAGAAACAGGATGAATGTACTAGAGTCAAACATGTACTGCTGGAGGACCCCCTGAAGCTTCTCAAAGAGCAGAGATACTGTAATCCGTTAGTCATGGGGGGAAAAAAACACTTGCTTATAATAAACTTGCCCTGCAACTCTACAGCAGGCCGAATGAAAAAGCGCTCAGTTACACACAGAGAAATCTGATCTCAGATCAGAGGAATTGAAGCAGCCAATCAGAACCACGGGGGCGGGGACGTGTGAAGCCTAACACGCCAACCAAGCAAACCTTTATACCCGGAAATAAGAATTTTTCAAAATAAAATAAAACATCTAACAAAGTCTTCTGCTACCTGACTAATGCCTGTATAGTATATGATATAAACAGTCATTCTGCCTGACACACAAAACTGTCTGGAGCTGGTGATGTAATGTACTTTATTAATAGTACCACTAGAATAAAAACCAAAATTTATTGTTATATTCTATCTAACCAACAAGTCTGAGAGTTACAAAAAGTGGCGTCTAGACATATAGGTTTTAAACAGTTTGGTGTAACTGTGTTCAACATCAATGTGGAAACAAGTGTGTGTTATAAGATTCATAACTGTGTATGAAGCAAAGTCGAAAAAAGCAATAATTTATGGTGCAGAGTTTATGGCAGGTTCTAAAACTGTTCAAATCTGTACAGAAATGTTCACAGTACAGATTTATTTTATGAACTATTCAAATATTGGGCTCATTCTTCAAATATGTTCGGTAATATTCTGGCTATCTATTGGAGTCCTTTTTAGACCTTTTATTCCTGAAGTGTTCACTGACAGAACAAATTAGGTCCAAGTTGTCATTATTTATAGGCTTACGTGTTCTTAAACCCATTAAACCAATTCAATTCAAGTGACCAGTCAAACAGGTGAAAAATTATGAGACCTCAATATAAATACAACAATGATGATTGTAAGCTGTGATTTTCACTACAAAATAAAAAATAAATCACATACCCCTGGACCCACTGTGAGAACTCCTTTTGGTACACTACATGGCCAAAGGTTTGTGGACACCTGACCACCATATGTGCTTTTTGAGCATCCCATTCCAGATTTATTCCCCCTTTGCTGTTATAATAACCTCCACTCTTCTGAGAAGGCTTTCCACTAGATTTTAGAGCATGGTTTTGGGGATTTGTTGATTCATCAAGGTGAGATCAGGCACTGATGTTGGGTGAGGAGGTCAAGTCAAGTCAAGTGGAGTTTATTGTTATTTCAACCATCTACAGTGAAACGAAACTAATTTTCTCCAGGACCAAGGTGCTACATAAGACAAACACAGAACAACACAGAACTACAAGGGACTACATAAATTTATACATAAATTGCACAAGTGCGAACATGTGCAGACAGCACAAGACAGTACAATGACTGCTGGGATAGACAATGTGCATCAGTAAGTCCCAGTGCAGCGCCGACCAGTACACAGTTCTATTAGAAGAAAGTGTATGGGGTCATACACAATGCTGTTGGCTTTGCGGATGCAGCGTGAGGTGTAAGTGTCTGCGATGGATGGAAGAGAGACCCCGATGATCTTCTCAGCTGTCCTCACTATCCGCTGAAGGGTCTTGTGATCCGAGACGGTACAATTCCCAAACCAGTGAGGCAGCTGCACAGGATGCTCTCGATAGTCCCTCTGTAGAACATGGTGATGATGGGGGGGTGGGAGATGTGCGTTCCTCAGTCTTCTCAGAAAGTACAGGCGCTGCTGGGCTTTCTTAGTTATGGAGCTGGTGTTGAGTGACCAGGTGAGGTTCTCCGCAAGGTGAACACCAAGAAACTTGGTGCTCTTGACGATCTCCACGGAGGAGCCGCCGATGTTCAGCAGAGAGTGGTCATTCTGTACTCTTCTGAAGTCAACAACCATCTCTTTAGTTTTGTCCACATTTAGAGACAGGTTGTTGGCTCTGCACCAGTCCGTTAGCCGCTGCACCTCCTCTCTGTATGCGATCTGGGGTTCAGTCGGTGTTCCCGTTCATCCCAAAGGTGTTCAGTGGGGCTGAGGTCAGGGATCTGTGCAGGACACTCCAGTTCTTCCACTCCATTGATAAGCCATGTCTTCATGGACCTCACTTTGTGCACAAGAGCATTGTCATGCTGGAACATGTTTGGGCCCCTTAGTTCCAGTGAAGGACAATTTTGATGTTACAGCATTCAAAGCCCTTCTATGCAATTGTGTGCTTCCAACTTTGTTGCAGCAGTTTGGGGAAGAACCACATATGGGTGTGATGGTCAGGTGTCCACTAACTTTTGACTATATATTGTGTCTTCTT
>CM040991.1:13038658-13121283 GCA_022985145.1 Pangasius djambal
AAAGAGAACCTCAACATCTTCAGCTCTGCTACCTCTAGCTCTGACTCCTGTCTCTTCCTCAGTGACACTGTCTCTAAACCATACAGCATGGCCGCTCTCACCACTGTCTTGTACACCTTCCCCTTGATTCTCGCTGATATTTTTCTATCACACAGAACTCCCGACACCTTTCTCCACCCATTCCAACCTGCCTGCACTCACTTCTTTACCTCTTTCCCACACTCACCATTACTCTGGACTGTTGATCCCAAGTACTTAAACTCCTGTACCTTCTTCACCTCTTCACCCTGTAATCTTACTGTTCCACTTCCTTCCCTTTCATTCACACACATGTACTCAGTCTTACTACGACTGACTTTCATTCCTCTTCCCTCCAGTGCAAACCTCCACCTCTCCAGGTTTTCCTCCACCTGCTCCCTGCTCTCACTACAGATCACAATGTCATCCGCAAACATCATTGTGTAAGGAGACTCCTGTCTGACCTCCTCTGACAACTGGTCCATCACCATAGCAAACAGGAAGGGGCTCAGAGCCGATCTCTGATGCAGTCCCACTTCCACTTTGAACTCCTCTGTCTGACCTACAGCACACCTCGCCACTGTCCTGCTCCTCTCATACATGTCCTGCACCACTCTGACATACTTCTCTGCTACTCCTGACTTCCTCATACAGTACCACAGCTCTTCTCTTGGCACCCTGTCATACGCTTTCTCCAAGTCTACAAACACACAGTGCAACTTCTTCTGACCATCCCTATACTTCTCCATCAAAATTCTCAGAGCAAAAACTGCATCTGTTGTGCTCTTTCTGGGCATGAAGCCATACTGCTGCTCACAAATTTCCACTACCTTCCTTAACCTAGCTTCCACTACTCTTTCCCATAGCTTCATTGTATGGCTCATCAACTTTATCCCCCTATAGTTGCTGCAACTCTGCACGTCACCCTTATTCTTAAAGATCGGCACTAATACACTACGTCTCCATTCCTCAGTGTGTGTATATATATATATATATATATATATATATATATATATATATATATATATATAATATTTCGCCATCCATCCATTCTCTGTATTGCTTATCCTACACAGGGTCACCTGAAGCCTAACCCAGGGGACGGGGTGCCAGTCCATCGCAGGCCACAATCACATACACACTGACACACCACGGACAATTTGGAAACCGGAGTACACGGACTACACGGAGGAGCCCCCAAAGCATGGGGAGAGCATGCAAACTCTGTGCAAACACAGGGCAGAGGCAGGAAGCCTCTATACTAGTTAAGCCTCTATACTAGTGGTGGCTCAATGGTTAAGGCTCTGGGTTATTGACCAGAAAGTTGGGGGTTTGAGCCCCAACAGTGCCGACTTGCCACTGTTAGGCCCTTGAGCAAGGCCCCTAACTCTCTCTGCTCCAGGGGTGCTGTAGCATGGCTGACCCTGTGCTCTGACCCCAGCTTTCTAACAAGCCGGGATATGTGAAGAAAAGCATTTCAATGTGCAGTAATGTATATGGAACTTCTTCTTCCACTCTCTCTCATATATATGTATGCTACAATTCTGTATAAATTCTTATACAATGAAATAGGACCCATTTGAGACTATATTTATCATTTCACAGTATTCTGATCATGTCAAACTGTTTTTAACTCGTTTGACGTGTTGAATATTTTATTATGAAGAAGGCAGGGTGGTTGTGCTGAACATGACGGTACTTCCGGTCGGAGCGGTTGCTCACTGTAGCTGCTCTTCCCGCTGTAATGTAGCGCAGCTAAAATAACCTTAACGTTCGATGTGTTTTATTAAACAAAATAACACTTAACCTTTATTGACTCGTCAAATTGTGGAGGTCACATTCTCCCTGGATTATGGGGGACAAGGTCGGCACCCGGTGAGGTTTTAGCCGCTTTTATTTCAATCTCTAGCGGGGTCTATTTAATTCTTCTTCGTAGCAGCCTCAGTAACATGGACACTGTCGTTAGCCGTGTGGCTAGCTAGGCGGATAAACACTCAGTTACGCAGCTAGTTGCCTACATAACTGACTAATTACGATGGCCATAATATGCTGACTGGGGTGAGGTTTATATAATATGTAACAGCAAAGATGTTATATAATAAATAATAACGCTGTTAAGTTGAACAATGGAAGTGGCTCGTGTTAATTAGCTGTTTGTTTGCTAAACTACAACAACAGCAGTAGCCGTAGCTTTAATGTGGCATCGTTCCACACACATCCTGCTCGCACAGCTTTAACATTTCTACTCAATTTCAGCAAATTGTATCTTTGTAAATGTGTAGATCAGGAAACACTACAACTCCTGCTTATAGCAGCATGTTGATGCGGATGTTATCATGTTAATAAACTCAAATCTGGCTGCAGAGAGATGTGGATGAATGTGAATATGAATGTCTATGATTTTGCTTGTAGTTATACATTTTGCCATATATTTATTTGGCATTTGTTTCTTTTTTTTCTGAATATTTTTCACTTTATGTTTTGTTCAATTCCTAGATCTCTTGCTCTGTTGTTGTATGTTGCTTTGGCAATGCAAAATAATTTGTCACACACATTGAGTTGAATTGTGGATGATTATGGAGCTGGATAATCAGCCATGCAGTTGTTCTTTTTTTTCCTGATCATGGATATGTTAGTGAGGATCTCTTCTGTTTTCCAGCTTGCCATTTTGCATGAGATCTCCCCCTTTATTTACGACATTGTGAGGATGTACAATGCTCTGCAGCACTTCCTCTGTGCGTTACAGTTCACTCCCAGTGAACACAGAGATGTCTCATTGTCCCTTGGTTCAGCATTCAATCTGTTACATTCACATCTTCACCGGCTTCTTTTCTTTCTCTAGGGTATTCAAGAAGTCCAGTCCGAATTGCAAAGTAAGTGTAATTAATTCCTTTATTCAGTCCTTGCCTTATTATATGGTATGCAATGACTAGAGGTGGATGAAAAAGCAGAAATATCACATGTCCATACTTGAGAATGTTTTCACCATGCACAGTGTCACAGTATTATATTTTGCTGAGGTTTCTTAGTAAATCATACCCAAAGCATTTTATTTAATCAGCTTTTATGTAAATAATACTATGCTGTTTAAAGAAAATAATCATTTGGGGTGGATCATTTTCCTGTAATAGCACATCCAAAAGTGTTTTATTCAATCACAATTTTACAATGACACTGATTTTTAACCGTTTATAGTTGTGGAAAGTCTGCGAGACAAGTTAGTTCCTGTTTTCACTTACGTTATAGCAGTTATATATATTTATTCTATCATCAGTGTCTCTTTTCTCTCTTTTGAAGTCAATAAGACCAAAAAAAAAAAAACTTGTGATTTTACAAAGAAACCGGAAAGCTGTCTCATGCTGGACAACTTACTGACCGTTAGAATTCATTGATACTGGTGACTCCTTCCATAAATGTTAAATAAACATCTACTTACCGAAAGCTTCACCATATCAACAATTCTGCTTTTCATTTGGATCCGTTTGTTAATAGTCTTGGATTATGTGGGGTGTCCGGCGTTTAAGTCCCTGTGAAAACGATAACGTATTAGAATGACTGCTGCTGTTATAGAAAATGAATCAACATCTTCTGACCAATCAGATTGAAGAGTTCAGATTCAAGGGAAGTGCGGTGCTTTTAAAAAAATGTTTTATAAGGGAACTGAAGATTCTGAAAATAGATTTTTACCGTCCAATCAGCTTGTCACTTTAGCTGTAATTTTTGATGTTGATGCTTGCAGAAGATTTTCAGTTTTAACCAGATTCACATGTTCACATTTTTCGTGGAAGTTCTCTTGCACATACATGACGTGTATCTCCATTGTTTATCGCCTGTGCCTTTTCTCACTAAGTCTACTGATGATTTTTCCGTAAATGACTCATCCTAGACTGCGCCATCCATTTGACAAAGGGATCGTTCTTGGCTCGAATGGCCAGCAGCTCCTTCATTTCAGACTCACTCTCACTTCCAAATGTTTTCTCCTGCAATTCTTTCTTTTTTTTTTTTGACTTCTATTTCATTTCTCCTGTTGTCACTTCACTATGCCTCGTCTCAGGTGAATACCATGTCAGTGTTCCTGGGAATTTCAACTGTGGCTTGTGTTCACACTCTCCCCTCTTCTTATTTGTGCTCACATTTACTTGCTGTGTTTTTTTTGTTTGTTTTTTTAAATAATTTGCTCTACTATGTGTTTTAGATTACAGTATACTTGGGGAAAAGGGATTTTGTGGATCACTTGGCTCAGGTGGATCCTGTAGGTGAGTGGACTCCACATCTGGAATTCTGACTGACTTAAATTTGCATATTTTTATGGAAAATTCCACTTGGATAAATAATCTTCTGATTACTTTTTTTTTTTTTTTTTTTTTTATTTATTTTTTTTAAAAACAGATGGAGTCATACTGGTAGACCCTGAATATCTCAAAGACAGAAAAGGTAAAATAGCACATTAGATTGTGTTAAATTTGACTAAGCAATCCCTAAAAGAAGAGCACCTCTACATTCTCATCTTATTTTCTCTCCCCTAGTATTTGTGACATTAACCTGTGCCTTCCGTTATGGACGGGAGGACCTGGATGTTCTTGGACTTTCCTTCCGGAAAGATCTCTACATATCCACGTTTCAAGCTTTCCCACCTATAGCTGAGGAGCGCAAGCCCAACAGTCGTCTTCAGGAGAGACTCTTGAAGAAGTTGGGGCAGCAGGCTCATCCTTTTCACTTTACTGTAAGTGATGAGAATCTTTTATTCCTAATAAACATGCAGTGGGGTCCAAACGTCTGAGAGCACTACTGAAAATGCATCTATTGTGCATTCTTTTCTAATTTAATACAACAAGTTTTAATACAGATTATATTACTGTCAACAGCTTGAGTGAAAAGTGGAATCTGTGAAATATTTACACAAATTTCTTAGTACTTTCTATGTCCTTTTTTGTTTTAATGACATTGTGCATGCGAGCTGGCATGGGCGCAAGTTTGTGAAATCCATCAGTGTGTCGTCTGAACACCTGCTTCAGTAGAAGAGATTAGATATGTGGAAAATCTGACCTTTAGTACAAAGCAGTTAACATGGTCAATAGCACACATTTGCTTACATTTACATGGGGACCTAGAAATAGTGCAGAATCTTGAATGTTAAATATTCAAGATATTGAACATTTACTTTTTTTGTTATAAATATTAAAGTATTATGTCAATTTTAAATGAAAAGAATTCCAGATTTTCAGTGTGGTCTCACACAAAACACCCAACATATATACCGTCTATGTAAAATAGTTGCTTAAGCAGTATGCCCTTAAATACAGAAGTAAAACTAGTCTTTAGAAAACAAGGTACATGTTAAATGTTGATCTGTTTCAGATCCCTCAAAACTTGCCATGTTCAGTTACCCTGCAGCCTGGTCCTGAGGACACTGGAAAGGTAATCCCAAACACTTTTTTTCAAATTCTTTTCACAAATGTTCAGTTTGACCCCACTTTCAGGACTTCTTTGGCATGATTGCTATGATGACTTGTTGTTTTTTTTTTTTTCTTTCCTTCACCACCTCATTAACTTCTCTCTCTGCATTGCACAGGCCTGTGGGGTAGATTATGAGATAAGAGCTTTCTGTGCCAGGTCTGTGGAGGAGAAGATTCATAAACGGTAAGCCAGTTGAGCTTTCTCCTTCATGACTCAGCACATTATGTGCCTGCACAAAGTAAATCATATTGGCCTATAGGGACACCACTGATTTATCAACAAATCCATTTAGTCTTAGCTTGTACTAGGTAATCTGGTTTTATTAGATTGAATTTTTTTTTTCCCAGAAATTCTGTCCGATTAGTGATTCGTAAAGTGCAGTATGCTCCTGAGAAGCCCGGTCCTCAGCCGATGGTGGAGACAACACGGAGCTTCCTGATGTCTGACCGCTCTCTGCATCTAGAAGCCTCTCTAGATAAAGAGGTGACCACCATACTGCTCTATTAAAGCAAAAGCCATTTGTTATATTTGCCACACTATTTATTTAATGGGTTGATGCTATTATTTATCTGACTTCTTTTTAATGGTACAGGAAGTAAGATTTCGGAATTTCACTTTCTCTGGTAGAAAAAATGCTATTGCAAGTCACTTCTGTAGTGTGGGTTGTGCTGTGCATTAATTTCAGGCTGCAACTGCACTCATTCAGATAGAACTCAAGGCTGTGTCCCAACTCTCACAATGCATACTAGTGTACCTGAATAAAAATGACACCGATGTTGTGGTGACATACTATGTAGTACAGTATCATGCAGCTTGGAATGCAGCCCAATTATTACTACTTGTGATTGCTCAGTATTACAGAGGTGTTGGGAGATTAAAATGATTTTATTGTGCACATCAGTGTGTTATTGAGTAACAAGTGAACGTGCAGATCCTCTCAACAAGAGCTTGTCTTTTAGCCAGTAAGCTCTCACGGGAATGGCCTGATCAAGCAGCATTGCCTGTGCACTGCTGACCTGCCACAGTTTAACTATGCTCATTCTGCAAGATCATAAACCGCACACAACTTGCTAAAATCTAAGTTCTGGTTGAATGTAGGCACTTTCCATGAGGCTTTTTGCATCTTTGGGGCTATTAGGCATAGTATCTCTTGCTATCTAGCTGAAGTATAGTATAGGTAACAGAACTGTAACAGCTGGCCAATTCCAGTGTTTTGTTTTACCCTATTTTAAGTTCTCTGTGTATTTTTTTTTATGTGTATCTAATCTGTGTATTTTGTTCACCAGCCTGTGAAAAAAGTTTGCCGTGACCTGGATATTGTTAATAGGCTAGCTAAAACCTACACTAGAGGATAAACAACACAAGGCATATCAGAATGCTCAAATCACTAATTTCGGCCCATGTAGCCATAACCATAATGCCCCGTATATAATCTGGAGAAACTCAACACCTCTTGTTAGTGACTCACAGGTTCTCTAGCTTAGCAACTCCTCACCTGGAAGTTGAGTACAAACTCTACAATGAAGATAATTTGGCTGACGATTATCTATCATTCACCAGCTTCCCGCCAAATTGTTCTCTAGTGAAAAGAGAACAATTTGGTGGGAAGCTGGTGAACGATACATAATACCCGTACAGCAAGAAAAAACCCCTTTAACAGTCTAATATCAGACATTTTCACTCTCTCACATCCGTTTCTTTACACTCTGATGGTTTCTCATTCTCTCCCTGCTGATTGGCTGCCAGCTCCTGCCAGTCATCGTGCAATTGGGCTTCTTTCATACCATGTTTTTCTCTCCTCCAATTCTGTAAACCTTTTTTGGGGTGTTTTTTTTTTTTTTTTTTAATAAAATCAAAACAAATCTGCCTTATGCCTTACTAATATGGATGCCCTGGATGCATTTATTGTACTGTGTTTTTTTAAATATATATTTTGAAATGTTCTGGTTTAAGATGTTTATACTTTCTGTACAGCTGTATTATCACGGGGAGCCCATCAGTGTGAATGTTCATGTCACCAACAACTCAACCAAGACTGTCAAACGAGTCAAAATATCAGGCAAGAAGTTTTCCATGTCTGTTATGTGTTTTTTCTTGTACTTTGTGCTGATTGTGCTCAAGCAGTTATTTAAACATTTATGGACAACTTCTCCATCTTTCCTCAGTGCGGCAGTATGCTGACATCTGCCTGTTCAGCACAGCTCAGTACAAATGTCCAGTGGCTCAACTTGAGGCAGAGTGAGCAACAACCTTCCTCATTGTATATTCTCGGTAGAATACACTAGAGTGACTGCGTCTGTGTTGTTAAACTGACTCGATTTCAACTCTTTCAGTGACCAGGTATCATCCAGCTCCACATTCTGCAAGGTGTACACTCTCACTCCCACCTTGAATAATAACCGAGAGAAGCGAGGCCTGGCTCTGGATGGCAAGCTCAAACACGAAGATACCAACCTGGCCTCCAGCACCATGTTAGTAAGGAGTGTGTGTTTATTTATATTGTCTATGGAATGAGTGAGCAGACTAATTTTCTTTCTTTGTTCCTACCATGTGCAGTGTTAAAGATGGATGTAATAAGGAGGTTCTTGGAGTTCTGGTGTCGTATCGAGTCAAAGTTAAGCTGGTCGTCTCCCGTGGAGGGTGAGTCGCAGGTTTCTCTGGAAAAAACCCACTCATCAATATGCAATTATGCTGTAGCAGGGTGCATTTGTAGTCTGGCACTTATTCTCTCCACGGGTTTGGCTGTTATTTGAACTATTACAATTCATGGGTCAAAGGGCTTCAGCAAGGTATGCTTTATAGAAATATATATTTGAGATAAATGGTTCACAGCTTTGATCTTTTGTAGCTCATGACGCATACATAGAGCAGTGTTCTTCCTGTACTGGACCGCCATCATGTTCTCCCTGTACTGCTGTTACATTTGATTTAAATTACTGTATATGAGAACTGATGATGGCTGAAAAGCAAGGCTTTAGGGTCTTAATAGCCACGTTTCCACTGTTGGAACATTTGGTTTGCTCAAAGGCAAACCTCAGATAATACCAGACAATCATTTTACTGTTACCATTCTCTTAGACATTTTTCTTTTTTCTTTTTATCTCAAGAATATTATATGTAAGAGTGTATGTTCCACCAGCGGGATGGCTGCTGATGCTCTCCCCTAACCTTTTGCTTTCATTATGTCATTTGTGTTTTCACATCATTCCGTTCTCTGCTGGTGTTTCATCTTATTCTCTGTGTATCTGTTTCCCTCCATCTGTCTGTTAACCCTCCTGCGTTGCATCAGACTTTTAAGCAGCTTACTGGAGAGGTAAATATACACTGTGCATCACTGTGGCTTCTTGATTTGCCTGTCCAGGTTTGCAGTGAAGCTTGCTCTTTCTGCTACTCATCTGTTTTCTCGTTTTGAAATAACCAAATGACACCTGTATGTACAGTATGCCTGTGCTTTATTGCCTGTGCACTACAACCAAACTGAATCTTACAAGCAGTATAACTGTCATGTCCTTTCCTCCCACAGAGACGTCTCAGTCGAGCTGCCGTTTGTCTTAATGCATCCTAAACCTGTAGATGTTCCCACTTCTCGACCAGCCTCGGGTACCTGCTGTACTTCAGTATTGATTGTGCAACACTCACTCATTCATTTCAGCACAGCTAGCTTCTTGGGCTTATTCCTGAAAAGTGAATAGGATGATCGTATGCTGGTGTGGAATTATACTGTGATGCAGAAAAATGAAATAGTTAAACTGTTAACATACAAAATTCATCTCTGTAACATTGCAAAAACCTGATTTGAATTATGGCACAAGGTCTATAAAAGTGGCCTCTTTTGCATAAGCATGTGATAAGCATGGGAAACTTGATGAAGGATAAGAGTAATCATAAAATGACTGAGCCACACTAGAGGGTAATCAGGGCATTATCTTTAAAGTGCATGGTATGTAAAATTCAGTCTCAACCCCTCTGATCAACTCCTAGTCAAAAAGATTCAAAATTATAAATATTAATCTTCAACATTTGTAAATCAGCATCCTGTACTGTGGGGTGCAGGCTGACTGTCTAGTGTGAAAACACAATCTTGACGTGGTTTATGAATGGGTGAGCAAGCACAAAATGGCAAACTATTAAGCTTTTAATGGTTTTAACAACAAATCATTGGTCAGGAAATTAGCAAGAATTAAACAAGTAGATAAAGGTACTTAGTATAGGAAGCTTTCCCCTTTGATTTCTTTAAATGTTTAAGCCTTGTGGCCCTTGATGGGCTGCATCAGGTGTAGCAGATAAGCAAATAATGACTAAACATTTTAGGAAGAACAAACATCCCAGGAGATATTTTTGGAAAACCAGACATGTTAGTTTGAATTTTACATCAAACATTTCCATCATTATCATGATCATCTCTCTCCGTACAAGAATAATATATAAGTGAATTTCCCTGTTTCTGTCCCCCAAACAGCAAAATTAAGTGAGCAAATGGTGGCACAGAAGGTCTCAGGAGTGCATTTGTTTAATTCTTGCTAATTTTCTGACCAATGATTTGCTGTTAAGACCATTAAAAGCTTAATATTTGCAATTTCTTTTTGTGTGCGCGCGCCCAGGAGTGTACTGTCATCAATCATGTGTGTTTTGATCTGAAGCCACGTTTGTGCATAAATAATTCTGCAAAATCCCAGGTTCTGAGAGTCACGATTGTTGGTTGGGAAATCCTGTATGGGAGTGGGGTTTGATGATTGATGGATGATCCAGAACAAAGAAAATTAATAAAATCTGTTTTTATGACTGGGGTAATTTTCAATGGCAGTTAGGATTGTATAAATCTCGTAGAGTGGTCCAGGCATAACCAAATAATTGAATACCTGTAATATAGCAAATGCTGAGTTCGTGTGTTATTCTTGAAATTTTCAAATCCTTTAAAGTGAAGAATTTACAATGAGAAAATATTGAAATGAAAGTTAGTCCAGTCCTGGTTAAGTCCTGGTTAACCACTACTCTGTAACACTAGTTCAGTTATAACTATATTTCTAACTCACTAAAGTGTCATGAATAAT
This sequence comes from Pangasius djambal, assembly GCA_022985145.1. Classification (NCBI taxonomy): domain Eukaryota; kingdom Metazoa; phylum Chordata; class Actinopteri; order Siluriformes; family Pangasiidae; genus Pangasius; species Pangasius djambal. Next base: position 13,049,185 of record CM040991.1, read on the forward strand.
ATCCATAATATTTTTTAACAGCTGTGCCAGAGGCAGACCCTCCTATCGACACCAACCTCATAGAGTTTGACACAAAGTAAGTTAGTGATTACTGGCTTATTCATATTTTTTTTTCTCCATGCAAGAATCTATATATATTTTAAAAACCAGATATGTGGTTTTACCTATCTAGAGTGTCCTTTCTCTCTTTCCCTTCCAATAGTAGCTTCACCCAGGATGATGACCTGGTGTTTGAAGATTTTGCTCGTCTGCGGTTAAAAGGAACCACTGATGATAAAGATGAGGACTGCTGAGCCTTCTTTCCTCCCCCTTGTTCTTTTTTTTTTTTCCACTCAGCCCAGAAACTTACAGCATGAAGAAAAGTCACCAACTAATTTACTCAAAAAGAACAATCTTTCATAACAAATCTCATTCCTAGTCATCTTATCATTCCTTTGATGAAGCAGTGTTTTGCCATCATTTTCCAAATGCTAAAAGGATCATTTGAGGAAAGGTGCTGTAACTTAGAGAGCATTGAACAAAGGAAAAAGGAGAATTAACCTCATTCTCTTATGAGTAAATAATGAGCTCAAGTGATTCTTGTGCCAACTGTCGATGTAGGAAATCTAGATGCCGCATTAGCCTTTACTTTGATATGTCAGCAATTGCACATAGATCAGTTCGAGTCTAAGGAGAGATGCAGGAAGTATGCTCATTCTCGCTAAATCAGCTTTTTTACAGACGTCATAAATTTCTGCATGTTGCGGGTAATGCAAATATACCTGCACTGCTGATAATTTGATTAAGCCTAATTGCTGAGAAACTTAGGCAAAGCAATGGGATGTCTGCTAATATGCTTTTGGACAGAAATGATCATAAAACATAAGACCTGTCAGTCTTGAGCAAGCATGCTACTAGTATTAATGCGGATAATCTGCTACACAATTATGAGAATAAAAGCCTAGTAATAATAACAAAAATAAAAATCAGAGTAGATATCTGAAACTTTATTTTTAATTAATCAAACATTAATCCAGGAACAAGATTACCTAAAAACATAAAGTATAAGCATCATGTAGACATGGCTTTACAAACACCATTTTAATCACAGGGTAGCACAGGGGCACAGCAGGTAGCGTTGCTACCTCACAGCTCCTGGCCCGATCCTGAGCTCTTGTTACTGTCTGTGCAGAGTTTCACATCTTCTGCCCTTGTCTGCATGGGTTTCCCCCACCTCCCAAAAATATGGGAGGGTTGAATGTGTGTGCATGGTGCCCTGTGGTGGACTGGTGTCCTACTCGGGGTGTGTCCCAACTCTCACCCAGTGTTCTCAGGATAGGCTACAGATCCACCACAACCCTGATAGGATAAAACTGTTCCAGAAGATGAATTAACATTCATCGTAAATTGAACAAGTAACATGTAAGTCATGACAGGGTATGATAAACAGCCTACCTAAGTAAATGGTACTTATTGAGAAATCCAGTGACAAATCTTATTGTAAAACTTGTACTGTTCTGCACATGCACTACCAGACATTAACATTAGGCAGTAAATTAGGCAGAGTTAGAGAAGCTCTCACACATTAAAGTTATTCACAGTAAACCCACCTCGTCAGCAGCTGTAATCCTGCCGTAAAGTCCCTCATAAAATGAAAATGCACATTTTCAGATTTGTGAAAAGTAAATCCGCATTCTCTTGCTTCGAGATGTCGGTGATTCTTGTATCCTGCTGCAAGTTGTGCTGACTCCATAGAGTCAGTCTTGTCTGGTTTAGCCTAATGTGGCATCTAGGTGTCCTACATGGTGCCAACCTTTAGAGGTTAAATACAAGTAATGAATTTGGAAACACAATCCAAATTGCGAGAACCTGTTTTGTTGTTCTGTGATATCCTGAAGTTGATTTTGAAATGCCTTTTTAGCTTAATTTCTACAACGTGTTTTGACATTAGTAAATGAGTGTTAATAATCTTAATTATTATGAGTTATAACACAAACATGATGAAAAAATAACTGTATTGGGAATCCCAGGCGAAGAACTCCCACGCACAACCTCTTTGCCCTGCATCATGTTTTACAAAGAGCTCATTAGCTAAGAGTTTAGCAGTTAAACTTGATTATTACTAATAGGATGTCTGTTTGTGTTGTCCATAGTATACTGTGTCCAACCCTCAGGTACACTGGCTCATTCCTTTTTCATTCACAGAGATGTGACAGAATCGGTGCTGATATGGAGTGCGCTTCAGTCGAGCTGTAATGGCCGTCTGCACATTGGAAGGGCGTTTACATTTACCCTACAGCACCTTCATGTGTAAATAAACATGCTACTTTTGGTGAAAAAATTCATGTCTCAGACGGAAAAAATAAGTATAATTATCTTCATGTTAATACGAGTTTAATAACTGTGACGTCATTGTTTTCCATTTTTTTATTTCAGAATTTATTTAATTTTTTAAATAAAAATATAAAATGCCAAACAATGTTTTATTTATTGAATCACAGGGAGCATGGTGGCTTAGTGGTTAGCACGTTTGCCTCCCACCTCCAGAGTCGGGAGGTTCAATTCCCGCCTCAGCCCTGTGTGCGCAGAGTTTACGTGTTCTCTCTCTGCTTCAGGTGTTTCCTCCACCAGTCCAAAGACATGCATTGGCATCTCTAAAGTGTGTGTGCGCATAATTGTGTCCTGCGATGGGTTGGCATCCTGTCCCCCAACTTGTGCCCTGAGTCCCCTGGGATAGGCTCCAGGCTTCCCGTGACCCTATGTAGGATAAGTGGTATAGAAAATGGAGATACACACTCTGTAGCAATGTAATTCAAAACATTTTTAAAGTTTATTGTACATATTGGTTTGAAATTCACATTTTAAAAAATAATATACATATTTTATACAGCTAAGATTTAGTACAGTGCATATTTTCAGTAAACTGAATTAAAAGTAAATCAGTGAAATATTTAGTCATGCTTGGTGGACGGTTGATCAGTTGAATCTCTATGGATAACTTGGCTGTTAGTAGTTGGCCGTGTTTGCCGACGAGGCCCAGAATACAGACGCCTGCTCAGTCGGCCAGCATAACTATTCCACCTACCAGGGAACAAAATCAAGATGTTGGGTATCTCCAATATATTTTTCACATTAAGATGTAATTATGTTTAAGTTTTAAGTAAATAACTAAGTATTCGTTTAAATAACCAGCCTGTAGTAGTTCATTTTATACTACAGCACTGTTGAATTGTTGATTTTGATTGTCAGAAGGTGTCGATTAATTTTCTATAACAAATAACAAGCTTGTAATAATGCACTCATTCTAATATGTTATCATTTATATACTAACAGCTCATCCATGGGGACTTGAATAGCCATGCCTACATATAAGCTAAGTTTAATTATAAACAGATTTAAAATGTATAATCATTAATGCTGTGAAGCTTAATGTATTGACGGAGATGTTTAACATTCATGGAAGGAGTCTACAGCATTAGTGCTTTGTAATGATTGGTATTGGTATGCTTTCCACCACGTGAAAGTCTGTCTCATGCCAAGGACTCTAGGTTTCTCGGTAACATGAAAAGCTGCATTTTTCATCTTATGAACCTCAAAAGCTGCTATAATGTAAACGATAACAGGAACTGACTTGTTTAAATAATCATCTGTCAAAATAATCAGCTTTGGGTAGGTAATCACATCAGCCTTAAGTGATTATGCTGCGCCATTGTGTTTAATGCCTTATTTGACACAATTGGACATTTTAAAGCACAAAAATTATAACCTGTTCTAAAAATAAAACCACATACATTTTAGAATTAGTGGCATTCTGGATATTAATAGACTTGAGTCCTCTGGCATAATTTATTTAGGATATACAACATAACCTTCCTAAATTTGAGGAAAATTATGGCTAATTATGACAAGCCTCCCCTAACCTAGATTGTGAGAAATGCCTTCCTGCTTAGTACAAGATGTACTACAATTAAAAATTTTAGTACAAGTCAAAATAGCACAATCACCTTTCCAGTGCAGCATTGTGCTTATTAATTCGCTCTGCCTCCTCTCTTTTCTCCTCCAACCAGCGTTCCAGTAGCTCCTCTTTCTCCTGACGTGTGATCGCCAGCTCCTCCCTCAGTGTCCTCTGCTCCAATTGCAACGCAGCCAACTCCTTTGACTGACACTCCAATTTATACTCGTACTCAGACAGATCATTTTTGAGACAGCACGCATCTCTTGCCAAGAGCAGAGCTTCATTGCGGTAGCGGCTTACTCTACAACACAAACATACAACATTTAACATAGATAAAATCACCAGAATGCATAATTTCAGAAGCTGTAACAGGAAGCTCACTCACTGTGAGTGACAGTATTGCAGCTCTGCTTCCTTCAAGTAAAGATCACTGGTCAGGTCTGAGACTTTCTGGTCAAGCTGAAGAAGATACATCATTTGCATCCAGCTGAAATTTCCTCCAGCATACAAAGCTATCAATAATCTCCTTCCCTTCTGTTTATTTTCCCCTTGCCTACCAACCCACTGCATTGTCAGATCCTCCTCTATAGGCTTGCTTATTATCTTTTAGTCCATAGTCCAAACTCCAAAGCTTTGAATGCTAGAACAGCATTTTGCACAACTATTTTCCCAAAATATTCCCAGCCTGTAACCTTTGTCTCCCCTCCTGCAAAAATGTTGTCTTCCTATTTAGATTCATGTCTATAATGTGTGTATATGTAAATGCTTATCTGTGTACGTGTGTTATGTTTGACATTTTTACTTATTTTGCATCACTGAAAAGTGCTATATAAATTACATTTATATTATTGTTAAATGATTCACCTCATCTTTAACAACAATAGAAAAATCACTAGAATACGCTGATATGCAATTATTAGTGTTATATAACACTCATAGTAAACATCTAAATGGTTATTCGGTCTCTACCTCTTTGTGAACCTTTAAAGGTTATATGCAGTGGACGTTTTATCAGCAGACTGCCAAATTAATTCTTAAATTAAAAACTGAAAAATAAGCAAAACATCCTCTTTAATTCAAAACATGCCCATGAATGTTGGTGAATGTAGGTAGAAAATGTCTTAGGATAAATGACACATAGAAACAACACTCAATTAAAGTAGCATTTTATGTATTTTGTACCTACTAAACAACATTTGCTCTGATCAAAATAGCATTTCAGGCATGCCAGAAATAACGAGATGCATTTCTGTATTGTAGTGCCTTTTATGATCTGATATTCATCACTCTTGCTTTCAGAGGACTCCCCAAAAAGTGCACTACACAGTGAATAGTGTGTGGTCTCACACACACTGTAGTTATACTCCACTTGTATGACTTTTGATGTTTCTAGAAGATGCTTTATTATTAAGTTTGGATATTTAAAAAAAATAACTTTTTATAAAAGTATACCTTTTGTCTGACTTGCTCTTCCTCTTTGAGCTGCAGATAGAGTTTCGGTGGGTTTTTCTCCTCAGTTGGGCATTGCAATACTCCATTTGCATTTGGACTCCAAGAACAAGACATTAAAATATCAGACTGGACACTAGTCCATATATTATTTTATTTAAAAATAAATAAATAAAAAAAGAAACTTTTTTTCTTACCTTTTTATACTGTCTCTCTCCACATCCTCCCACACACCCATATGCAGACTTAACATTCCCTCTAATCTAGACACTAGGCATTAGTCAGAAAAGTTATTAATTTTTTTGTAAGAAACATTTTATAGGAATAAAGACATAATAAAACCTGCATACTGACCTTTAGTGAAGAGTCCAGAAAAGGGATCTTTCTGTAGGCAGTCCCTGTGGATCAGTGCTGCTCGCACGTGACTTTTCCATGCCTCCATAATCCGGCTTCACACTAACAACACACTTATATTATAGAAAACAAAATTAACCTTAGTCTTTCTTATCCTTTTCTTCAGTACGACTGACCTGAACGCTGTGTATTTTCTTGTTCTTTCTTGTAAAACTCCAGCCACAGGTCTGTTTCAAAGAGCGCGGATCAGTCCATCCTTCCTGCCCCTCGGTTGATTAAGCACTGCCGAGGTTTCGCGTTTTCTTTTAGCTAAAGTTTGTCCTACTCGGCTTGCCGTCACGCGAGTGGAGCTTTGTGCTTGTTGCCTTGGATGTTTCGTTTTTTAATTGTTTGATAGCTTTTTGTTCCAAATAAAACTAGTTTCACCTTTCACTAGTAGAAGTAAGTGAGTTGTAATATTTTTGTTATTTAGATGTCTGTTGTGGTGTGTTGTTTACTGGAATCTAACGCGTTTAGACGTAAACGCGGGGTTTGCTAATCATGTCTGTTCTCCTGTAGATGCGACACTAGAGATCTGCAAAATGGCTAATGACAGGTTACGGGCTCTGGAGGATGTGGAAAAGGAGATCTCTGTCGCTCTTCAGTCTGCAGGTTTCTGTCTCAGCTCAAATCCTTGTCTGATATTTTACTGAAATTGTGAACGGACTCTACTGTAGCCACGAGAAGCTCTATAATCACGCATCATTAATCCTGTTTATACCATAGTGCTGTTGAATTCTCGATTCTGATTGGTCAGAAGGTGTTGATTAATGCTGCCTTCATGTGCTACCGGAATTCTCCTACTTCCCACTTCTGAATTGGTAATTACGAGGATGTCGTGTTCATATGCCTTGTCAGAAAGAACATGAAACATGGACTACACCAGCTTCAGTCATCCATATTTCGTTTTACTTTTTATTTTGACATCATAACACATTACTCAGTTAGCTAGTTTACTGACGATAAGTGAATTTTGGTCAAATACAAGCTATTTTCACGGTGTCAAAATGTACAACATGCATAGAATGGTTGCGCTAACAGTTAGATGCATTTAGAAAAATGAACAAAACCTGCCATTCAGTACAGAAATTGTTCTCTCCACCGCCATGCTTGAAAGAGTAGGACTCTTTCCATCTCGGAAAACTCGGGTGTCTTAAATTATCTCCGAGTTTCCCAGTCGTAATTACGACTTGAGAGGTCATTCATGTGCAAGGTCCTAGTGGGAAACTCGTATTTACGATCATTTCGATAGCACGTGAAGGCAGCATAATTTTCTATACCAGCAGCTCTGACTGTAGTGCCTTCTGCAAAACAAATCACAGGCTTATATTAATGCACGTGCTCTTACACGTTATCATTTCTGCAGTAACTACTTACACAGGGACTAGTATGCTCCACATAAACTAAGAATAATAAACAGATTAAAAATGGTTAACAAAGAGAAACGTATAATCATTGCTATGGTGAAGCTTTCTGTAAAGAGATGTTTATTTAGCATTCATGGAAGGAGTCTCCAGTGTCAATGCTTTGTAATGGTCAGAAAGTTTTCTGCTACAGTAGAGTCTTCAAGACAGAGAACTTTCCACTTTCTCAGTAACATGACAAGCTGTATTTTTTTTTAGCTGTGTTCTGTCATTAACCTTAAGAGAGAGGGAAAAAAGAGATGACTGTTTAATAGTGTGTTAACAGGAATAAATTTGTTTTGCAGACGTTCCACATCATTACATGTAACTATAAACAGTTAAAAAGTATCATGTGACATGTATTAATAAATTAAAAATTGTAATAGTGGAATAAATCAGTTTGCAATCATCTTTCACATTTCAGCAGTCCAACATCATTTTCCTAGAATAGCACAACCCCAGTCCCCCCCCCCCCCTTATTTATTCACTGATCCTGTTTAAATAAAAACTAATGTGATGTAATCTTGCGATTAATCATGATTAGCCCAGCCATACTCCATATCAATGAAAAAGTCTCATGTATATATGAGTATACGTGTGTGTGTGTGTGTATTGTATTCACATTTTTCCATATACGCTAAATATGTGAAGGATACATTTTTGGCAAAATCAAAAAGATTAAATCCGAGTCCATCAGTACAACCAAACCATATGTTATACTTTAAACCATTATTCTTGTTCAAATGCTTTGATCTATGATCTGTTGGTAATCTTTTCCAGCATATCACAGTAATATTTTGAGGAGATGTATGACAAACACATGATCTGTTTTTGCAGTAACACTATGTAACAAATTTTTATTTATTTATTGTTCCTGGGTAGTAAGTGTTATTTCTTAATTGCTTATACTGTAAAAGTATAGAAAATGGGTATTAATCCCCTCAAACACTGCTTTTGTGACCAGGACATTGGTATTTTGAAATTTACCTATTTTCATTGAGAAAACGGATTCTTTTCATTCATATAAAGTCAGAAAAAAACAACATATGAATCAAAATTAACATGTACTTAGACTAATGTTATACAAAAATTAAAAAGTGAGAAGTTTTTTGAGATTTACGATTGTATTGAAAATCACTTTCACAAAGCAGCCCCATCATGTTCTTGTTATATTGTCCTTGGTAGTGGTATTCAAAGTTCAGTATATCCTGGTGGAATCTTTGCTCATCTGAATTGTTGTTCCTCTTTCAGCTGCTCCCGTTAGGGGTTGCCACAGAGGATCATTGGTCTGTGTATTTGATTTGGCACAGTTTTTAACACCGGATGCCCTTCCTGAAGCAACCCTCCCCAGTTTTATCCGGGCTTGGGACCGGCACTGAGAGCGCACTGTTGCATGCAACCCCAGTGGCTGGAGTTGGTTCCCTGGCCGGGAATCAAACCCTCCAGGGACCCCGCGTTGCTCATTTGAGTACGCTCCCATATTCTCCTTGAATTTATCAATGTGAGCATTAAGGATATGGACTTTGAGAGTCATCCTGCAGCACATTGTGGTGTAGTTCTTCACCAGAGTCTCAACCAGCTCCACATAGTTTTCGGCTTTGTGGTTGCTCAGGAAGCCCCGAACCACTACAATAAAGCTCCTTTCTAGTGAGCTTCTTGGGGAATTCCTTGCACTGCAGAATCTTCTTTCTATTTTGTCCAATGAAGACACCGGCTTTGACTTTTGCCTCAGACAGCTTAGGAAAGAAGTCTTGAAGGTACTTGAAGCCTTTTCTAGAGCTGTGACAAATTGTTTCGTAAGGCTCAATTTGCTGTGCAGTGGTGGCATCAGCACCTTCCACCATTCTGAAGTCTCTGATGACCTCCCAGCAGTACTCATCATACTTCAAGTCGTCCAGCAATGCCTTGGTGCTGTTGCAATCTTTTTGAGGTACACCAAGTGAGCCAGGGGAAGAGACAGGTACTTGTTCCTGTTATGGAGCAGCACAGCTTTACATGAGCAGTCAATGAAGATGCGCCACTCATTCAGTCTACAGGCAATTCCGATTGCCTCAAACAGACTGAATAAATAAATTAAATTTGCAAAATTTGCCCGTTTTCTCAATGAAAATAGGTACATTTCAAAATACAAATGTCCTCATCACAAAAGCAAAGTTTGAAGGGATTAATAGCTATTTTCTGTACTTTTGAGGCATAAGCAATTAGAAAATAACACTTACTACCCAAGAACAAAAATTGTTACATGTTGTAATACATTACTCATTTACATAGTTTTTGCAATAATATAATGTTTATTATTTAATATCCTCTGTATATTTTAGTTATAGTTTTATAAATCTTTTTTTTGTGTCCAGTCAGAAAGTCACACAAATTTATTTACATGTGAAATATCAATAAGTGGCTTTCTGTTTTAAAGTGGCATAAAGTCAATATAAAAGACAATAAAATCATTAATCATAATTGTTTGTTTGACAGTCAGTAGGCAAACATTTACGAATTGTTACAGGCTCATTTATGATCTGTCTTCTTTTAGGAAACATAGTGATGGAGTTGTCCAAGGAGAAGCATAATGCAAGCTTATTAGATCGGCAGTTCAACCAGTTTCAAACCTCCATTAACAGGATCGAGAGTGAGCTCAGCTCTCAGATCCGCTATCTCACACAGGTGAGCTTATCCATTACCATGTTTCCATACTCATGTATTCAGAGTTCAGCTTTTCCTACAATTGTGCAACCATGTGCAGCACCCTCTTATATAGGATATTGTGAATTTTATTTTCTTCTATAAAATTCAGTTGTATGATAGTTGTTGTATATAGTTAACAGTTGTAAAGTATCTCACACATATAATTAAATGGTGAAGGACTTGCATGCTATAAAGGAATTTAACACATTTGTGTGACCTAAGCAGAGTAATACTGAGTCATCTGAGACACGAGTGTGTGCTTTCTCCTTTTCCATTTGAGTAAAGGTGGCGACTGGTCAGCCTCACGAAGGCTCAACGTACTCGGCAAGAAAGGACTGCCAGATGGCCCTGAACCGTTCAGAATACGCCCGTGTCAAACTGGGAGAACTAAGACGCACCTGTGAGATGATGCTCGACCCCCAGACGTGATGTACCTCATGGATTCATTACTGTTTTATTGGAAATGTAGTAGCATAAAATCTAGATTTAGCCAGAGTCTCAAGAAAATCTTGCTGAAGAATTTTGAACCTTGGCTTTGTAAGAAATCTCACTTTTGTGAAGTACATATCTGTCTACAGACTGCCAAAGGAAAACTTTGAATTTGTACTGCTTTCTATGAGGTTAGGGTTTTTCTGATTGAAGCTTTTTTCCCCTAAATACATTATCATGCTGTATAAAGAAAATACCTTACTTTTTTAAGTGACTTCTCACTGTTTTGTAACAAATAAATAAAAGTTTTTCTTTCTGTTTTTAAACAATAAGCCTTTTATTTCCATTGACATGTTATTCAGGGTAATGTCTCGCTGCCATCACATTCATATAATGTAGACAGGGAATGAAAAAAATTAACTTAAGCACTATGAGGAAGTATAATTTCCAACATGAAGAGATGAATACATAATGCACTGAATAAATAACATTTCAATTACTATAAAGAGTCACACATTAATAGACAGGAATGTTTTCACACCAAAGTCACTGTTTTTGACCTTACAATGCTGCAGAATAATTTATCATTAACAGTTGATCTTTTTGTGGTCCAGTAATTAACTGATTCTATAGTCTCCTCTCCTCAGTCTGCTGTGGGAATGTGTAATTCACAAAACATCCATCTTCACACACATGCAAAAGAACATTTTAAAGTTTATTTTATAATTATTTAGCTTATCACCGATAGAGTAAACTTTTAATTTGTGTCTATATTTTCCATTTTTTTCATGTTACGTTTCTAAAGACGGAAACCTTGAACTGCTACTACAACCAATCCATTATAATAAATAAAGTCATCTGCAAATAAATAATGTTTGGAAGATTTGGTGGAGTGCTTGACATCTTTTGCTTAAGTCACCATGTATTCCTGGCGCTTGTTCAGGCGAACCTGGCATAGAGAGATAGCACCCACTCCAACATAAACAGCAGCAGCAATGAAGCAGTTGATGGCCACCTGGTTGTACAGGCTGTAGATTGCCTGGGGTGGGTTTTTGCTGTGGGTATGAGACAGAAATTAATGTTGTGTTCGACAAAGCAGCTTTCAGTTACACGCAGAATATTCCATGTCAGAACCAAAAGATGTATATAAAAAAATCATTAAATACAATATATAAACTGTATTGCTGTTCATTAGTGATCCAGGAAACGTACCAGACTGAAAAGTAAAACCATCATTGCATTTCTTACGAAAATGGAATAATACAAAAAAAAAAACTCTAGGAACATTTTCAGAATGTGACTGATGTGTGAAACCATTTATTGAAAAGTACATATTTTTGATATAAATTAAAAGGCACCTGTGCCAGGATTTTTAATAAATTCTTGCACAGGTGTGTATTGTGGTGTGATCACACTTATATCTGCATGCATATTAAAAGTGTGGCACTTTTTCCTGCTTTACTGTGTCAATATTTAATGCTCAGGTGGTACACTGGGTTTGGACTGAATACTGCTCAGGGTTTGCATGTGGATAAAACAATATTAATTAATCATTAGTGTTTATTTGGGGTGCCACAGTGGTGCAGCGTGTAGTGTTTGGTGACTGGGTCGATCCTGAACTTGGGTTACTGTCTGTGTGGGTTTATACTGGGTTCTCTGGTTTCCTCCCAACTCCCAAAAACATGCTAGGTAGACTGACTACTCTATGGTGGACCGGCATCACACCCAGTGATCCTGGGATAGGATCTGGATCCACGGTGACCCTTAGCAGGATCAAGTGGTTACTGATGAATGAATGAATTAATTTGTAACGTGCACAATGCAACAAGGATAACCAAGTAATTTCATTCAAAACAGTGCAAGAAAATCAGTAAGGGGCCACCAATCAGTTTTCAATACACTGTATGCCAACATAGCAAAGGTACTATAGACATAATAGCGTTAATTATGTGCATATTGTGCAGCATTATGGGAGAACCATCTCACTCGTTTCTGACGTCTTCCTCAGTAAAGGGAACATCCTCGATCAGCACAGCAGATTTTGCACTGAAGAAGATCCCCAGCATCGCCTGGATAATAACACACAAAATATTTTGGTGTCACAAAATCCTTTACACGGTATACACACAAAAGACCACTATCAAATCGCCAACACGATGCAGTAAGATATCAACGGATTAGCCCATAATGTTATTAGTTTGATTATGATCATATCAACCCTTTCAACGAGCAATGTTAAACACAAGTGGTTGGACATGTCAGCTAGCGATCAATGACACGGAGAAGATAAAGGCTTACCAACATGACGACTCCCCAAATGCTTAACACAATGCCACAGGCGGCTAATTTGGGCCCGCAAAACAACAGAGACGGCATTGTCTCCGAGTTTTTAAAAACAGACAAGGCGAAAACTGTAACACTGGTACTGGCTAAAGACTTCAACAATGGCGGACGCAATCGCGAAAATGGTCGCTGGACAACTCGGTTCCGCTCGGCTTTTTTCGTTCGCTTTCGTCTCTGCTCCTTATTTGATAACTTCTGACCAATCCGATGCAAAACAGCCCGTGTTGCATTGTGGGATTGCACCTCTAGTAACCGTGCAAGCAGATTAAGGAAACCAAAATTTAGTGCTATGACTGACACCATTCACTAGTTTAAAAAAGACTGCTTAATAATTACACGTTAGACAGGTTTTACTCTGGTTATTTAGTAAATGTATGTAGTTAGTTAGTAAGTTGGATAACTACAGCAGCAGACAGTAACGTTAGGTAGCTAGCTAACTGTTAGTGTCTCAGTAAACTTTGCTAAAATGACTTCATCTTCAGCAAAGGTAAGAATGTGGACTTGTTTGTCATAAATGGCAGATAAGTGTTGTAATTTTGATTTAAAAACCTTTATGTGCTGTAAAAAGGTGGGTGAAATCTTCTCGGCAGCAGGGGCTGCCTTCAGTAAGTTAGGTGAACTCACCATGCAGCTGCATCCTGTAGCAGACTCATCTCCAGCAGGGTAAGAGTCGACTCCCTGTGTCTCTCTCTCTCTCTGTGTGTGTGTGTGTGTGTGTGTGTGTGTGTATGTGTGTGTGTGTATGTATGTATGTATGTTCTCCTCAGGTTTCTTGTGATAATTGTAGGTATGAATAGAAAATGCAGTCATAATGTTGAGATGAATGTGTTCAGGGGTGAATTAGACATAATTTATGTTTAAACAGTTACAATGATATCTAAAGGAAAAATCTCACCTGAATGACTTGCATATCATTATTTCTAATGACTGTGATCTTCTGATGAACTTCTTTCATCAACATATTGGTCTGTTTTCACTTTGGTGAACAGTTTCCTATATTACACACTATTCGACTACCTGCTAATGGTGGTGGCAGTAGGATCCAGCGCCTTGTTCTTTTCCACCTAAAGAGAGCGATGCAGCAACGCTTTCGTCCATTAGTCTGTCCAGGTCTCTGCTCATCTCTGTACTCTGTTCGAACATATCAGTTACAAAGATTCAACTTTCGTGCAATCACGCTATGCCATCAGGCATCATCTTGTAGATCTAGCCGAGCCGAGTCTCTGCCGTAACCTAGCACAGCTGTGTCCTGTAGCTGCAATGCATTCTATAACTTTGAGCTCAACATTTGCTGTCTCCACTACTCAGCTATTTGTCTATCTATCTAGCTGTCTAATACAACATTTAAAACGTCTGTGAAAAATGGTGAGGAAAGAAGCTCTTGCTCTTTGGTTTTTAAGAGATAAGTGAAACCTGATTGTATGAGTTTGTCAAACGTTTTCTCCTTGTAACTGCACTAGCAATATCCCCCTGTGATGTCAGAGCAGCACACAAAGACTACTTTCTCACAGAAATAATGAAAATACATAATCGACCAACAAATTAACATCCAGAGTCACTAAACACATCAAATATTTCAATATAAACATATTTATTGTTTCAGGGTGGACTTTTCCTTTAACTTTCTGGTAATCTGCCAGTCCACTGAAGGGTTTTTAGCAGGTATTTGCCTGGGCAATTCTTGGATTGCTGCTTATCCCCTGTTTCAACACTTCTCTCTAGAGCCAAATGGACAGAGACTGAAATTGAGATGCTGCGTTCAGCTGTGAGCCGCTTTGGTGATGATTTGAACAATATCAGCTCTGTCATTAAAGAACGCACAGTGTAAGTTTTATGGTTGTGTTATTTTCCTTACATATGGCCTGGGTAGATAGCATCAACAAGCCTCATTAATACATGACATCATAACAAAAATGCCTCCTGATTAAGTGATGATGCGTTTTAATTTATTGCTCTCTCAGTGCCCAGATTAAGACCACAGTAAAGAGGAAGCTCTATGAGGACAGCAGAGTCCCGCTCTCATCAGAGCCACCCCAAAAGACTGTGAAGAAAACCACCGTTGCCATGGCAGCGAGTCCAGTATCCATGGCTCCAACCTCACAAGTTGTGACAGCAGGATTGCAGCGGGCTGCTTCTTTGCCACACACAATTAAAAAGCCAAAAACTTCAGGTGACCAGTGCAAAAATGACTTTAAGCACGTTGTTTCAAATAAATTGCCTTGATTCCTTGCCAACAAACCAGTCAGTTAACTGAATGGTCCTTTGCATCAGATGTGACACTCAGTGCCCTGAATGACTCGGATGTTAATAGTGACTTGGTGGATATGGAAGGATTAGGAGAGGGTTCTACCAAAAAACCCAACTTTGATCAAGGTAAGAGTAAGCCCTATGTCTGTCTGATGGAATGCATAGAATATTCTTATGAATGAATGATTATAAGTTGTGGTTGGCATAAGCTTGATTGCGGTGACTAAATAAATCATATCCATACTTTACATAAATGGTGGTGTTGTAATGCATTGTATGCCATTTATATACAGTCAGTTCCAGAAGTATTTGGACAGTGTCAATTTTTGTAATTTTGCCTCTGTACAGCACCATAATGGATTTGAAATGAAGCGATCAAGATGTGATTGAAGTGTAGACTTTCAGCTTTAATTCAAGGGGTTTAACAAAAATATTGCATCAACCGTTTAGGAGTCCCTCCATTTTCACAAAAGTAATTGGACAATTGACTGATAAGCAGTTTCATAGCCAGATGTGGCCTGTTTCCTTGTTATTTCATGACAAATTAAGGCGATAAATGCCCTGGAGCTAATTCCAAGCATTGAATTTGCATTTGGTAGCTGTTCATGGGAACTCTCAATATGCAGTCCGAAGAGGTGTCGATGCAAGTGATGGAGGCCATCGTTAGGCTGAAAAAACAAAACAGACCCATCAGAGAGATAGCAGAAACCTTAGGAGTGGCCAAATCAACAATTTGGTACGTTCTTAAAAAGAAGAAATGCACTGGTGAGCTCAGCAACACCAAAAGGTCTGGAACACCACAGAAGACAACTAAAGTGGATGATCGCAAAATTCTTTCCTTGTTGAAGAAAAACCGTTTCACAACATCTAGCCAAGTCAAGAACATTCTGGAGGAGGTAGATGTATTATTGTCAAAGTCTACAATCAAGAGATGGCTTCATGAATGTAAATACATATGTTTACCTCAAGATGCAAACCACTGGTAACACTCAAGAAAAGAAAGGCCAGATTAGACTTTAATAAAAAACCTCAAAAAAAGCCTGCCCAGTTCTGATGCAAGATTAACTTGTACCAGAATGATGGGAAGAGAAGAGTATGGAAAAGGAAAGGAAGGGCTCATGATCACCTGTCAAACATGTGGAGGCAGTGTTATGGCATAGGCATGTATGACTGCTAATGGAAAGATAGAAGCAGCAGGATGAATTCTGAAGCATATAGAGCAATACTTTCAGACTCCGATTCAGTCAGACGCTGCAAAACTGATAGGATGGCACTTCACAGTACAGATGGATAACGACCCAAAACATGCCGCAAAAGCAACCCAAGAGCTTCTTAAGGCAAAGAAATTAAATGTTCTTAAATGTCCGATGACCTCAACCCAATTGAGCATGCTTTTCACATATAAAAACATTTGTAAATCTGGCAGGACTCTTTAGTTTGGTTTGGGCTATGAAAACATTTACACACAACTGAGATGAACATAAATGAGTCCCATTGTCCCATGGAAACATTTAACTCTTTTCTCCCCCCACAGAGTGTCTGAGTTTGGACTCCAGCCTTATAATGAACTCCAGCGACCTGCCGCTACTTTCCCGGTGAAATACGTTTACCGAACTATTAGTGAAGTACCAGAAGACCAATGCAAACCCACTGATGTGACATTCAGGCTAATAAACTTTGGTTTGTTCATGAACACTGGTAGAAGAAAACAGTGACAAACTAATCTCAAACTCTGTTTTAATTTTATGATACCAGAGAGGTATTTTTGAATTTGCTAGATATGTTAAGTTTAAGTCTAGACTGCCTTTGACCATGTTAAACATTTCCATTGAGTGGTTCAGATCACTGAGTAAAACTCCTACAGGTGCTCTAGTTTTGATTTTGTATTATATTTTAAAATACTCTTTATTGTCAAAGAGGGATGTGACTGTATTCCCACAGAAGTTTATCCATTGGGTCTTGACACAATGTATAATCAAATAAAAAAAAAAAGTTAAATACAGTATCTTTATTTTCCTGATCAATATATACAATGTAAAATACAAATTCAAAGGTGAACAGCATTTTGTATCTACTAGAAATGAGACATTACCAGGTACAGAATATGCTCAGAGGGAATGAATATACCTTTTATATACCTCATTGCTTTACATTACAGTTCATAAAAATACATCTTCCTCTTCTGTTTGTTGTGGCTACAACATATTTACATCTCAAACACAAGGGGGAAGAGTTGTGTTTTTTTTTTTTTTTTTGTCATTTTATAGAATGCTCCATGTGCTTACAAAAATTAACCCAACTCCCAGCTTTGTATTCCAGCTTTGTAACAGTCACTGATTAACCCTTGTCCTTCATCCTTTTTAAAGAAGACATATAAGATGCAGATAGTGAGCCTCCCATTTAAGTGAGAGAAATAAAAGACAAAAACCTAAAATAGAATTAAAAAAAAAAAAAAAAAACATTTTTCAAGTGATGTGTACTTCAACCAAAAACAATTATGTCCAAGTTACTGAAAAAGGCTTTCTAAACAAAACTGATCATTTGTGACTTTACATAAATAATACATTTACATTTAAATGATCAATATGTTCATTTAAGAAAGAAGAAAGAAAAGGAAAGAGAAGCCACAGAAAGTGGAAAAAATGATTGAGTCGTCTTTTCTATTCCATGATGTACTTATATCTATATTGCACAATTTTTTTTTCAAGACTCAACTTAGATCCATTGGTATTAATTTAAACATGTACAACTGGAGACTTTGACAATATGTGCAAATGTCTTTGGAATTACTTTACAAGGCATTTCATTGTACCAGCAATAAAGCTAACAAATACAAGGAAAAGGCAAGAACATTTAAAGAAATCTTTCAAGAAAGTTCCTTCTTATCTTTGCAAATCGAAATAAATGCTCAAGTTGAAATATTAGGTCAGAATTGAGCTGCTAGTCTGAAATGTAACATAGTCAAATGTTGATGTTTTCTAGTCAGTGTATGATGCACATGATCCACAACAGTCCTCCTCCTGCTCAAAGACTGCTCTGGAAGCATTAATGCATTTGTCAGCAAAAAAAAGTATGTAATCAGCAATACTGTACATCTGTGAGTCTGTTTATTTTTCTCAATAACCCTTCCAAAAACATGGAAATATGATCCCACTTATGTACTGTAATTTAGACTTCCATTAATAATGTCTAACACTGTGCAAAGGAAAAAAATATATGTCAAATTTAATCATGTCTTCTTATTGACATGTAATACAATTTTAGTCAATCAGCTTATGTTGCTTCATTTATGTTCGTTTCTCAAATACAAGCTTAGGGTCATATGGGTGCTTTTGCAACATAAATGCAGCCTGAAAATAAATATGGCAACATTTTTGCTAGCAAATGCTAGTAAAAACCTGTGCCTCTTAGATGATGCAAAATTTTCTGGGCATGTTTTATAAAAGAGAATATTTGAGAAAACTGCTTCCATTGCTCTTCTTCCATTATTAAAGATGAATGTGAAGGACAAGCTTTAGAGCAGGCTGGCATTCTGTTATTCCAAGGGTTGTTGGAAGGTTTCTATGAAAAATCATGATAAAATGCATAAAATGACCCTTTAAAACATACACACAGCATATATGAACACACTTGTGGCCTGAACAGTCTACTGATGTAAGGAAAGTTTCTTAATTTAAAAAAAAAAAAAAAATAATACTTTTTGGAAGACGTCAATGGTTGTGGATGAGATTAGAAAAGCATGTTCTGAGCCTGCTGAAAACTAAATCCAGGGAAGGGATATTTGTATGCGCACAGGCAATCCTTATGTGTAAATGACGATTAGATTGCGATCACTAAAACACTATCATGAACATGATAACCAAGTGTAAATCCTGACACTATTTCACAAATGCAAGGAAACCCTTGCCCTGGTGCAAATGAACTAACAAGTCAGATGATACTGGGCAGCACTGCACCATTCCTGGCATCGACACATTTTCCATCTTCAGTCATACAACATAAAACCTTCCTCAAAAGTTCCTCAGAAAGGTTTTTCTGCAAATCATGTGGAACCGAATACATTCCTTCAAAGCACCAATTAGTGAGATGGAGAGCTGATCTCAGGACATGGTTCTGAACAGAGTTCAGGAAGCGGCGAGTGTAAAGACAGAAACGTTGTCCTTATTCTGCCAGTTTAGCTGATGTGGTTTAGATGTTGGGATGTTGGGATGTAAACGGTGAGGGAGGAGAAAGCGAGAGCGCAATGTTCTGAGGGCTTGGACATACGGGTACAGCGCTTGAAGGAGAGTCCACTGACTGGGAAACACTGCACAGAGAAGAAAAACACAAAATTAACACTGTGGACAGAGAAGAGAGGAAATGAAACATGATATAAATTCCAAAGCTGACCAATAAGACAACAGTTTCCCTTTATTAAGGCCTTACCTGACAGTGCAACTAGTTATGTGGGCAGGATCTGTGACTCCAGCAACAAAGAGCTTTTTAGGTGGACCGTCGGATTCCACTCCACCTGATCAGGCAGGTCAAAAAAAAAACCAAGAATGTAGTGCAATGATAAAAGGGACATTAAGGCTTTTCGTTTTGTGCAGCCATTTGTATATAATCACAATGAATATTTTACACCTGGGACAAATATTTAGTGTAGATCCTTAACACAGTTTTAACTCAGTTCTTACCTTTTCTTTTTAAAGGTGCAACCACTGGCCATCTCACAGATGAACTCACGGACCCCCTGTCAGAAATCAGCAATATGCTATTACAGTGTTTCTCAAGTCTTATACTAATTGTATGATGAATATATCGAATACGGAGGATCGAAACTCTACTACATGTAGCTGTAGTCAAATATGATCATATTGCAAAGGTGCCAATGTTGCAAACAAGAAAATCCTAGCAAGCAGAAAGCTCAATGTTACCATGGAAACACTAGCATATGTCAGACATGGGGTACTCCAGGACCAGGGTTGGGAACCTGTGATCTATGACGTTAAAAGCAAAAAACTGTAGTTTCCAGGTGTCAGGCTTTTTTTGCTGTAGGGGACAAAAAGCTAAACTGTAGATGTTGGCACCTCTGCATAGTGCATTCATATCATGTCAGAATTACAGTAATTATGAGACAGCGACGCAAAGACTCCTCTACTTCTCCTCACACCTGAAACTGTGTTGTCTTTGTGGCAACAGAGGCACATATATCATAGTGGATATAATTGGCCACTATGATAGCTAGAACTTATTAAATGATATTCTACCATTTTTCCTGTTTTTATTTTTGTTTTTTTTTTGTTGTTGTTTTTTAAAGAAATCTACATTTTTCAAGTTAAGATGCAAAACTGCAGATTATTATTCATTATGTGGCCTTTAGTAGAAAATGATAGTAGGAAAAGGGAATCTTTCATATTTAATTAAATCAAGTTACTGAAATAATTTATTAATAATTGCTAATTAAAATAAATTCCCCCCACCACATCCCCACTCCCAGCCTTTGCACGCTTCAATCATACCAATGTATTCATCTGCTCTGTTGTGTTCCTGCTTGTGTTGCTACATGCAAGTTGCTAAAAGACCAATATTCACACAAATATGTCTGCAGAAGAGTATGACTGGGAGGAAGCTTCTGACATGGGTCCCTTTGAACATGGTGTTGTGCCATATCACTGATTTGTGCTCTTGAGGGAGTATTTCCACAGCCTGCAACAACACATCTCATGTTTCTATTATCAAGTGAGATAACCAGCTACTGTAACCAAAACAAAATCGGCTTTGAGCGCATTCCGCTGACGCAATTTCCATTTTGAAACAAATCAAAAACTAGAGCAGTTTGTTGTGCCTCCAGCACCCCAAAACTACAAACCTAGATCGAATCATGATGAGAATATGCTGACCATTGTGAGGAAAAGTAGGTCTTTGTTTTTTTTGTTTTTTTTTTTATCTTTAAAAATTATGTTTTGAGGAAATTGATTTCGACAACTCATTTAGCCTACTTAGAGTCATAAACTCATTTGTTTTGCAAATAAGTTGTTTTGCAAAACAATCATTAATGGTGAAAAAAAAAATCTTCAAAAAAAAATCTGTATTGTCATAAAAACTGTCTGAAGTGATTAGAAATAAGGCAAATAAATTTTTAGAACTTCTCGGATGTGAAAAAGGTGAATGCCCCTTTAAATGAGGCATATGTAATGGCACAAGTCAATTAATTCCTATAAAGAAATTCAGACAAAAGAACAGTTTTCTAACTAGTAATGGTACGGTTAGCTAAGAAGTGAACTTTTTTAAAATGTAAACTGTAAATGTAATAAACTTGTAATAAATCCAAAATGATGTAAGTACACTGTTAAATGGTGATTTTTGCATGTCGTACAATGAAACCTACCCCCTGAACCTTCTTGTTGGACTGGGGGAAGAATTAGGAGTGACTCCAGAGTCTTGGGAATGGAAATCCTATGACAGAATGAGAGTGAGGGAGAAAAATTATTTAAAGATTATCAAAAGGTGATTAAATCAAAGTGGTCCATCATACTCACTGGTGATAGATGCCCATGCCAGTGAGTTCCAGGAGGTGAGGGGACTGTAGCTGAGGCACTATAAGTGAGTGAGTAAGTAAGTACGAAAGAAAGAAAGTCATACATAAAACACTGTTTTTTGTGCTGTAATGTTATGTTATATTATGTTTCATTCTACATTATGTAGAGAAATATATGGTTACCTTAGTCTCTGTAAACTCCCTCTGAGAGTGAGTTCCATATTCTCCATCTGCAGCATAAAAACAATCCTGTCAGTACAATAAAGATAATATGCAAACTATGCCTGTTTCTCAAAATGCACCTAAACATGGAAATCAAACCAGACTAACTAATCCTGAGTAGTAATTCCACTTTTGTTCTATGTGGCTGACTTTAATCTCACCTGCCGCCTGTGATCTGGTCTCTCACTGCACAAGGAGAATGGAGAAAAAGGCAGGGTCTAGAACAAAAAAGGCAATGCATTGATTTTCTCTGGGCAATGACTGCCAATACAACACCTCACCTCATGTCTACTATATAAATAAACACTCACTCTAGAGGGGCAGCTTGGGTTTACAGACACACTGCTCCGACGATACCGGGCTGAAGTGTTTGAGCTGAACACTGTCATTCCATCACTGTTGGGAAAGTTTATGAGACACGTAAGTCATTAGAGGTTTGTCAAAGAATCAAGTTATGTCAAGTCATACAGTTAAAAAAGTAGCTGTATGCTGTACTATTCTACATGTACACGGTGACCAGATTTGAGACAGGATTTCACAAGAAGCCTACAACATGTAATAAGTACTCTCATTATGTAACACAAGGTTGCACAAGACTCTGGTGCTGAATAACAATTTCATTACAGTGATAGCTCAGTGGTTTAACTTATGTGCTAGTGACTGGAAGACTGAGAGTTCACATCTCAGCAATGGCAGGAAGCCACTGATGGGCCTTTTAACCCTTCCATCTCTGTGCTTGGCCTTATCCTCAGTTAGATTCAGTCCAAGCACAGAGTCATTTTTATGGTTGTCTGTGAAAGCAAAACATTAACAAACCAAAACACAACAGGAAATCAAAAAAACATAACAGTAAAACAAACAAACAAACAAAAAAATACATTAGCAAATTTAGTAAAAACATCAGCATTAACTTGGAAAGGGTACATCCTTCTTGAACACAACATGCTCATACAGCGTACGACTATAGGAAGGAAAATGAACTGCACTTCTTCAGTCTTTTGTCTAGGCTACTCTATGGTTTCATGTATGAATCCCTGCAGGACTAGTGTTTAGGCCACAGCTCTCTCATCACTGTGGCCAGGGTTCGATTCCCGGTCAGGGAACCAACTCCAGCCACTGAAGTTGCGTGCAACAGTGCGCTCTCAGTGCCGGTCCCAAGCCCGGATAAAATGGGGTGGGGTTGCTTCAGGAAGAGCATCCGGCATAAAAACTGTGCCAAGTCAAATACGCAGACCAATGATCCACTGTGGCAACCCCTAACAGGAGCAGCTGAAAGAGGAACAACGACTCTATGCTTTCATGTGAAGTTACTTATGTTATAGTGAGGAATAATTCTTTCTTATGAATAACCTGGCTTCCTTTAAGCATGTATTCAATTCCATTTCATTTCATTTAAATAGTGCTTAACAATAGACATATATAGATTTAGATCCCTAATGAGCAAGCTAGAATCCCCTGAGACAACATGAGAAAAAAATCTTGAGAGAAATCAGACTCAAAAGGGAACTCATCCTCTTCTGGGTGACACCAGATCACCAGTGCGATCATGAGTCATTACTCTTCCACAACCTTACGCTATAAAGTCAAACAGTACTGAGTGTGTTCATTAATTTGCCACTTAGGGTTTGGCACAGTCATTTTTAACGCAGTGCAAAGGTGACAGCATATCTAAAATAGTTGACAGCATGTCTAAAATAACATCATGTGAATAGCCTCAGTAGATTTATTTAGACTCTAGATATCTCGTCTTACTGTAAACATCCTCTGTCTATCGGATTTCTGTGGTCGCTCAGTCTGACATAGATTGTGGGCAATCAGCAACAAGCATGTGATGTTTAATAAGGACCTACTCTTCTTTTGAGTACTCCATTTTGAGTTAATGTGATTTTTTTCTGTTGCGTTTTCACAGTTGTTATGATGTTTTTGGTTTTGATGTTGTGTTTTCTGGTTTGCTGTTGCATTTTTCTTTCTTTTTTTTTGTCTAAGGCCACCAAACATTTTGGATAAAGACATCTGTCAAATGAATAAATATACAAGCAAAATTCCAAAGTTGTAGAAGTTATGGTATAATCAACACTAAAGGCTCTGTGATTTTATTATTACCCTGACTTAGGCAACGTATGTGCAAAAATATCAAAAGGACACATCTAAACACTTGCTATACAACATATTATTATAAATTAAGAGATTGTATAAAACACATTTTAATCAGACTGCATATTTTATAAAGCAAAAGTTTGGTGTATCCTTTGTATATTCCGAATAATTGTTGTCTAGGGAAGGTGTAATAATAATCTCACAGGCTCTCTGGACCACACTTTAAGAACTACTGGCTTTGATTATACCATCACAGTGTCTGAAGACGTTATTATAACTTAAGAGATTATATAAAACACACTTTATTTAGATGCAGATGTATGGTGTTTTTCTTACCTGACATTAGTGATCATAGGGGCGCTGTTGGACCTCCGTAAAGCCCCGCCCCCGTTCCCTCCAGCTGCGCCTGCGCACTGGTCCACTTCCATTCTCTCCATGGCTCGTCGGCAGGCCGGAGTATGATTGAAGCAGGCAGCCGGACTGAGCGCGCTCCACAGCGGCGTGATCTTAAAATTTAATGCGGCGAAAGCCTGACCAGCAGGCCGCACGCTAAAAGTCCTCGGTCCAATTTAAAGCCGCCTGATAACGGAGCGGGGATTATTTCAAGTGGTCCCTTATCAGTCGCATTCTGTTAGAAGTTGTAAGGTTTGAACACAGGACACGGTGCACAAAACTCCCCTAACTAGTTCGTCGGGTTATTGCTCAAGTAAGTTCAGGACTAGCTCCGACAGGTTTACCAGCCACTCACGTACACCAGTCACAAGTAGTTCTGGCACTTAGCGAAACTTTCAGTAAACTCTTAACATCGCATTATATATATTTTATTTTAAAAATCCGAAATTCCTAAATGTAAAAGAGGCAGGAAAGAGAGATGGCTAGTGAGCTAGCCACGCAGCTATTTAAGTTTAAGTGCTAGTTTGTAAAGCAGCCGAATAATACCGAGACGCGAATCGTAAGAACTGCGTAAAAACAAGTTTATCAGACTGATGCAATTAAGAGTGCGCACATTTCCTCTTTAAAGCTAACCGCCAATGCAAATCAGTCGGAACATGAGTCTGGCTTTCATTAATTTAGCACATTTTAAAAATATATATATTACCCGCAACCAAATAGTGATGGTCTTCTTCTTCAACAACACCACCTCGCTCTGGCCATGAAGAAAACTACAGCAGTGATAGACACGTCTGATTTCTCTGATTAATGCTCTCATACTTTCCTTTACCTTAACATCTAAAAGAGGAGTTCTGTAGCGGGAATGTAAATGATCTTTTATACAATTCAGTATTTTTTTTTTAAACAGAAGTACATTGTGTATTTAATAGCAACAGGCCAAAGGGGCTTGTCATTTATTCTGAATAGAGATGTAAAAGGTGGAAGGGCCTATGACTGTGGACCTCCTGTGTACAATTCTACAAAAAATTGTAAAATTATGTAAAAAATATTATTTAATTGGACATAAGCAGACCCCAGATTGGTAATATTGTGTTTATATGGTCTAGCAACCATGTGTGTTTTGTGGATATGAGGAGTAAACAACAAAATAATGGATAAAATATGTACATATAGAAAACTGTAAACAGTTGTTTGATTTGAGGAAAATTTAATTTTAAAAAAAGGCATTGCTGATCATATTCATCAGTTATAATTTACGCCGTGAAACTATCATTAACATGCAGCGAGGTCACGCGTAAGGGTCAAAGTAATACTAATGGATTATGCTTAATTCTAATCTTGTGCTGAGATCAGGACAGGAAAGAGTTTAACTATTAATACATGCATGGTCCCGAGCTATGAATTAGTAACATTGTTTCCTGTTTTCTTTTCATTTATTGACTTGTTCTTATATATTAATCAGTCTCATTACACCCCATTTGCTAGCAGCCATTGTAGATCTTGTATTAATTAAGGGAGATGAATGTAAAAAATAAATAAATCATTTTAATGCTTTAGTTTGCAAACAATCATTTAATAAATAATTAATGAAGAGCAAATTAATCAACTTTTTTTTTTTTAAGTTAAGGCAGTCTCAGCATTACAACAATTATGAAAAATAACAAAATGTCACAAGATTAGAATGGCTCAATGCAGGATGCAAATAAAATTTTTTGTTCCAGGCTGGTCAATAGCCATGTACTGAGCAATAAGGTGATAAAATGCAACTATGTCAGCACAGAGAATCTGAATAAGAAATATTCTTATTGCTCTTTTAATAGAAAATTAACAAAATAAATACATGATCGGTATTATTCAGACACAGACAATTCATAGGAAAGCCACCATGCACAGGGTTTGGTTATATTCACAGTCCTTTGTGTGATTCCTGAGGGTTTGGAGTCTTTCTTTTGATTATGGTTTGGATGTTTTTCACCCTGTTCTCCCTTTTCAGCCACCACATCCTTTTTCAGTCCTCCAAGAGCCCTTGATGGCCAGACATGGTGTGTGTGATGACTGGTTTCTGTCAGTCCACAGCAAGAGATGCCATTGTCCCCAGTGAGGAAGTAGAGCAGAGCATTGAGCCATGAATTGAATGACGCCAGGGGTCGAGTGACTTTGTAGCAGACAGAGATAGCGTGTATGGTGTGGCACTCTGCGTTTCTCTGTTTAAGAATGAGGTACAGCGTCCTGGTGATATGGAATGGCAGGAAGCACAGTGCGAACAAGAAGGTGATGGTAATGATTGTTTTGATGGACTTGCGGCGCCTGCTGATATATGGTGCATGCTGAGAGCCAGAGATCGAGATCGAGGTCTGATTGGTGGGGCCTCTTTCATTATCACCGACCTCCTGCACATGTGGTTGGGTGTGCAAGGTCTGAAAGATGGTTCGAACCACCTGCGAGTAACACCATGCAATGACAGTAAAGGGAACAAAGAAGCCTAGAAGGTGAAGAACAATTCCGTATGGAATGTACTCTGAGAACTCGGTGTCTGTTGCGACATCAAAACAGTTCTTATACATCTCCAAGCCCACTTGGTTTAGCCCAATACCCGTGGTTGTGTTCTTTCCATCTACTCTGGGCATGTCGCCAGTTTGAGCGAAACGAAATATCGGACAGGTGAGCAGGAACACCACGACCCAGACCATGGCGCAGGTGCTCTTTGCTGCACGCTTGCTCTCCAGCGTGATGGTTCTGATGGGGTGGCAGATGCCCATGTAGCGGTGCACAGAGATGCAGGTGAGGAAAAAGATGCTGCAGTAGAGGTTGAAATAAAAGAGAAAGCGTACCAACCTGCACATAAAATCCCCAAACACCCAGTGGTCATGCATGACATAACTTGCCACCAGGAGCGGCAGAGACAAGCTGTACATTAAGTCCGTGGATGCCAGGTTGACCATATAAATTAGTGAGGTATTCCATCGGCGGCCACCACGGTATGAACGTAAGAGAACAGTGGAGTTTAGGACAACACTGAGTAAGAAGGTTATAGAGTAGCACAGGGGTAAGATGATGTACTTGTATGACTCATCGTTGCTGCAGCTGAGTGGTGCTGTCAGGATTAAATCTGTGTGGTTACTCGAGGAATTAGAGTTCGTGCCTCGCTCCAATAAGGCATCTGCCATGGTGCTGGAGAAAGCAGTAGTGATCAGCTGTTTATGGCATAGATACAGAGCTTCATCCTACATTTCCTCCTCACTGCTAATGATTAGTCCTGATTACATCCCTGTGTTTGATATCCACGTAGCTTGATAGTAAATCCTCAGATTTTCCCCAGTGCTAAACAAAATCCAGAATCTTTAAAATAAATAAACATTATATTTGAGCAGTTAACATTTTAAATGAAACATTTTAAATCTTCAATTTCAAGATTTCATCTGTAGTACTGAAGTATCCTCATCACATTACGTGTTAAGCCTTTGTCCTGACTGTCGTGTACCCCTAAAGGAAATTCATGTTGACCAAATGATTGTGCTGATTCAGCCGTACTTGCTCTATTAACCTTTCAATCAGTAACAGGCTTTTACTTTAACCTCTCCATTCATGCTTCTAGTTTCTTATTACTTGCATAAAAAAGCCCTGTAATCTTAATGATCTTCAATTGCTGACCTAATCTGCCATAGAAAACTGAACAGGAAATACTTACATGTCTGGAAAATGAGCAGTTGATTCAATCTATTTTTGTAGCTACACTTAATGCCACAGTTCCGACGTAGACAGACGCCAGCGTCTAAATATCAAGTGTTTGTGACATGGAGGCCGTTCTTACACTGCAAGTGCATGTGGTCTCACAGGTACACTTTGGTAAATAATTAATATCTATTCATTCAGACAGAAATGCTAAAAGGAAACCCAATATGTTATACAGTACAGTGTGGCCCTTTAGAAACAGCAAGAGAAGCAAGGAATCGTTTGGTTTGTTTACAAAGTTATGTAAACAAAAATGTCTGTATAAGAATTCAGAACAGATTAGCTGCAAAGAAAATTGTCCATCTATCCACCCATTACACTGATCAAAAATACAACATATGCCTTAATAATACCTTTTTTTGTGGTAGACATTTACAATTTCCTATCCATATGAGCTGCTTGTTATTCTGATCTTTCTCTTGCTCTCGATCTCTCAGACCATGTCTTACTTTGCTTGGCTGAGCAGCTGAGCTGTGCAAGGCTGAGAGATCATGTTTATTAGACACTGACGTTCACTCCAGTAGACATGCTATGAGGTAGAAAGTGGATGGTCAGGAGGTTGTAAATTAGAGAATATTTCTCCATGTCGACTTGTCAAATGCGAAACTTCAATCAGACACCTGCGAAGAATGCAATGTTATTGCTCCTTCTTGTTTAAAGGCTCATAAATCAAAAGGAAGTTAAAGGTTATTACAAAAAAAACCTTCAGAAACATATTCTTAACTGTTAGTACACTGGGTGTCATTGCATGGACTACATGATTAACAAAACTTGCAATTTATAAGCGATATAAGGCATACCTTTCATCATCTTACATTATTCTCTCCATATCGGCTCCCAGAAACACAGACATTGCAGTGAACAGAAGAAATGCTTTAAATGTATGCTTTAAATATTAACCCTAACCCTTGCGACCTGTAACCTCCTCATTCGTCGTTTGTTTTGTTTTTCCAGTTAACAAAATGCACAAGTAGAATAAATGAACTTAGAAAAGTGATTTCGCTTAGATATGTGATCGACAAAATAACCATGCATGTAGTTAACAGTGAATAGTGTTACATGTAGCTCAATGTATTTGATAGCACTGACAGCATAGTATCTGCAAAAATATCTGTGTACAATTATCATAAAATGTTTCAACAAAGGTTGGCAAGACACCCACACATTTATGAGTTACGTAAACAAATTTAATCAGTTATTTTACTAAAGTTTGTGTTAGTTTTTACAATGAGAAGCCCCATATTCAGCAGATGCTATAGTATATTATATGCATATTCCCATGAAGCAGTTATTGATCATGTACATTTAATAGCAGCTTTCACAGTTCTTATGGATGGTAATATAAAACAAATGTTGAAAACATGAAGAGCATGTTTGTTTAGCTACTCTTTTACACATATACAGTTTTTCACAATAAAACTTGTGACTAAAATAATTACAATCACAGAGTAAGCAATATTTGTGTGAGCACAAAAAAGCAAGTCAAGACAAACAGGATCATATGGCTTTTTGTTAGTGTAAAGTAGAAAAAAACATACTGGACAATAAATTGCTGGTGTAATATAGGTCCATCATTCCAAATACGGTAGCCTATTTTATAATATAGGCTAATTATAGCTTGATGTGAGTCATACTGATGTCATATCCTGTACGTCCAGGAGCATGGCGTCTTGCTTTGTCCGTAGATTGTCCCTCACCACCAGATGCTTCACTAATTCCGAGCTCAGGTCTGTGAGTTTAAATAATTACACACAAATACAGATATTTGCACATTATAACATATGTCTGCCACCTTAACTATTATGGATTTACAAATAAAATGCATATTTAAAACTCATGAAAAAAAGAGGAGGCTGTACTAACCCTGAATGTCTTCATGGAGGGAAGTCCTGAGGGCATTTAGCTGAAGCACAGAGCAGGTTTGCAGGTCACTGTGGCTAAGTTTTCGTCTCCTAAAGCTCACATCCTTGTGGCTCAGCTGCTGCATCATCAGAACAACAGAACAATGTAGGAACAAACACAGTCTAGCACAAAAGAGTGAATGAGTCACAGATAATGACATCACAGTGTATTATATTGTGCAAAGCCGGAATGCGTTTAAGGCACCTGTTGCTGCCTCTGCTCAGCCCAAAGCTTATCTCGGAGCTCACTCAGAGCTGCTCTCACTTCCTGTTTCAGGCCGGCAGATCGTCGCCCCTGTCCCTGTGATTCATGTGGCCTCTGAACGTGAGAAAGCAAAGAAACATCCTATTATCATAATACCATCCTGTAATTACATATATTGGAGTAAAGGAAAAGAAGTTAATTTTAAATGCAAATACAGATGATTTTTGGAGCTGTGTTCACCTCTTTGAAGGCTGCCCTTTCATCACCCTCTTCATCGCTCTCACTGTCGTTGATAAAACACAGCTGTAGGTTTTTAGGACTGTTAAACCTATAAACACAGTGCAGCGATGAAGCCTGTCAAAATTATGTTTCCCAAAACCTGGAGTACAAAGATCATTATAACACGTGATAATTATTTTGTCATTCACTAGTGATGCTTATACTGTATATATATATATATTTTCACCTATTCTGCATTGGGAAGCAGGATTTGATTACTTCTAAGTCTTTTTTTTTTATAAATATAATACATGCCAAATTTTAGCATGTTTATTTATTTTTGCGACATATGAATATCAGGTTTGTAATAAGTGTTCTTACTACATTTGTAACTGTTTTTACCTTCTTTTAAATAGGCCATCTTTACTTTGAAGTATTTGACTGGTTTCATGGCCAGATTTGTATGTTTTGTTTTCTTTCCTTTTTTTTTATTTAAATTTTTTTTATTATCGAACTGTAACCTTCATTAAGCTGTGGCCTAAAAACAAAGTTTAGCACATATATTAAACAGTTATTTCAGTTGACCAATTCTGTCACTTTTTAAATACAAAGTCATAGTCTATCACATGAACCCCTCACATCACTATGAACCCCGAGGATTTTGTGATCACCCTGGGTCTACGGTTTGTGATGTAGCTAAAATGCAGTCATAGCATACCGAGATGTAATGCATGGAAAACGGTATCCTCCAAGATCACCTGCATCTTCCCACTGCTTTCTGTTAAGTGACTGGTGCTTTACATAAGGCCAGGGTCCTGGCACAGGTTCTTGGTCTGTTAAACCCATGGACTGGGATAAAATCACAAAAAAAAACAAACAAACAAACATGGAATTTAGGATCAAATTTGTGCAGTAGCTTTTTATCTTGGATAGTGTTTCACATGAACCCTGGGGCAGACAGAATAAGAGAAGACATGCCCGAGAGCATAGGCTTTACAAAACCTTTGACAGCTGAATGATTGTTGTCAAACCTCAGCTTTTTTCCTCCTATCTTCCTCCTGTTTCTCAAGCTCGGCTATTCGCAAACTCAAGTCCTCCCAGTGCATGATGGGAAGGTCCTGGTCTTTTGTGTAGGGCTCCTGAGGCTGGTTGTGTGCCACAAGGCTGGCACCAGGAAGAGCAGGGTCATCAGCATTCTGTTCCTCCTGCCCACTGCCATCCACCTCCTCTTCCATGTGCTGATCAGTGAAGCAAACTCATCTGAGACTGAAGCCATTTATGCTTAAATGAAACTTAATGTATCAGTAATCAACTTTAATAGCTCTGCATCTTACATTCAAGCTTCTGGTATAATAGAGAACATACACAAATGTAAACACAGGGCTAACTTTGAAGAGTTATAGTTTAGTAAGAAGGTGCTAGTGTAACACTGGAGATCGTGCTCTCACACACAAACTTACAGTGAGAGATTATTTAACGGCTTATAACGTGCTAGTTTCACTTTTTTAAAGGAAAAAAAACCCGTAAACTTTATGTGCTAGTGGAACGCATTTTTCTTCGATAATCAGCGTGCAGCTAGAGAAAGTTCTGAGGACCATACCACACATGCCATAGTCTGTTTTTCTAAGGGGGCGGATGACATGAAGTCAGTTCCTTACCTCTCCTTATCGCAAAGCTGATCTTGACGCATAAACTGCCATTACGGTCCAAAAGTGACGGTACATCGAAGCGGATAAATTCACAGATTTTAATTAATTGCGTCTTATTAGTTAATCATTCCTCCCGTGTGAGGAAACCCCCCCTCCCCATCTTACATTTCCCGCCGCCCCGCCCGCTCGCGAGATCTTTCCGTGGCCCTGTTTGTTTGAAGCTAAACCTTATAAGTTCCGTCAGCGATATTTCTTTTTTGTGTCAAACGATTTCGGTTTCTTGCCCAAAAAACAATTAGACAAGTTGAAATTTGTAGTGTACGAACCGCACATGAGCTTTAGCTACTTTTGGAAAGAAAAGTGGAAGGGGCGGCCGGATTGGGAAGGTTGGGAAGAAACTTAGGTGTCCAATTTCACAATGTTCGGAGATGACGCCTGAAAGCAGATGGAAAAAGTCAGAAATGACTCGCATAGTTGATAAAGGCGGAGAGGGAGTGTTTATTATCTTCCTAAACAAATGCTCAGTCTCCAGTGACATATAGCGTTTTTGGTCCAAACATTTGGGGTGGTATAATGCTCAGCTTGAAGTTTCTGAGTTGATTCATATGCACATAAATCTAGCCCCTGTATTACTTATTAGACGGCCAGCAATAAAAATCAATTACAACAATAAAAACACAAGTACAACTAACATAGCACAAATATTATTCATAGAAATATAGGCAAGATTCTACTTTATTTAGGCTATATAAATGTCTTATAAATGTCTTATAGGCTTATATAAATGTCTCCATGTATGTGTGTGTGTGTGTGTATATATATATATATATGAGAGATGGACTTTTTTTTTTTAATTTAAAACAAAATACCCTGATATGACCATGATACCTTTCAGAAATCCTCAAGGTGTTAAGTATCTCCACATAAAGGCTTATATCATATTTTAAATTCTTGTCAAACTGACTGAAAAGCATATTAATGAGATCTTTGGTCATTTGGGACAGCATGTTTGGGAATTTTAATTCTAGCATTCTTCCTAATATGAATAAATCAGGTTTCAATACAAGGATTTGGGAAAAAATCTCAAAATGTATCAAAGACATATTCTAAATTTGTATTCTGAATTTGCACAGAAGACTAAGTGAAAATGACTACATATTAACATGTTGGCCTAAGTCATTTTTCTACAATTCATTTCCTACATTAATACCAACAATATTTTCCAAATTCATAACTGATCTTTTCTAAAAATTCAATATGAACAGATTAAGTAAACATTACAGTGGAAAACCACTTAAATGTAAGCAACAAAAAAAAATTTGACACCATTCTCTAAAATTAAATTAACACTGTGCTGTAAGTTAAAAACCTCTGCATACTTATGTCTTTGGAAAACTCTCCCAATTATCTATGCTTAGTCATCCAATTAGTCATCTTGAAAATGATTAAACTATAAACACATGTACATGATTTCAACGAACTTTATGCTTATTTTGTATTCATACATGCGTCATAAATACGTGTAATATATTAGTCATGACAATTTTATCTGATGTCCCAAAACATAGCCAAAGCCTATGTTCCTGCATATGTTCCTACCTTAAGCTTTTTGGGGTCAACTTCCTGTTTGATGCTGACCACGCTCCCTTATATGATGCCACAGGAATTATGTTACTTCTGTCAGGCAGTACCACAGCAAGGGCTTAGTAACATAAGTTCACTTTCACTTATAAGGCAGAAAACAAATGCTGCTATTTTATAGTGTCTGTCCCAATTAATCTGATGTCCCAAAATACCTGAATATTCATAAAATCCTACTCATTTATGTCAGTAAAACATTTTATATTTGGCATACTATCTTTATTGTTATAGGATATCCATAGAGACATTTCTTATACTTTACATAAAAAGTATAAATTTGGCTCATGATTTCCTTTAATGTGGAAGTTTACATCTTCAGAATAAATTCAGAATGCTACGGATGGATTTAGTGTTACAAAATCCCTTTCATAAACACAGCACCGCTAATAGATTAATCTGATAGTGTGTAAAAGTGAAAAGGTCACATGTATCACAGGTGTCACATTCTCTTGTTCCTTTAATGTCTATGAAGATTTTTAGTAATTCTAGTCTTATCTAAAAATATTAAATCAAGACCATTGAACTTGTAATGTAATGTATAATGTTGAAATGTAACCTTAAAAACATTTTGCCATCTTTCTGAAAAGATTCGGTCTTTTGTGAACATTCAGGGGCCCTAGGCTTTTTTTTTTTTTTTTGCATCAATGAAAGGGTATTAATTCTACAATTCATATTGATTGGGAAATAAGTTTACTGCATATGGCAATAAACAGTTCTGTTGAATCAGTTCAGATGAATCAGATGAAGAATTGATTTGATTGCAAGTGATGGAGTGCTTCGGAAGACTGGTGAAAAGTGCGTTTGCCTTGATTTACTGCTACTAAACATCTCTAACTAAATATTATCTGTTTGTTCAGATGGTGCACTGAGAAGCTGCCACTCAGTGGCATTAACCAGTCTGTAGTTGATTTTTCTGTAGGCTTGAGGGTTTGCCTGTCGTTGTCTCCCTACTTCCTCATAGAGACTCTGTATAACTGGATTTGGAGGTGGCAACCCTGCTATTGTTGCCAGACTCACATAGTAATCCCACTGATCAGAGTCCATTTGCAGGAGGTGTTTCACCTGAACACCCATCTGTGTCTTTCTTTGTCTCTCCCTCTCTGCATCCTCTTTCATCAACTCGTGTGAGGGCAACTGCACAGTGCCATCAAGAACCGCAAGTGCAAACTGGATCTGAGAGAAAGATAAAACAAAGAGACAATTAGACAAAAAAAAACCATGAGAACTAGCTGCTTATATGACTGAAAACGCATCCTCTAGATTCTTACCTGATAATGGAAGTGAAGAAAAGGGCAGATGCGTTTGCAAACACCTATAAAAAAGAGTGAGGGAAAGGCTGGAAGCACCAGGTATTTGTAAAGAGGAGCCACTAGGTGGTGCTGCACCTCCAGGCCAAGCCGTTTTGGGCAAAGGAATGGGAAGTGGTAACTGTATCCAGTGCAAAGCAGAAGAACTTGAGCATGGGCCACTGAACCATCCTGAAAGAACAGAGAGCCGTTGTCCAGCACCTTCACTACAGGAGGTGCCTGCTGGATTTCCAGGGGCAAAGAAAATGGCAGGGCTGTCTTATGGCTCAGAATCACCTAGAGATGGAGTTAAAGAAACAGTAGGGAATAAGTCAGTCTCTGCTTACCTTTAATACTCCTGACAGCCACAACCAACTCGATTTCAAAAGGCACACGTGTACATCATACCATTACAGTCAATTACATATCCTAACTACAGACAGGTGACAAGGGAAAGACCAACAAACCAGAACAGCTTCACTGTACCTTGGCATCGATTCTACAAGTATGTCTATTGTACTGGACAGATGAAAACCATTCTTTCAAAAGATATTCCCTCAATAGGTGTTTTGATGATGGTGGTGGGGAGTGCTGTCTAACACATAAGAGAGCCACTAGTTTTATTTTCTTTACTTTGTCACCCGGCTGTAGATTAGAAGCTCCTACACAAAATGTGGGCAAACTAAAATTTTAGATAAACGTAACTAAAAGTAAGGACACAGACTAGTTTGTCACGTGCCTTTTTCAGTTGCAACATTATCACCGTGTATTAGATGCTCGTTTCACCTGGGCTTTAGCTTGAGCCAGCTCAAACGAGATGTCAACCCCAGATGCTCCAGCACCCAAGACCACCACAGATTGATGGGCAAAAGGTTCTGGGCAGCGATAAGAGTGGCTGTGCATCACCTTTCCTATGAAAGGACACATAAGCAAAAGAGAGCAAATGCCAGAGTGAGAGTGAGAGAAATCAACAGAGAGCAAAATGGTAAGAGAGTAGAAGCGTAATGGTTTGCACTCTCAGGGTCATGTTTGTTGTTACCACTGAACATTTGCTGCACCTTTAAAATGCTCTATTCCTGGAATGGAGGGCAAATGGGGCACCGAGTAATGACTGTAGAAAAGGAAGGAACACATGAGTCATGCCTAGAGGTCTCTTGCTCTTTTCTCCTTGCGGCTTCTTTCACACCTATTCCTTATGAATGGTTTAAACAGTGCTCATTCATATTCTAGCAGCAAGGGTGAAATCAGTTCAATGTTTGGAGTTTAACTAAAAAAACCTGTACCTCTTTTAGGATAATAAAATACATCTTAACAAAATGGCACCAAGGGATCAACTTCATATTGAGCACAAGTTGATTGTGTGTGTCTCAAGAGCAGAAATGGCATTCCTCACCCACTGCAGATGAACACAGAGTCGAATGTCTGTGTGCTATGTCCTCCGTGCATGCCACGCGAAATTACCTCCCACCTCACGGGCCCCCCTTTATCTGTCTCCATGGAGATGGGTTTCACCTCTTCCACCATAGTGTTGAACTGTCGGGGAGAGGGAGACAGGGCCATCACAGGCATTACTTTAGCCTCCAACACAAAAACGTTACTCACTAATACCGAAGGACATTTACAAGCCACTCCTTATTGGCCTATGTGCACATCTGATTGGCTGTGTTTTCTGCTACTGTCTCTATGGCAGTGTTTTCAGCCAGTGGTCAATGAAGTTGACACTGTTTGAAAATCTAATGAACACTGCTGCAATTGACATGTGTTCTGAACACAGAAAATGAGACGCTTTGTACAATATGTTTAAATATGTTATATACAGTATTTTAGAGTTTGTGAAATATGCTTGGAAATAATGACGTGATGATCTCTGTTTGAAAACCTTGATGTGTGGCGTGATGTCATGACTCTTGCAGTATGCCTCTAAATACTGCTGAACATCCCAGTGGGTCAGAAAAGAGGGCAAGTGGGAGTCAAAGGGAAAATCAGGAAACATCATGACCTCTTTAGGCAGGTTGGTTCTGAAAACAGAGAGCATGTTGAGAGACACAACAGCACAGCACTGCAGTAAGCCAAGGTGAATGAAGTTCTTCATCAGGCCCTTGGATGAGAGGTGAAATGCCTTTGTGATTATTTCATGACTACTCACCTTCACTTAATACTATTTGACATTTCAAAATGCTCAGTAGTGTCTTTATTAGGTGCGTTTACCTTATATCTAGGCTCATTAGCCATTTTATGAGGTTCCATATATTCACCATATAGATGCACTTTGTACATATATTTAATGACTGTAGCCCATCTGTTGCTGTGCATAATTTATCAGCCCTCCTCTACTCCCTCCATCAATGGGAAGTCACCACCACAGGACACAGCTGATATTATTTGGGCATTAACACTGATATTTGGTGTTGCCCTGGTATGCACTGGCACAGCAGCATTTCTGGGGTTGGCTTCATCTTATACACTTGTAATAGTGCCATAGTCACAACTGTCACTACAATGTCAGTGTCACTAAAAAATGGTCCAACGCCCAAACATTTGGTCATTGGTCGTGTGGTCCCTATTCATTGACTGATGAATTTTTTTCTATGCACTTGGTCGAAAAAGAGGGGCTACATTCGGTAATAGTGTACCCACAAATCCTGCTGAAAAATCGTGCGTAATCTGACCAAGTGCCATCTTCTAAACACTGTCCAAGACCATGTTTGCCATCTGGCAGAAAGAAAAAAGCTTCTGAATTACTGCTACTAATTCTAAATCCTAGCAAGTTCACTTTTAAGAACACAACAGTAAGGAAATTAGAATATCTGGCAAAGATGGTCTACCAGTTTGACCAAACGGCAGCTGGTCAGCCCACACTGGACTTTTAACCAGGCAAGTGCCTCTGTGCGGTAGGTGTACCTGCTCAATTGACCAATGAGTGTACTTTTTAAAGTCATTTTAAACCAAAGCCATATGTGTGTGCAAATCCTCCTGTAAACGCTGTGTGAATACACGCTTGTGAGTGACACGCCACCTGAGGTCTCTGTACATGCTGCTGTGGATCAGCCGGCCATCGTCAGAAGTGCCCACGCGCTCCTCGTAGTACCACGTGCCTCCCACGCGCGCGCTCTGCTCGAGCACCACGGGCGGCTCGAACGATTCGGCTCGAGACAGGATGTGACGAGCTGCACATAATCCCGCTGCCCCTGCTCCAACTACAGCAACACGGAGTTTTCCCGACCGATTCATCTTCTAAGTTTACTCACGGGATTGAGAGCCGAACAGAAATACAAGAGCACACACACACCGCACACACAGGAGTCAAACCGCAGGGGTTACCGCTATTGAAATTCCACTACGTTAAGAAACACGGCACATGATACAAAAATACAGCTCAGATATTTTGAGTATAAAGCGCCATTTTGGACCGAGTGCAAAATGAACGCAGTCTGTCGTCACCACGGCGTCTGAATAATGAATCACTAAGTAAGAACTTTGAGCCTTAAATTCTCCTAGGTTGTCATTCAGGTGTTGTTTTTTTTTATTTTTTTTTAAAAGCAACATATGTGGTACAAAAGCACTGGTGTGAACCAGTCATTCAGTACTAAAAGTGCACGGTCTAGGCGGCCTTGCCACTTAAAACTGATTTTCTATTGCTTTTCCAGGTATTTCAGCAGTTAGAAATAAACTATGCCTGGAAATTCCCAGAATTTCTGTCACTAATGTACAGACTAAAAGTTTACTTACTTTTATTTATTGCTTTTATTATGCCTCACACCTCTTATAAATGCTCCTAGGACTTTGCCTAGTGTATGTGCACTTTATAGAGCATTATACAAAACCAGTGAAATAGTAGCCTAAAATTAGTGATACACAGTGAAACTAATCATTCCAATAAAAATATCTGGACAAAATGTAACATTTTATTAAGGATTAAAGTTTTGTGAACTCCAGATAGGGTATAAATTATGGCACAATTGGAATACACAGTCTGGTACAGATGTTTTTTTTTTAAAAATGTATTAAATCAGTAAAGAGACATAAATCATTAATGTCTAGCATGCTAAAGTCATCAGAACTCACTTGTTCCTGTGTGCCTGTTTACTTTCTCCTCTCTATTTTTTAAAAATCTGTTTATGTTTTGCAGAAGAGGCACAGAGGGTACAAAGGTTAAGGATGTCTGGAGCAATAGCTTTTACCCAGTGATTTTGTAATAACTGTTTTCCAAGTGCACTGTAGCAGTGGTTAACAGCTA
This sequence comes from Pangasius djambal, assembly GCA_022985145.1. Lineage (NCBI taxonomy): Eukaryota > Metazoa > Chordata > Actinopteri > Siluriformes > Pangasiidae > Pangasius > Pangasius djambal. The sequence goes on from CM040991.1 coordinate 13,088,170, forward strand.
AAATCAGGAAACTTAGAACCTGCAACATGTCAGCCTTAAGCTAAGGTAACACATTAAAGATCTGTTTATTTTTCCCTGAAGACATATATGCAGTTCAAATATCAAATGAATTTGCCATTTGATTTTTAACAAATATGACAATATGTGAGTAACATTAAGCTTAGTGTTGAGAGGTTGATGGAGGTGAGATGCTTTACATGGCAGATGGCTGTAGCGTATAATGGAGTCGTGTGGTGGTTGAAGGCCCACGGGTGAGCACCGATGAGAAAAGTGATAGAGCTAGAGAGGAAGAACCATGATTTTACTGAATGCTACCAACACATTTACTTCACTGTGAGCGCCTGCTATTTAATTTGTGATGTTCCAGGACTGGATAGACTGATTAGCACTGGAAAGCTGGATGAGTCACATTCTGAGCATGAGTCATTTCATTTTCTTTTTTTTTTAACGAAAGTCTGCAGGAGTGCTATTTTATAGTGTACTTTTTAATCTGTTAATACTCAAGAGGCCAACAGTCTTATGCTGTGCCTGAATTTCTTCCCTGTTTACTATATGGTTCATTATTGAGTGCAGCATTCGAAATGTAGCGTCGTACGAATTCTCAGTAGATAGCTCACTATATTAATACTGTAAATCCAGTGTACAGCTGATGCATGCAACATCCGCACCAAGTACCACAATACTTTGGGTTTTTATTTTTTCCCGCTTGTTATTTACTTGTCAGGACGGATACTGGAACAACCAACTCTGTATATAAATTTAGTATATTCAATACAGAAAATCACCTTTAATACTTTCTATATTTTATGGCTTCAATTGACAAAGTAATTTCTGATTGATTGAGATAGCAAGTTATGCCAGGTGTTTCCAGAGTGCTCACTAGTGAGTGTTACCTGAATTTGGTCCAGTGTCTCCCTCACTGCTGCCAACAGTCTATATAATAAATAGTGAACAGGTGAGTGAATGAGTGATTTCAGTCACAGGTCTAGTGGTTTCATTTTTTCATCTTAAAATCAGGAACATGGGCCTTTCTTTCAAAAATATCAGGGCCTGTGTTGATTAAATAAAATCAATACTAGCAATAAAACAACTAATAAAGATCTTAATAGCAGAAGCAGAAGCTCTAACAACTCATGTTCTAACTCTTTTGGTCTATTCTTTCTTGCTGTAAGGGTTTGATACATTCTTCCATGTATCATCCATGATTCATTCTTCCATGTATCCCCATGTAAAAATCTGGACGGAAGAGAGATGAGTCTCTTCCTGCATATGTACTGGAAACAAAGGATCAACTGAAACACATTCTGCTTGACTCTAAACTTCCCTTGAGGGTCCAAAATTTTGGATGCGCCATCATTCAGGACTGCACTCTTAGAAAAAGATTTCTTCAAGGGTTCTTTGTAACTACCAAAAAAGTGCTGGTAAAAGCAAATAAGTTTAGCGATGTGAGGTGAGAAGGAGAGTTGGTTGCCCATGTTTACCCCAAGGGTAATGCAGTGACAGACTGTGAGATCAGAGAGTTGTCCTGGGAGATCACAAGATCTCGACATGGAGATACAGCTCCAGGGATGTACAGCAGCATTTTCAGTTCATGAGCTGCCATCCATGACAAGATATCTGCTAGACATGCTGAGATGTGTCTGAGAGAGGAAGAGTTGAGCAGAGCATAGCAGTGGTATGAAAACCCATTTGAGGATATGACTTCACCAAGAGAGTGGGCATAGAGGGAGAACAGAGAAAAATCCATCACTGAGCCTTGTGGGAAACCAGTGGAGAGTCTGCATCGGGCACATGTGGATCCCCACCATGTCACCTGATATGACCGTCCATCCAGGTAAGATACAAACCTTTGCCATGCTCTGTCACAAATTCCAAGACTCATGAGGATGGACAAGAGGCTCTTTTGATTGACTGCATTGAAGGCTGCTGAAAGTACAAGGAGGATGACTAATGATAGATTGTCTGATCTAGCAGCATGAAACTTCTCAGTAATGGCCAAAAGTGCAAAAGATAAAGACAAGATCATTGCATATATTATTACAAGTTTGCTTACATAAACATAGACAGTTGACCATTTACATTCCTGCCTCTCATTAGCTACATTTACGTTCAGCCTAATAATCTGTTAATAATATGAGTGATCAATCATAATAGATCCTGTATACACTTCATTGGAATACAGTAAATGAGGCCAATCCTCATGTAATAGAAAAATAACAACCAAGTAAATTTTGTGCCTTTGTGATTACTTTCACTAATGGAATCAGTGTGTGTTATGCAAGTGTTTGAGTCACGATGTGCTCCTGGTGTAATAAAGCATTCCTGTAAGGAAACACAGTCCATGTTACAGACTTGAATCTACTAAAATAATTGTGAGGTTAGATTAGCATCAAACTAACATTTTGAGATGCAGTATGTGAACTGACCTCAGTAAATTCCCAGCAATATTCATTGAGGATGCAGAACTTAACCATGGGAAAAACGTTGATAAAACCTTTCTTTCTTGTGCAGTTATTCCCAAACAGTGGCTTTTAATGTTGGTAAAAAGCCAACATTTGAACCTTTGAAGATGAGTAAAGGTGTTAGACAGATGGACACTGTGTGTATTTATGTTATTTTCACCAACCAGAGCACACACAAACCTTATTTGGTCATAAGCCCTTCTTCTTGCTATTTGTGTAATAATCAAACTTTGATGACCACAAGTTTGATCCTGCTTATTACTAAAGTTACTTATTCTGCAGGTGGAAATGCCTTGTTGATGAGAGAGGTCAGAAGAGAATGTCCAGACTGGTTCAAGCTGACAGGAGAAGGCTACAGGAACTCAGTCACTTTTTACAACTGTGGTGAGCATAAAAGCATCCCGGAATACACATCTCGGTGAACCTTGAAGGCAGATGGACTACAAAAGTAGAAGACCACACTGGGTTCCACACCAAAGCTACAGTGGGCACAGGTTCACCACTAAGCTTTTACTAGTTTCCATTTATAATTAGGAAATTATAATTAGGAAAAAAAAATCACATCAACCATAACAAGGAGGAAAAAATGTGATCTCAGTGATTTTGATCGTGGCATGATTGTGCCAGATGGGCTGGTTTGAGTTTATCTATAACTGCTGATCTCCTGGGATTTTACTCAGAATGGTGCAATAAAGAAAAAACATCCAGTGAGAGGCAGTTCTGCAGACAGAAATGCCTCGCTAATGAGAGAGGTCAATGGAGAATGGGCAGATGGGTTCAAGCTGACAGAACAGCTAGAGTAGCTCAGACAGCCACTCTGTACAATCGTGGTGAGCAGAAAAGCATCTCAGAATGCACAACACATCGAGCCTTGAGGTGGACGGGCTACAACAGCAGAAGACCACATCAGGTTCCACTCCTGTCAGCCAAGAATAGAAAGCTGAGACTGCAGTGGGCACAGGCTCACCAAAACTGTGGCCTCTAATGGAGCTACCCAGAGTCTCTGTATGAAAAAAAATTAAAATACAAAGCAACTCAGTTTCTTAAGTTTTTAAGAAAAGCTTCAGCAAAAAGTCGAGGCAAAATAGATTAAAACTTCATCCTTAAAGCGTGTTATTTTCTGTGTATTATTCTAACACTAATTGTAAATCATATCTGATTTCAGCTCATGTACAACATATGTATCAGTAATTATAAAAGCATTTTATTAATCTTTATCCTCTTAACAAATTCTGTTTCTCTATATCCGAATGCACAACAAATTCACATTATAAAAGTGTGTATATGGCAGGTTTCTGATTTAAAAATATGTCTCAGTTGTAGAGATCTTTACCACACCAGTCTTCATCATTGTGTCTACACTGCTGTAATTGCCTCACAGGTCATTATATTGTATGGTGTTTTTAATACCTTTGGACATTGTAATAAATCAGTTGAATGAAGCTCTCATTACCGGCATCACTCCCTTTTATGGTTTGATAGGTAGCAGTAAAAAATGATCTAACAGCTCTCTAGATGATATTCTGAGATTAGATGGGATTAGAAAGGCAGAAAAAACAAGATTAACGAGGATTTATCTGAAGCACATATGACAAAATTTTGCTTAACCTGATTAACCCTGGAAAAAAATGAACCCTTTGCCTTACCTCCCACATCAGTCATGCTGCCTTAAGTGCCCAGTCATGTTTACTGTTTACAAAATTGCACAGAGCTTGGAGTAAGCAGTAGAGCTTTTTATCTTAATGAAAGCAGATGTATGCGTTTGTTATGTGATACATGAGCTGCTGTTAGCCATACTGAAAATGATGCATGTCAGTGATGTACAGACATTAAAACAGATTTCATTAATATTTCATTGTACTATGCCACAGCTTTTTTTCCATAGTACATTGACTTGTGTGTATAAAATGACAATGATGAGAGAAAGTGGATTTATTAAAATGCTTGTAATTCTTAAATGGATTACATTGTAAAGTCTCTTTGTGTGGAAATATGGAGTTACTCGAGCAGGAGGTTGCAAAAGCTACTTGATGGCAGCATCCAGTTGCTGCTGCTATCTGACGGGTTAATGCACTGTGACAGTCTTTGTGCTGAGCTGCAGGCAGTGGGATGGGGGGAGTAGGAGGGGTCCATAATAACAAGACAAATAAGAGGAAAATTGTTTTTAGCTGCGCCGTATTTGCCAAGGGGAGATAAGAGGAGATGTCAGCTTCTGGAAAACGTGGATAAACTCTGTGGGGGTTCAGATTTTGCATAGTGGGGGAGGAATGGCAAGGGGGCGTTTCTGAGAGAGCGAAAGGTGCCATTCCTTTGTCTCTGAAAATGGAAAGACATGCATCCCACAGCTAGTGGGAAAAGTGATACGCAGTGATGTTGCAGTTTCGTAGCAATGTGGTGATGTTGTGTGACGTGGGGAGTTTGTGAGCAGGATGTGTGTGTATATGTCTGTGAGATGGTGTGTGAATGAGAAAGGAATTGTTAATACATCAGAAAGGACATGCAGTGAAAAACGAAACAGATGAAAGTGACCAAGATCAATGATGCTGTGGCAGAAATGGAAAAAGATTGGGATAGGGCAAGAAAGGAAAACATATTTTTGTGACTAGAAAGAAAATTGAGCAGAAAGGCGAAAGAAAGAGTGAGAAGGAGGGGTGGAGAGGGAGAAATTGAAAGCGTGCCAGAGTGATTCAAGCCCCCCCCCCAAACCCTTTTTGTATTTTACATTCAGTGCAGGTCGCTTCCTGGCACTTCACGGTTTCGACCCAGGCGTATGACGCATCGCTCCCAGATGAAGGGTACCTGCTGTTGCCGAGGCTGATAATGATAATAGTTATGATGATAACAATAATAACCAACTTCCCATGTTGCTCCTGCCTGGCCTGTCGCTTACGTGGCAGGACTATCAGCTGCATTTACACGCTAGGTGGAGATGCTGTGGTAGCCTGGGGAGTGTGTGTAGAACAAATGGACAGTGTGCTCTATATGTTTGTATCTGTGTTTTCATGTATGTGGCAATCCAATTATTTCATAGTCCCTCATGTACAGTTTCTTGTCAGTTTTGGCCAACTTGACTAACTGTAAATCTTTCTTTCACATCTGATGATCCAGATTCAGCATGACTCCTCTTACAGTGTAGATGTAAGCAAATTTCTATGCAGGACCAAAAGTATTGTATATATGTATAGGCAAAAAAAGCTTGGGGGTGGGGGGTTGGATTTTGCTGGCATGGTTTGGGTCCAAATTAAATGAATGCAAATTTATTCTGACTGACCACCTTTATCCTATGATGAAACATTTCTATCATGATGGGAGTGTATGTACATTACATGCAATGGCCTTCACAGTCACCTCATCTCAACTCAACTGGACACCTATGGGAGATTATGGACTGACGTGTTAAACAGCGCTCTCTACCAACATTATAAAAAAAAATTAATGAAGGAATATCTTTTGGAGGAATGGTGTTCATCCCCCCCAGTAAAGCTCCAGAACCAATGGCAAGGCACACTGGAACTGTTCTGGTTTAACTTTTTTTTTTTTTTTCTTCAATTTGTCCTGTCTGTATCTTCCAGAACTAAACAGATAAACACATAAATGCATTATTAAAGTTCTCCAAATCTTTTCTTTTTTACTCTCATATTTGTTTCGTGTCTAAAGCCAGTTTTCATAATTCAGCTTCCGTGACTCATGCACCATGCACGGTAATGCTTTTGCTCTGTACCATTGTTTTTCCTTTAATGAATTAAAGCTCATGACATTCTTCTTTGTCTTCAGGTAAAAATTGTTTGAATGTCTGGGACAAAACTAGGAATAGAACATACTCTAAGATCCATAAATCGAGAATTAAAACTGGCATGGATGTTTAGCAAGTAATGCCACATATAAAAAGCTGTGTGAAGGAACTGAACTGTGAAAGGGGTTGCATGACAATTTAATAATACATATCCTTTAAACTCTGAAAAGTGCACAACTACTTGCTTTGTATTGTTGATCAAATTGAACTGGTCCCTGGGTCTCATGTTTCATATAACCAGAAGATATCAGTCAAAGGCATTGAATTAAAAAATCAAGTCGGTTATAATGGATTGGAGCTACAGCACCAAACATACTGGTTTGGGGGGAAAAACTGTAAATGTATTTAGTTCATATACAGTAGTGATCTGAAAGAAAGACTCCATGCATAATCCATTTAGAATTAATAAACTAGTAACATGCTATGCTATGAAAAATGCCATGTCTACTTTATGTGGAAAATAATATAATCCAAGATAGATGAAAAAAATTTGTCAGTGTGATTTATAAATACTTTAAATGTTTATTATGCGAATTTGACTATTCCCCCCTGCACGAAACACCAGCTCTTTTTAAGCACTTCAAAATGTTTCTTTACATCATCACCAGCTGCTGTGTAGTGAGTCCTCCATCGCCCTCCTGGTGTATAGTAATTAAAAGCTGCATTGTATGAGCAAAATGCTTTTAATTGTTAAAAAGTGGGGGTTTTAGTGTGCAAATCTGCCCTGCGCAATGGAGACTTAATTACTGCCTTCCAATGAAGGAATAGATTGAGTGCTATTAGGTGTAGGGCGGTGGGCACAGCATCCATTAGCAATGAGCTAAACTCGGCTTATTTCCATTCAGGGACATGGGACAGGTGGAGAAAGAAGGAAGGAAGAAAGAAAGAAAAAGAAAGAAAGAAAGAAAGAAAGAAAGGGATATAAGCAATGAATAACACTAGTGCAGCAAGATTAAGCACATGAAGTAAATACATGAGTGCAATGTTTAGTTATCAAGAGCTTGCCATCAATATTACTATGTTTGACTTTTAGCATATCTACTGAGCCACACGGCACCCTCTCTGTCTGATGATAAACATCACAGTGGGCCTTTTAATTTATCTCCCATGGTTTTAAAAAGGATTAGTTCAGTCATCCTGTCCCTGGGTTTTCAAATATTTGCACAACTCCCATACATAACAGTTACAAGGTTATAAAGCAATGTTTAGGCACATAACACTAAATGTATGATTCCCATTCATGAGATGGCACGTTTCTGAGACATGGTGGTTCTTACAGACAATGAAGTCCACATCAGTAAGCTCAGGAGGATAGAGCACAGCTCAAATGAAATGAAGCACTGTTTTCATTGTTCAGATAAACACTAGAGTTTGTTCTAATGTGGACACAGATTAAGCCCAGGCTTAAATTGAAAAAAGGATTTGTAGCAGGAAAATCCCCTTTCGATGGTTTAATGTAGCCAGAAACTAGGCTTTATCTGTATTCTAATTATGGTCTCTGGCATTGTGTTGCTCGAAGACTGCAAATGTAGATTGGACAAGAGTAATCCATGCTGCAGCAATGGGCAGAGATGATAGTCTACCAGCCTGCAGCTGCCTCACGCCACACATTAGCCATTCATTGTAAGGAGAAAGGGCAGAATGAGACCATTTGAGCTTATTATAATAATAGAGGTAGTTTTGTGTGAAGACAGGGATTTGTTAGATGTGTGTAGGTGCTTGCTCATTTGTATTGACTGAATTTCATTCATGTGACTATTCATTTGTATGTTCTATTGTTTTTGATTGTGTTTGATCTTTGGACCTTTGCCAGCAGGAGTTGTGTTAATGTATAGGACAGCTGGTATAACAGAGTCCTTTATTGTAACCCTTTCCTTATAAACATTCTGTTTCTTACACACGTTCAACATTTTCCCTTTGTCTATGATAACTCCAGTATACGTTTGTGTGTGTGTGTGTGTGTGTGTGTGTTTGTATCTTATCTCAGTGTTTTGACCTCGAGGGGACATTTGGCTGGTCCCCATGAGAAAAACTATTATTTTATTTTATTTGTTTTAAAAAATAAAAACTGCATATATATTTATTTAAAAGGATATAGTTAGAGTCAGATTTAGGTGTAGACATCCCATTAATTAGCTGCTTTAAAAATTATGTCAGTAGAAGGTCCTCACAAAGATAGTAAGACCAATGTATGTGCGTGTGTGTGTGCGTGTGTGTGTATACGTGTGTGAGACTGTGTGTGAGAGAGTGATAATGTGGTAAATTCTTCTGAGGTTTTCCTGACACTCATCCCTTTTCATCCTTTGAACACTGTAACCTCAACATTTTGCTGCCTTGTATCAAAGTGCCTTGAGCAGATGAAAAGGGATGGACATTGTCTATCACTGTGTGTGTGTGCTTGAGCAAATGTGCAAGAAAGTAGGAGAGAAATGGAAAGCAGGAAGATAAATGTGCACTACTAAGAAATGTAATGGAATCGCACTTTCGCCAGATGAAAACTCCAACTACTGCAAAAACGGCTCTTGCGCTGCAAATCCTTTAAGCAGTCCATTCGTCTTTACGCAAGCAGTATATATACATACATGCTATTGTAAACTATTGTGATTGTCCTTCTCTTTCTATCTGTCTGCCTCTCTCTCCACTGTATTCCTCTCTTTCCCTGCTTCTCTTTCTCTCTTCATTTATGTACCTCCAAATATAGAAAGAGAAGCATTCCAATGAACTTTATTAAAGTTAAAAAGCAGGCTTTCTCATGTGTGCCACTGAACCTCCCACATTGTCCATTTGCAAGATGAAAAAAAAAAAAAAACATCGCATCATTGTGTCACAGGGGACCATAGAACATGTGTGTTTCGTAGCGAGTGGGCACACAGTGGCAGAGCAGCAGCACAAATCAAATTTATCGAGTGCCACCATTTCCCTTCCGCCCTGCCTGTCATTTAATGTCACTTTCTCATCAATCATTGCTTTTGTGTGCCTAATTCTCTCTCCGTTTCCCAACCTGCTCTCCCCTTTGTACTTTCTTCATTTGTCACCTGCTCATATCCATCCATCTCTCTGCCTGCATCTCCATTCCTCCATTGCCATTACTCTTCCTTTATCAGTCTGTTTGTTGGTTTTAACCATTCATCATATCATCTCATGCCTCATTATTATTGCTGTTATGAACAGCTGGCAACACAGACACTATTTACAGTGACAGCCCCTTTACAGTGTGGTGGGATGGTCAAAACAAATGGCAAGGCCTCTCATGAATTCTGAAATGAGCACATTATAGTGAATAAAAATACATTCCGCAAGCGTATCAGGTTATCTGACAAGCTGGACAGTAAAGCTCTACACCACAGCAAGAGGAGTATTATATGTAATAGGCTTTATTATTCACTCCCTTGACTTTAGGTGGTCTATCTCAAATAATTCCAAAAGGCGAGAAAATGCAGTGTCTCTCCTGCAGCTGAGGCTGATCACTGAAGCGTTTCAAAGCCATTTGATTGAAAATGAGTGCAGCTCGAGCGTGAAAATGGCAAGCTGTTTGTGATGTCACATAAGGCCTGACTCATACAGTAGTGCTGTATTTCTGCCTTATTCAAAAGTTCATAGCCACTGCAGATGTTTGTTTGTATCACAGCTCTTTTTAACAGTTAGAAAATCCTATAGACCAGCTGACTGTAGGTATGTGAGCGTTTGACCCTTGTCATCTGACATAATGTTATGGAAGACGCTGACTGGTTTTGGCTGACTGGTTAGATCTGAGCAGTCTCAAAGAAAAAATGAGCCTTGTTCAGCCTTGTATTTTTGTTGATGTTTTTAACCCAGAGCAGGTCCAATTTGACTGCTAAGGCTGAAGCAGCCATGTTGGAGCTGAATCGAGATGGCGGCGTGTTCTGTTTTACTCTTGTGCTTTTTTTGAGAGCTCGTAACAGCATTGGCCAATCATTGGAGCTGCATGCAGCCTCGGAATGCTTTCCTTGGAATGCTGTTCTTTGCCTAAATTGCTCTCGTCTTTGTGTGGAGGAAGCCGGATCTGAGCCTGCGGCTCGCGAAAGGGCGGCTGATTGCAGCTATTGTCTGCCGAATATGGCTTGCGGCACTCACAGGAAAACTGCTGCTCAAGGGGACTTGTGCAGTGAGAACAACAGGAACAGAAATACAGCGGGTGTGAGTGATCAAATGATGACATGAATGGGTTAAGTTTATAGCTTGTGGTCGAAAATGCAAGTGTTTCCACCATCTAGAGAAACTCCCTGTGTCAGACACATTCACTGTTTAATGAATGATATGTAGTGTCAATGGCATAGTATTCTCTGAATGGTGTAGTTTACCCAGGAACACTCAACATATGACCTGCATTCACACCACTCTGCTGCTAATCACATTCACATCATCACAGCCAGTGTGCCCTGCCAATTCAAGTGAAAGCTTTGCTCAAGACCAGTAGTTGTTTTTTTTTTCTTAAACTTGAAATGCAGACAAAATGCTGCAATCCCCCTACACTGCTGCAACCTTTGTCAGTGGGAATTTTTTAAATCCTTATGCATTTTCACATGTGACATGTATAAGAAAAGATGTTTGTGTTAATCAAAAACAATTTCATATTTCAGATCTCCAAAAAAAGCTTTGGGAATGTCCATGTTTACAGATGTCAGATTGTTAAGTCTTTGAATATACATTATCATGCGTTGGCATTAGTAAGAGAAAGAGAGAGATAGAGAGAAAGAGAGAGATGTGTGCGTGTGTGTACACTGTATATAAATTGGCAGGTTGTAATTAAATGTGCAGACCTCTCCACTATCTCCTCCTCCAGCCGTGCGCCAGTGACGCACACGCTGGCTGCAGAGAAGTGAGTCATCCAGCCCCGAGGATCACCACCCCTCCCTCTGTCTCTCCATCCTCCCAACCATCTCCCCTTTACCTTTCTCCCTCCATTCAGTCCAAAACATGCGCTCCATGTCTCCAGCCTGCTTGCTTTTCCCCCTTTTTTTCTCCAAACATATTATACTGCATGGCCAATTTCCTACCCTCCTTTTATGCATTCCACCAGATCCCTCTCTCTATCTTCTTCACATTCCTACTACTTGTTCTCTAGTATATTTCTCCTTTTCTCTCTTTCTTGTTTCCTCTCTTTAAAGATAAGCCCCTGTCTTGCTCTCCCTTTTAGCCTAAAGCATTTTCACATCCAGAAAAAAAAGTCAGAGGCGGCAAGGATGATGCAGCAGCTTATCTCTTCTGAACTATACGCAAAAGTGACGAAGCAGATGACTTTTCACGCTTTGGCTCTCACCCTGCTGCCAGAAACCGCGAGTAGTGATCGATGGCTCTAAGTTATAGAAACAGCAAAACAAAAGGAAGAAAAGAAGCGATGCATTATGTGGCAACGAACCAAAGTCATGGAAAGACAACCATGGCTGGCCACAATTGCCAAACAGAGGCCTGACTCATTATCTGACTCATAATTAATTATTACCTTGGGCTTTAGACAAAGGCTCAACCTGCCAAAGGATGACAGTGACAAGGAAAAACAAATGAAGCGTGGAGTAGAGACAACACAAAAAGGTGTAGTGTTGATTCAGTGAGTAGACCTGGCCAATCTTATCAGTGTGCTGCAGTTGTAAAGGCAGCACTGTGAAGTGGCCCACTCTTCACTCCAGCTTTTAATCATGCTGGTCCACTCTCATTGAGGTCACATATAGCTCTGTGGTCATTTAGAGAGTGAGTGGGAAGAAAACATTAAATTCATGACTCATGTAATTGTGTGCACTTGCTGGATCCATTTTTTTTCCCTAAAAAGTGAAGTTCATCCCCTGCAAAAAAGAAGCAATTTAACGCCTAACTTTGCACACTTATCCAATTAGCTTCATCCAGCATGTGACAGGCGCAAGGGAAATACTGACATTTGTAAGCATCCACACAGCCACAGAATGTGCTTCAAAGAAGAGTATCTGTATTGTGAAATAGAATCAATTTACCTGTAAAAACAAAACTGTTTTGGATGAAATGCAGGGCGTGAAATTCAGGGTGGGGTTCAGCTCCGTAAGCGGATGAATAAGAGTGCATGTATTGAAATCCTCCTAACGGAGACTCTTGTGCCTTTGCTCTGAGTCATGCAGTTCTCAATGGGGCTGGAGCGGTGAGGTGAGATGGTAAAGTCATAGTGAGTGCACTTCAGTCACAAAACTCTGCTCCTCAGCAATCCTCAGAAACCCTTATCCTCAGCAGTCCTCATACTCACATTACTATAAAGCTCAAGAACAGAACAGTACTCAAGAGTTTTTGGTTCTGCAAAAATTGAAGTGTTGATAAGCATGGTACGAGACTCCAGCCACTAAAGCTTGTAATATGAGCTTAATATAAACTAATACAGGACAAGCTGTAGCGTTTAGGGATTTAATAGCAGGTGCCATAAGAATCTAAGTATAACAACACATAATGTAAACACCCACGCTACCCAGTGTAGCATTTATGTGTGCATATACAGAAACAAGAACAGAAACACAGAGTAATGTGTAAAACTATGTTCTTGTGTATTGAGCATAATTTGATCAAGTGGGAATTATTGTCAGTCCTCTCATCAAAGTCAGATGTAATGTCAGGAACGAGATATAGTTTCCCCAGAATCACAGTGCTACACTTAACATGAAACAGTGACAGTGAAGAGAATAAATAAACACAGTGACAGTGCAAAGTCAGTAAACACAAACACAGATAATAGACTATACAATAAAGTATAAACTATACAATAAACACTACGGTAAATACTGAACTCTATACAACAGAATTTATTGCACAGTAATAGTTCAATAAGGTAAACTCTGTTAAAAGTTCTGTTAACAGTCATGAGCAGCAGTATGAACATATAAAGTGACTTGCGTGACATACGACTCTCTTGTAAAGTGACTGAGAGCAGTGGGTAGAATAGGGTAGCAGAGTGAAATAAAATGAAATGGCCTTCAAGTTTAGGGGTCTAATGGACTGTGGAAAGTAGCTGCTCATGAGCATGGTAGTCCGGATAGTCCATAGCCTTCTTCCAGATGGGAGGAGTGTGAACAGTCCGTGGGACGGGTCAGAGGGATTCTTCCTTATACACTGCTTGGTGTGGATGTCCTCGATGGCAGGAAAACCGAGTGATAGACTGGGCAGACTTCACCACCCATTGCAGTTTTTTCCTATTTGAGAATGTGCATTACATTTATGGCCTTTGGCAGACGCTCTTATCCAGAGAGACTTACATTTATCTCATTGTATACAACTGAGCAGTTGAGGGTTAAGGGTCTTGCTCAAGGGCTTGTGACCTTCTGATCAGAAGTCCAATGTCGTAAACATTGAGTTACCACTGCACGTTTTCTGTACTAACAGTGATGCTACAGATCAGGATATTTTCTAGGATGCATCTGTAGAAACAGTTGAGGATGGGTGTGTGCATCTCGGCCCTTTTCAAGGCGGTAGAGGCGCTGTTGTGTACTTCTTCACTAATGACAAGGTACTGAGAGACAATGAGCAGTTGTTGGTGATGTGCACTCGAATGAATTTTAAGTTGCTCACTGTTGTTACTGTCACAGCACCAATGTATAGAGTGGTGTCATCAGCAAACGTAATGATACACCGATAAGCCATAACATTAAAATCAGTGACAGATGAACTGAATAACATTGATTATCTCGTTACAGTGGCACCTCTCATGGGGTGGGATACATTAGGCAGCAAGTGAGCAGTCAGTTCTCAAAGTTGTTGTGTTGGAAGCAGGAAAAATGGGCAAGCGTAAGGATCTGAGCAACTTTGACAAAGGCCAAATTGTGATGGCTAGATGACTGGGTCAGAGCATTTCCAAAATACCAGGTCTTGTGGGGTGTTCCTGGTATGCAATGGTTAGTACCTACCAAAAGTGGTCCAAAGAAGGACAACCCTGGACCTGGCAACAGGGTCATGGGTGCCCAAGGCTCGTTGATGCGCATGGGGCACAAAGGCTAGCCCACCTGGTCCAATCCCACAGAAGAGCTACTGTAGCACAAATTGCTTAAAAAATAGGTTAATGCTGGCTATGATAGAAAGGTGTCAAAACACAGTGCATAGCAGCTTGCTGCATATGCGTCTCTTACCTGGGGAAGAGATGGCACCAGGATGCACTATGGGAAGAAGGCAAGCTAGCGGAGGCAGTGTGATGCTCTGGGCAATGTTCTGCTTGAAAACCTTGGGTCCTGGCATTCATAGGGATGTTAAACATACCACCTACCTAAACATTGTTGCAGACAAAGTTCATGGCAGTGGTATTCCCTAATGGCAGTGGCCTTTTTCACCAGGATAATGCACCCTGCCACACAGCAAAAATTGTTCAGGAATGGTCTGAAGAACATGAAAAAGAGTTCAAGGTTCTGACGTGGCTTCCAAATTCCCGATATCTCAATCCAATCGAGCGATGTGCGATGTGCTCGAAAAACAAGTCTGATCCATGGAGGCCCCACCTCAAACCCTACAGGACTTAAAGGATCTGCTGTTAACGTCTTGGTGTCAGATACCACAGCACACCTTCAGAGGTCTTGTGCAGTCCATGCCTCAATGGGACAGAGCTGTTTTGGCGGCACAAGGGGGACCTACACAATATTCGGCAGGTGGTTTTAATGTTATGGCTGATTGGTGTATGGTTGCTATAATGTTTGGCCAAACAATTGGGGGTGAGTGTTGTGCACAGCTTAAGACTCAGTACACAGCCCAGGAGGTCCAGAAAGTTGCTCAGGAAGTCCAGAATTCATAATATTGATAGAGTGCCTTACGAAAGTATTCACCTTAAATTACTAAAATGGAATTAAAATTGATTTTTTTTGTTTGAATTTTATGTAATGGACCTAACAAAACAGTTCAAATTGTTGAAGAATCCCTTGTTTAAAAAAAAATTAAAAACTAAAAAGTTGCAAGTGCATATGTATTCACCCCCTTTGCTATGAAACCCCTAAATAAGCTCTGGTCCAACCAATTAATTTCAGGAGTCACATAATTAGTTGAATAAGTCCACCTGTGTGCAATCAAAGTGTCATGTGATCTGTCACATGGTGTCTTAATACACCTGTTCTGAAAGGTTACTGAGTCTGCAACACCACTAAGCAAGCAACAACTGTCAAAACCAAGGAGTTCTCCAAGCAGGTCAGAGACAAAGTTGTGGAGAAGTTTTGATCAGGGTTGGGTTATGAAAAAATATCCCATACTTTTAACATCCCACGGAGCACCATCAAATCCATTATAACAAAATGGAAAGAATATGGCACCACTACAAACCTGCCAAGAGAAGGCCACCCACCAAAACTCACAGACCAGGCAAGGAGGGCATTATTCAACAAAGACAACAAAGGTAACACTGAAGGAGCTGCTAAGATCCACAGCAGAGATGGGAGTATATGTCCATAGGGCCACTTTAAGCCATACACTCCACAGAGCAGGGCTTTATGGAAGTGTCCAGAAAAAAAGCCATTGCTTAAAGAAATAAATAAGAAAAACACGTTTGGAGTTCACCAAACAGCATGTAGCAGATTCCCCAAACACTAGAGAAGAACGTTCTCTGGTCAGATGAGACAAAAATTGAACTTTTTGGCCATCATGGGAAATGTTATGTGTGGAAAAAAAAAAACCCAACACTTCCCATCAAGTGGGAAGTGAGATCACAGCATCATGATGGCAGCATCATGCTGTGGGGATGCTTTTCATTAGCAAGGACTGGAAGATTGGTCAGGATTGAAGCAAAGATGGATGGCAATAAATAGAGGGCAATTCTTGAGGAAAACCTCTTTTGGTCTGCCAGAGATTTGAGAGTGGGATTTGAGAGTAAGTTAAATGGATGCGTAAATCAAATAGTACAAACCCCCCAAAAATCCATTTTAATTCCAGGTTGTAATGCAACAAAACAGGAAATACACCAAGGGGGTGAATACTTTCACAAGGCTCTGTAAATAAATGCAATTTTGTTGTCAAATTGTGCTAAGACTGATGTTTGTACTAAAAGTAGGTCCAGAAATAGGCTAATATTTGTTGGCTTATGTGTTTTTATGAGGATAGCTGCAGTTTTGTGGTATGTACACTTTCAAACAACGCAATGACACTATGAGAGATTAAAGCTTTTATGTGAACATAAAACACGTTCCTTGTTAGAGCTAGTCCTGGATCAGTTAAATGTCACAGTAGCCTACAAACCATTCTTGGTTTATCATCACTCTTGGTTCATTGTGATCAGAGTGCAAGAGTTGTTGTGGGTCACAGATTCTGGCACTTCAGCATTTTGACTACTGAGCCTTTATGTTCCATAGCTACTGAAAAATTGATGAAAAACTATAAATTATTACACTCACGTTGTTCCTACAACGACTCAAAACCAAGAGGATGTAATAAGCAATATTAAAGCCCCAAGAATAAACTGTTGCAACTGACTGGCTGTTAAATGACTGTGGACACATAGCTGTTCAAGACCTTTCTAATAAATAGATTCTTTATTTGTTTGAAATAATTAACCAGGTTTATGTTTACAGCAAACAATATCATATGTTTCTGATTAATCTATACATTCATCAACAAATCTCCCCTAAAAGCTCTCAGTGCTGTACATGCTTATCTGTGGGTCTATGAACTCCAGAGGCAGTGAGAATCACCTGGACACTCCTGTCAGTCTACAACAAGTTGATGTGACATTGGGAAAGGGGTCCTTTGTGCCTTGTCAAACCTTTCCCGGATCTTGGATACTACGTCTGTGTGCAGATGCCACTCTCCTAGGCATATAGGCTGCGTTCACAGTGTGTCTGCTGCATCATTGTGCAATCCTGGTTGGTGAGTTACTCTCAGCGAGACTAACAGTGGGTAGGTCAATCTGAGGAGAGAGAGCCATCTGACATTGTGCCACCCTAGTGTTTTATGTATGTAACAGTCATAATGTTGTTGTGAGAGGAACATTGTTGCATTTAAGAGGATCTTGTGTCCCTGTGCTACCGCACTACACCCCAGCTGTTTTGGAAGGTGTCTGTGGTGACTGTTTCTCTCTCAATGGAGCACCAATCCCAAGTGGACATCTTTAGTGAAAAAAACCTTTCATCTCCAAAGAGCTAGAGCTTGTGACTCTCTTGCTGAGAAAAGGATGTGTCTCTGTCTGTTTGAGGTCTAGCTGCGAGCTGATGACCCACTATGAAACTTTCTAAGTTCCAGCAGACTCCAGGGAACTACCAATGCAGTTGCAGTCAGCAATCCTAGCATCCACAACAGGAGCCAGTAGCATCTTGAATGGTAATGTTTGGGAAAGTGTCCCAAAGGACCATCCTTTGGCGATTTGGATGTAGTGCTTTGACTGGTGATACCACCAGTTACATGATACAGATATCAATGGCAGACATGTGGCCCAGGCCAGCATGCTCCTGAACTGTCATGTTAGCTAATGCTTATGATGACATCTTTGCATGTTGGCACAGTGAATTTCCTTATAACCAGTGCTTTACAAAAGAATACATTCAAAGCTCTGGGCTGCACATCAGCATCCAGCCCTATCCAGACCAGCATTTTGAGGATGGCTGCCAACAGAGCATGCAAACTGGCAGAGGCTGGAAAAATAACCCAGATGCAGCCATAGACATAACATCCTTATGTTCCTCAGGTATAATATATATATTATATATTATATATATAATATAGCAAGTTGTTTAGGCTGTGGTGCTTGGGACTCTAAATCATTGTCCAATTCTGCCAGCTAACATGCCATGTCGGCATCGGCATCACCACACAGTCAGAACCAAAGATTGCTTCCTAAGATGATCAGTGTCAAGGTCAGCGAACACATAGGTGGTGCTCGTCTTTGGCTTCCAGGGGGTTCAAAGACTGGCTGCACGAGTGCAAGTCTTGGAGCATGGCTCATTAGTCATTCAGTGCTGAAGCGGTGTTAGCTTTACCAGCTAAGTTAGTACCTGAACTAAGAACATGCTGTGTCAAGGCAGAGAAACCAAGTGAATATTTAGCAGTATATAACTGCTTGTCTGTTGGGCCACTAATCTGTAAGATGAGACAAAATGCAGCAAAAGGTCAAGCGGGGAGAAGGGGTGATGGAGGGAAATGGACTCCTGTTAAGATTCTCTTTGCCTTGTCCTACCTCAAGAAACCACTTTTCTAAGAGTACTACATTCAAAACAATGCATAAACAAGGCATCAGTGGTACAGTTTGTGCAATTCAAACAATTGTGTAATTAAGCCATAACGATGTTAAGATGACCTAATAACCTAATTTCCATCCCATATTAAAGTGGCCAGAAGGATCACACTAATCTATAGCCTTATAAAACATATAGCCCTAAACCAGCAAGCCATCTGCTCTTCTGAGTATGATGTTCTTAGACAAAAGACAAGTGCAACTGTGTTTGTTTCACATTATATAACACTTACTAACCAAACAACAGTATTACGTCTGCGGCTGTGCAATTAGCTGATGGCACAAATGACCTGAGTGTATGAGGCACACCATGGCATGATTTGATGGATTGAATCAGGCAGTGGTAATTAAACGATTAATAGTACTTAGCTCAAGTCAGTTCATCTCCTGTGCTGGCTCCCACGGGGCCTGCCATCATGAGGAAATTACACAGATGTTATCTCGAGCCTCGCCTACACATACACACAATCAGCATATAGGAGGAAATCAATTCACACATACTCAAACATATCTCATGAGCAGCACAGACAGAGATAATGTAACAGCGGTGTGAGTATGGTATATGGTGCTCCTCTTTTGAGGACTGGGGAAATGAAGTCTAAGTAAAAGAAGAGAGAAATGCATGAAATGGCAAGACAAAAAGCATCATAAAACATATTTGCATTTTTCATATTCCCAACTGACTGTATAATTTTTAATTAGGCAGGCCATTTGTAATGTCTATTGGGTTAATTGTAAGCTAAAGTGCTTCTAACCATACTATAATCAGTCTTCTACTTACACACTGACTTAAAGTCATTGTCAATCAATTTTGTCTTTGAGCCTTTCTATGACCTGTGAGCTCTTTGGCCTTTTGCTGGTCCCATGCTGTAGGTTTTTGGTCTTTGATGTTGGTTTCACTGTGAAGATGGAAGTGATGAGAACGAGGGAGGACATGGTCCATCTGGAGCTTACACATCTTTCTGCTCTCCAGGCGAACGTGACTCTACTTTGTAAGTTTCTATTTTTTCCACTAGCGCATACTCACACACCGTCTCCATTCATCTTCCGTACTTTTTCCCCCTCTCCCACCCAGTGTGTATGTGCGTGTTTGTCTGCCCGCATATCTCTCTCTCTCTCTCTCTCTCTCTTTCCCACACATACACACATTTATCTTAAGATCTTTGTGAAGATCTTCTTTTGACATAATTATTATGGCTATGCCTACACCTAAATCCTACCCTAACCTTACCCTCAGTAACCAAACAGGATCCTTTTGGCTCTTCTAGGATGTTGTTCTTGTTGTTGTTGATTTTTGGCTCAGCAGCTTGTTAAAAAAAAAAAAAAGTGAGGTGGGGGTGGGGTGTAGCCAGTTGTCCCCACAAGGCCAAAACTGTCAGATATTCGTATGCTTGTGGGGACATTTGGTCCCCACTGTGTTATAAAAACACCCCCACCTCACACACGCACTCATAATTCGTTCCCCTCCCTTCCTTTGGTTGGAGCAGAGAGACTTGTAGCCTTGTGGGTGTCTTGGATGAGTCACATCGGCAAATTACCCAGTTTAAAGCATTTCTCAAATGACTTCCCGTCCAGTCGCGCTGATCACCGATAACAGTTTTCATTTCTGCAAGGAGTTTTGGAGGACACTCGTGAGCGTCCGTGTCTCGTCACGCGTGCACTCCTTGCGGAGTTGATGTGAGCGCGCTTGAAGCGATTTGAGTGTAAACACGTCGACAACGTGCGACAGGATTTCGATAAGACAATGACGTTCACAAGAATCTAGCTCCTATAGTTTTTTTTTTCTTCTCAGACTCGAAACCTCTACAGCCAGTCACTGTCGTCGGTGCTGATTGTTTTCAATTCACTGAATTCATTAAGTCAATAATGTTTGTCTATACTCAGTCAAAAACAAAAAGCTGACTGCTGTGCATATTAAAAATGATAACCGACTTCTCATTTTTAATCCTCAAAGCTCTAAACACCTACCTGCTGACTGGTTTGGCTCTCTAAAAGGGTAAGCCTATAAGTGTATTCATTTATTAAATTACCCATTCATTTACTCATTTACCCTGTCATGTTATTTAAGAGAAATATCAGCCCAAGGGACCTTTTCTGTGAGATCACTGACGTATCCAAAGAGACTTCATTTTTAAAATAGCCTATATCCCATGATTCCAGATTTACACGAGAACCTGGCAACGTCACATGAGTGTGGATTATAAAATAAAGCCTGAGTGCGCGACGCGGTATCGCCCTCTACCGGACATGACGTGATACAGAAGACACGCTTCAGATGCCCCAGTGCACTTTTTTTTTCTTCCTGAAATGAAAAGAATACAAATGCAATTATTAGTTGTCAATCTGGCATCTAAAATGAAGTGCAAGTTCAAATACGCTTACTATAAAATGTTTACATTTTGCTAATGGATGACGTGTGAAGTAGCCTATAAGCCTTTAATACGTCATAAGATATTATTCACTCATACTATTACGCTACTAATAAAAGACAACTATAAAAGGCTACTATTAAAGTGATATTTTATTAGAGTGTATTTATTCATCAGTGAAAAAACTGGAAAACTCCTATAAGACCTGACACCTAAAATTTTGGGGCCTCAACTTAGAGATATCGTTATATGGCCATAAAATAGGGTCATATTTGCTATACGTTTTCTACAGCCAGATTAACGATTTTCACATTTTAGATTAGATTACACTGAACTGAAACTGTATGCGCTTATTATATTGCTGTGTGTGTTCCTTACACAACCTGGACACTCTCTGACAATTTCTGTTTTTAATTTTCTGTTAAAGGTTTTTATATTAGCACAATTAAATGAAATAAAAATAAATAAAATGCAGTTAAAATTAAACGTGGTGTAAAAAAAAAAGGGGATTCATATTCTCTTAAAGAACATAATCGAAAAACGTAATTTAACGTGTAATATTGAAATTGCACATTTCGATAGATTACAGTTCAGATAGATGTGATTGTGTATATAGGATATATCGACTTGTCTGTTGCTGGGAGTTTATTTGAACCAGCTGTGACTGCACAGCAGCATAAAGCTTTAAGTGCATTCATTAACCTCAGGGTGCTCTGTTCATTTACTCGTTTATGTAGGCGTTAATTACCCCCCCCCCCCTTTTTTTTTTCAGCTCGTCGTTAATCAGATAACTGCGTGTTATTTGAAATCTTGGCGAAAATGCAAAATGCTGGTCTCCGCTTTTTTTTCTGCGTGAGAGAAAAGGTGATTGATCTTAGGGAACCAACGGCTCTTACTGATATGAAGCGGTTCATTAACCCTGAATACGAAGCCCGAGCTCCCGTGTAATCTGTCACTGGCGCGTTCATCGCTCCAGAGGTTTCCACTGCATATTATTTCTGAATAAATGTGCATATTCTGGACTTGCACATAAAGCCACGCGCAAAGCTGAATCTGCTTTCCGGTGGACGGAATCATAAAATAGGCTACGGTGCAAGACATAAAGATGTTTTACAACACACACACACACACACACACACACACACACACACACACACACACACACACACATTATTGCTTGTTAAATTTGTTTGCCTTTTTACATCCAAACCATCTCGTCTCGGCTCTGTCGTTGTGCCAGTGCCGTAAAATACGCCAGTCTAAGACTGACAGAATGACAGCAATACGGAATCTCGGTACACAAGGGACACTTTAGGCAAACGCTTTACTTCCACACTAAACGTTAGAAATTACCAAAGGACCTAAACGAAGCGTGTTTATTAAAAGAAATTGTTTCAAGCTCAGCGTGTTGTTGATTTGAGCAGACGTTGGGCGCGCGCGCGCAAAATGGAGCGTTTCCGCACGATGAGGGAACGACAGGGCGCGAGACACCTAATACCCGCCTCAGACCGGGAACCGGGACAAAAATGCCCTCTGCCGCTTGCAGTACTCTTAATGACACAGTCTGCATCCGAGCTAAACACAGACACTGAGCACGTATCACGCAGCGCGACTCGAAACGGACGGACTGAAGCACGCAGCGCATTTCCACTGCAACTTCGAATCGCTACAGATTTATTAAAAGCTGTCTTGCTTATTGTTCGCCTTCTAGTGCTTGCCGTTTTCGGCGATAACGCGGGTGTACGCGCTCTCCTTGTTAATATGTGCCAGGCTAGGCTATTAGGGGCCACGTGGCGCACAAAGCCACCTTCCTGTCCGACATTTTCACAGCAGCTCAGAGCTCGCCTCAGGGGACTGGGTGCTTCTACCGGAACCGGCAATAAAAACACACTCGGGGTTTATGCGACCCCCCACTCCGCGTGTGGGCGCGAGATTCGGGTTCCACATCATTACGCCTGAGCCGCAGCGGAGGAGCATCTGAAACACACGAGGACCAATCTTTTTTTTTTCAGATCCATCATCTTTTTTTTTCGTTCTTCTCGTGTGGGAGTAGGAATTCTTTTATTCATAAGGGGCATGTTATGCCACTTCCATTAAGCGCCTTTGTACTTTGATGCATTAACAACTGATAAGCATTTTTTCACATTTTCATAATTGCGGGCAACATATCTGTGGTACAGTAGGAAAAAAAACGGCGAGCGTGTCCATTTAAACGAGCATGGAGAATGTTAGCAATGATAAAACTAGTAGTAATAGTAATGACAGTGATAATAAGAATAGAAATGATGATGATGATGATGAAAACCCATGAAACCAGAAAGGCGCGCTTACAGCCCAGCAATGTTGGCTTAACGCACTGTTCATTTCTCACTGGTGTTGAGTAAAATGGTGTGTGAGAATTATGCTACATTTTGGGTACATGATAACCCCATAACACACTCCTTATTTTGCTTCTAAAGGGGCTTGAGAGGTGGTGAGTCAGCGCGGGGGATGGAAAGCGCCTAGCTGAAGGGCCGTCACTGGGCTAATGCTGAGTGGCAGTCGATAACGCCAAGGCGGATCACACTCTGCCCTCTGGCCCCTAACCACTGACAGCCCAGGTAGAACCACACGAGCTTTACTCCGTTTGGAGCTAATAGTATATGGGTTTAGAGCCTAACACGTGTTAAAACGTGTCCTCGTTCAAAACCACAAATGGTCAAGATTAAAGCGCGTTGATTTGTTTGGAACTGGTTTTAATGTGTCAAGCTATACTAGATATACTCGTTAGACCGAAGGCCCTGATTGTGTCATGGAGTTGATTAGTGTTTCAAGAACACGTCGTGACGCATCCAGCATTTTCAGAAATTGTTGAAATGAGATTTTCCCATTGTGCGAAGGCGCTGCCACTTCTAATGAGACTCGCGGGACTTCAATATGCGCAGTGCGACTAATTCAATTACACGAACCATAAACTGTGATTGGCGGATTTGTGGTGGGTCAAGACTCCGCCAGAGTATTTTAGCAGTTAGGCCTTATTCCTAAAGTACAGAGGCTGAATCCTGAGTTATAACCACGTGAGTAAAGGCTGCTGCAGAGCATCTTCATATAATGTAATGGATTGCATCCCAGTGAGTCCTATTTTAAGGGTCATGTGTATGTAAAAATAATTGAACCAAAAATGCACGTAATTCCCTCAAATGATAGCCTCTAAATAGGGACAAAATGAGAGGATGACGCGCGAGCCAGATGGATGAAATTCGGCGATGGGCGCGAGAGACAAAGACTGGCAAATTGGAGGTGCTCGGGAAATGGAGCGGAAATGGAGCGGCGGAGCGGAGCCGCGTGCGTCACGGCGGCCTCAGTCGCTTGGCTTCGGTCCAGGTCCGATTAACGGGCAACTCAGTCCCTACGCATACCAGACCGAAGGGGGAAAAGTAGTGTTTTTAAAAGGGGGATACCGGACGCCGCCAGAAGAGCTGCGTCTGTGCACCAAACAGGAGTTTCACTTCATTTAAACTCTTCAATTAGCCTCCCAATTAAATAGACCCACGCATAATTTATCATCATCATTCTGCTTCCGAACGCACGCCACTTAATGAATAAAAGGGAATTTGAGAAGTTCGTTTAAACGAGAATATGTTTCTGATTTTCAAGCACGGTGCTCTCCGTTCTTAATGGAGAGAGTTGCTTCATTCATGCCGTTTCCGTTCATTCATCAGAGCAGCGTAACGTACCCTCTGAGTTCAAACGAGACACGAAATTCTTATCAATGAAGGGGGTGACGTCAAAGGCGGCGCGCGCTGACTCGTCGGTCACGTGGGCCCACGCGCCTGTACTTATCGGCGCTGAGCTGTCCGCGGTCCTGATAAAAAAAATCACGCGCCACACTGACGTACAACAACCAATAACAGCTTTCACATGTGCAAATAAGAGTGAATCGTAAACGAAAGATCAGTCTGGGCCTGGAAAAAAAACTTTTTTTTTCTTAGTTTCGAATTAAATAAGGACTGAGATCTTCGAGCTTCATTCGTCAGACACGCACAGGAGGCACAGGAGCGCTTCTGAGTTGCAGCTGAATTTTGTGCGGGATTGCAGGTGAGTTGCGTTTCTACGCTTTTATTATTCTTTTCATCGCACGTTAAAAGACATAGACAGTTAAATTATTATAGTATGGGAATGTAAATTAGGTCTCGGATAAAGGTTTTATCTGGTAGCGCTCTAATCTGAGTGAAAAGTGTGAGCCGAAGAGCTGGTTTCCAAGCACACACTTAAAAAAAAAAAAAACAGAAAAAAAAAACCCCAGTGGATATTCAGCATTCATAGAAAAAGCTAATATACTCTAGATAGGACTTTTTTTCAGAATAATACGGTTTCAGGATTTCATTCTGATAAGTAATTCTGATAAGTACCTGAGCTTCAGCAGTAGTACTATTATTACAACTATGTCTAAAGGAAACGAAATAAATTAAACAGGTTTCCAATATGGACTTATCTAGAATATGATTAAATACAGAGTCACACAGCTCCGTGTCTCCCGCTACAGCATAACGACACCACACTGACGCTATGGTAGAACGCTATTCGCTTATTATAAACAAGGAAATTCGTCTTATTATCTGTATTACGCTTTTGCTGAAATAGCGTAGTCAGTCTGTGAATTCCACGAATTCGGATAAAAAAATGAACAAATAAAGACTACCATGGATATGTGAATGAGTCGGGTATACTACGTGACAGAATAGCACAAATGAACAGTAACTCTAATACAAATGTATTTTTTTAATAACAGAAAAAGGAATATATACAGTCTCTCTCTCTCTCTCTCTCTCTCTCTCTCTCTCTCTATATATATATATATATATATATATATATATGATGGACTTTTGTCATGGAAATGTCTTCTCCATCATATACAATCATTTAAATATCATTTAAAACATACAGTGCTATAGGGGGGATTTGTGCTGGTGTTAATGGTGATATGGTGATATGATGACGAGCTCACAAATGCTTTAGCCAGGGAATGTATTATATATGGGGGTAGGGGGGTTGTGTGTCATACGATATATTGCATAAATGACACCAGGATTGACTCATTTTGTTTTGTGTTTGTCTCTGCAAGGTGCTCACCCCGTCCCCTCTCCCCCAGCCCCATCTGGTCTGCTCTGCAAGGACATGACCTGCTGCCATCCTCCCTCCTCTACTCTCCTGTTAGTCCTGCTCAGCATTGCTCCACAGCTACCTGCTGCTGCCCCACTGCTTACCGAAAGCCCTCTCACGGGCACCAGCAATGAGACACTCTGGCTGGTGCACCCAGAACCAGCCACAGCAGCTGGAGCGGTCAGGACACACAGGAAAGTGGAAGGCATCCTCCAGACTCCTCTGGGACAGGGCCGCTTTACAGACATAGACTCTGCCAGGGCGCTGGTATCCGTCTTGTTAGAGGCTCTTGATCATCCAGCTAGAGAAGAGAATGGAAACCTGGTAGAGACAGAGGAGTACATGAAGAAGGAGCCATGGAAGGAGCTGGAGATGTGGAGTGATCAGGAGGACCACAGAAAACCTGAGCAAGGCATAGGTGAGGAGGAGAATATGGAGATACCACAGTTTGGAGTGACTGAGGCAGTGCAAGGAGTGGAGAATGGAGGAGAAGAAAAGGTAGGATTAACAGACCCAAGGGTTTCAGATGAGGAGAACGAGAATAGAAATGGTGAAAACAAGTTTGAGGAAAAGGAAGGGCTTCTGCAGAGTTTGCTCAGTAAGAAAGCAGAGGTCCCACCCCAAATCATCACCTCACTACAGCGTAAAACCAGGGGCTATTTTCAAAACATTGACCTTGGTCTCCAGGACAATGAAATCCTCCCACCTCTGAAGGGCTACAAAGCTTATAACCAGCAGCTGGCTTTGGCCAGCAAGAAGCTCAAGTGGCAGGAAGAGAGAGAGAGAAACCCCTCCCAGCTCGACAGAAACTTCATGGATGATTTTGACTTCATAGAAGAAGAGGAGGAGGTCCTTCCACGTGAGGAAGAAGAGGCAAGAGCACGAGCTGAGCAGGAAGAGGTGCGGAGACAGGAGGCAGAGGCACAAGAGGCGAGAGAGGAGGAGCAGAGACTTGCAGACATCGCTTCTGACATGCTTCTGGAATACATGGGGAGGAAACAAAAAACTGCCTCTTATATGAAAGACAGGAAGAATGCCTTATTGCTCAACAATGTGGCTGAGGACAAGCGGTCTAATGAAGTGGAGGACAGTGACGATGATGAAATGGACCCAGAGACAATTGACAAGCTGATCGAAATCTCTAGTAAACTGCACCTACCTGCTGATGATGTAGTTGAGATCATCACAGATGTAGAGGAGAAGAAGAAGAGGAAGGACCCACCCCCCAGCAATGCCCCCCGTTTCCGGCCTTTAGTCCCACTCAAAGCCAAACAAAGGGCTCCCCTTTATCAATACCCTAAGTCCCCAAAGAAATCCTCTTACAAGATGAACCCATATAAAAAGTGGTACAAGGAGAAAAGTAAATCCAAGTTCCACAAGCAGGACTACTGGTTTAAGCCAGAGAAGCAATTACTAGCATATCCTTCCTTTCCCTACTATCAGAAGCCATATCGAGCCTATTACCCTGTCTATTTTCCATCTCCTAAACCACGCTTCTACACAAATCCTGCACTCTCCTTTGACTACAACTTTGGGGACCCCATTGGTTATGGCTTCAAGCCTCCCAAACGTAGGTACAAAGACAGAGCCAAGGGAAGGGAGCGAAACTGGGTGCAAGGGGCCCGCCGGCCCCAAAACATCTACCCTTTAGCAGACACAGTCATTTCTAACTACATCCTTCCTCATCCCCGAACTTACCAGATGCTCCCCGTGCCCAAAGCCCGCTCACCTCCAAGTGCAGTGGCACCTGGCTATTATTACCATCCAGACTATGCTTATGATGAGCCAGAGCCTGTGCCAGATAGTGACGATGAGCTGGAGAACTTCATTGAGAAGATTTACTACAATCGCAGGTTATTCTAGATAGTTCTCTATCTGTGGGAAAGACCTGTGATAAACCATAGCGATGAAAAAAGAGTGAGGAGAACAAAGAGAAAAATGGAGCAAGTGAGGGAGTGAGGTTAAGGGCTGAGGAAAGACTAATTCTATGTTACTTCTCCACTCTTGTTTTTTAAAACATTCCAGGTTAGGCCAGAAAAGCGATGATAATGAGGTACTGGACCCTCTTTGTGTGTTTGCATTCTGTTCCTCTCGCAGTTTACATTTTCATTTGGTGAGAGAACTTACGGGTGAATTTGACAGGCTTCATTCAGGTATGGTTTTACTCTTGCATGTCAAAACATTTTAGGTGCCAATTGCAAGAGACCCATGTTTACACAAAGATTACTTTTAATGCTTGATTAATTAAGTGATTTTAAAAAAAGGTCTCAGCTTGGGGCTGAATTCTTGACTCACTAGTGAAATTATTACTGACCCATCTTTTTCATAGGCCATGTTTAGTTGTTATTATCAGTAGTCTTTTTGTCTTAATATGGCTCTATTAAATTCATGTGCATGCAGGTCTTGCACCTTTGAAACTAATAACTTTATGTGAAACAAAAACAAATATCCACCACAAACTTGAAAGCAAATCTTCCATTCTGTTTAAATAAATGCAAAATGGTGGGTGTCTTTAATGGATGGATGTCCTGTGACGGTAGTTTTTTCAGTATTCTTTCACCTTGCCAATGATTTACTCAACGCCTCACATAGACATTTTTAAAACGCCTTTATTACTATTTATGGGTTGGTTCTAGCATTCTATCAACACATTGTATCTTTGTCTTGAGGGTCAGAAGAAAGCTGTATATATTATGTCTATTCAAAAGAAGTTTTAAAACACTTGAAAAGTCTTGAGAAATGAACTGAGGTTGAAACTTCTGCACGTCTATCTGTATTTGCATCTTAAAAAAAACAGAAAAAAATATGGGGGAACTTGCCTCTTTGAAAAACTGTGGTTATTTAAAAAAAAAAAACACAAAAAACCCTAAGAAAGAAATCTTTGTTTCCACAAGTGAATTAGTCTTGTGAAAGGAATTTGTTGTTGATGTCACCTTCCAGATTGTAAGTTGTACAGTGTGAAATAAACAAGTGCGTGCAATGTGTAAATAACAGCATGTTGATTACTAGTTTTGCTATACGAAAAAAATAAAAGCCACTATTTTATTAAAGATCATTTTTTTAAAATGCCTTATTGGAGAGCGTTTGATTAGTAATCCAGAATAATGTGCCATTTAAGCCTTTCAAGTGCACTGTTTCATTTTACATTCGACAGAAGTGGACTTTGCCTAACAGATTGTACAGTGTAGCATTGTTCCTTTTCACCTGCCTGTAACATTGACAATATATAAAGGTTGGAATTGTCACCTAAATCCTGGTATGATGCATTTATCAGCTGATGGACATGATCAAAATCTGTGTGCAAAAACATTCAAAGTAGCTATAGAAAATTGTAAGTCTCAAACAAAGATAAGAAATAAGAACAAAACAAGTGTTCCATATAAACGCCTCATATAAAAGATAAAGCTAAGCGAAGGTTGGTTAATTCTGCATGTTAAGCATTTTGGACAATAGGCTGATTGGAAAATCAAGGTTTTCCACATTCTTGCATTTGCAGATGCACAGATACATGCAAAAATACATAGCAAACCTATAACTCACATACCACTGAAAAATAAACCTCCATTTTCTTCAGCCAATTGACTATGATGGCATTCAATGAAACGAGGAGACATGAAGGAGTATATATTAAAGAGAGTCATTCACAATAGTAGAGAGAGACTGGAATGTAAAAAGGCTATTGATGTGACAGGAATAACTATGGAGACACAATGAAACCAAGGAGGGGGGAGTGCAGAGAGAGAGAGAGAAAGAGAGAGAGAGAGAGAGGGAAAGAGGGAGAGAGCTGCAGTGATTAATGAGTCACATGATTGACGGGTGAGTCATCTACTGCCATGCACCACTGCAGAACCTCAAGCATTAAGATTTATACCCATACACTGGACACAAACACCTGCACATGCACTCACCCTTGCTAGATAAAATAACCATCGCCCTAAGGTAGGACCTCAAGCATTAGTGTATGGCAACACACATTTACCCATACATGCACACAAACACATATCATGCATTCACAGACATGCAGGACTTGAAAGCGAATTCCAGTACGAACGATTGCTCTCTAATTAAATGCAGATGAATTACAACAAAAGAATCACTTTGACCTCTGAATGGACACAGTTTGTGCAAATGGGACATACATTGTCATAATGAAGTGTGCATAATATTCATGAATTATGCAACCACCCACTGGTCAAAACTATCTACATTTGATTTACACTCTTATCAATGTTCAGTGTGTCATGATGTACAATCAGTGTTAATTATGGAAAAAATGCAAAAAGATACCAACATTCTAGGGTCTCTCACTGATTTTCAAGAAAAGCTGATTAAAATCCCAGTTTTTAAGATTATAAACTGATTATCAAACTAATGTTCTACTCTAATGTTGGTTTGTTGCCAGTTACCATGAGTGGTGGTCCAGCAACAAATGAAAAAATTGACGTACTGATAACGATAAAAACTTGGAATATTAGACCTGTGAGTCAATCAGCTTCAGAAACAGCTTCGTCTAGAGGAAATTGATCAGTGAACAGAGGAGAGTGTCCTTTTCCAGCCATGGTGAAAGGATGCCGGGATGTCATAAGCACTTATAGCCACTCTGCGCATCTATTTAACATTTTCACTGCAGCATGGAGCAAAAGAGTCTTTTACTGTATACCAACAATTACTGTAATAGTGATATAACCATTTAAAGACTACACGGAAACCCATGCTGTACATGCATCAGCTATCACATACAAACTACTTTTAATGTAAACAGTGGCTCCACCCGTGTCAAATTTGTTGTGTTCACTCAGTATCAACTATATGCGTACACATACGCACACAAACAAGGGCTTGTATGCCTGTAAAAAAATCAAGCCCTCAGAAATGTAGTCTAAGGCAATGACGGCAGAGGCACAGATACTTCAGATATAAAAACGGACAAATAATTACACTGAGTCATACGCAGTGCTGGAAGCAGCTATGATGATGCACTCCTCCGAGCCAACCAACCAGTACACGACAGAGGTTCAAAAAATGGCCAAAACACTCTCCACTTTAACTTTCCCAGTGACTAAAGCACATCTTGCGCACTCCCTATATTCCCCTGATTAGTAATAATTGAGACAATTTGTTTAGAGCTCCATGAGATCATATTGCTATTCACTTGATCCTCTTTTATATTCCAAACCTGCATGATGATAATTGCAGTATAATGATCATCTCCCCTGCCTGTGCAGGAGCTGCCGCTGCTCAGATTGTCTTCATGATGCTCTCAGAGCTGCCTTACAGAGGTAAACAGGTTGTTTTGCAAATTCAGATCAGGACATCCTGTGTGCTCTGAATAATACTGACATTCGGGAATGTGTTTGTGCCATCACGCACCGATGTCTAGCAAGATGTTTTTTTGTCATTGTATCGAGACACAGCATACATACATGCAGCAATACCCAGTGCTTTGTGTTTACACTTGTCAGATACTGACAAAAGCTTGTAGAGAATGGCAGCACACTGCTGGAGGCCAGTCATGTTTCAATAACGCTGTAATTATACCAAGACATGGAACATTTAACTATAGCTGCAGTAAGTGTCAAGCCCAGATTGTTATATGATTAATTTGCCTGCTAAAAGCTCATTTCTAATTGGGAGAAGTAAAAAGTGTTGTGAAGGATGCACACACACACACACACACACACATATTTTTCTTTCCCTCAAGCCCACTCTGTGTGCATTCACAGCCAAATCATTATCATCGCTGTTCGAAACACCTGCAAAAAATGAAAAAAAAAGAGAGAAAACAGTGGAGCGAAGCAACAGCATTACCACTTAATCCCACGTTCCAAACGGGTGCTGTTTGTGCCAGAGGCAAGGCTGAAAAAGCGAAGAGGAAAAGGTGGAGAGGGTGAGAAATTGATGAAGTGAGAGAGAAAGGGGAGGCAGTAAAAGAGAGAATGGGGGTGAAGCTTTGAGTGACTCACCCTGTGTAAGTGCGCATCGAACAGCTCCATAAAGTGGTGGACCACCTCCACATTAATGAGCTCACTGCACAGTCATAAGCACTTACATTCACTCTCGGCCTCCACTGCACCATTTCCACGCTAGAAAAATGCACACATGAATACACACATATACAGTATACTGACAGAAACATACAGCACATATATGGGAAATTATGCACACACTTCCTCCAGTGGCATATACAGCATAATCAATAAACATGCTGAGGAATGTTAATGAGACATTTGTCTGTAAATAAATGTCATACTCATAAGTCATAAGGCAAAGAAGTGCATTATTTATTCTGATGCTTATGTGGGTGCTAATACAGTAAATAAACCTGTTCGTAAAACTGCGGTTGTGTTTAATAACAGTATTACCCTCGTTACTGGCATGCTGTGCCAGTCACCGTGTGACATTCAAGCTGGCCTTCGCTTACTCTTTACAGCAAATCTGCTTGTGAGCCATTCGGACTCATCCATTATTAAACTGTCAGAGTTTCCGTTTCATGGAAAGAGAGAAGACGGAGAAAAACAAACAGCAGTGTTCTGCCACAGGAGCAGTGTTTGGTGACTGTGCGCACAGGCATGAATGAGGTGAGTAGCCAGGTGTTAATGACAGATGTAAGGGCATGTGGGGCTTATGTTTAGAGCAGCCTTTTAGATGTGATTCACAGCTTGATTCATTGATAACCTCTGGTAAGAACCTCTGGTTCTTGTAAACAGGAAATGGATATTGTAATGCTAATATCTGATTAACGCAAGCCTTACATCTTTTTTTTTTTTTTTTTTACACGATATGTACAATACTTCTAGAACACACAGTGAGACAAAGACAGACAGTTCAACATTCTCCAAAGAATTCGAAGAGAATCCACCTGAACAGGATGAGCAGAATCAGGTGAGAACCACACATCTCTTTTGAGTGAAAGGAACCACACATTTCTAGCAGAATGTGGGATAGCATGATCATTCCAGGAATGTAAGAGTATGGGATTGTTCTGCATTACTTTACTGTCCTCTGTCACTTCTCAGTTCACAGTTTCCCTTTCACTTATTTTCTCTTCACAGAGCTCCAGTGATGGTGGGAGCTTAAAACAAGTTGAGCTTCAGATACAGGTACATGTGTCTAAGCCGCTGGAATGTTCTGAAATGCCTCAGGAAAAACTTTCAGCTGAAGAACAGTTTCAAGAACAGTCAGGACATA
>CM040991.1:13127250-13154649 GCA_022985145.1 Pangasius djambal
TATAAGGTATCATGTAAAATCATCCTGATTGGCTAATTTATGACTTCGTTGCCCTTTTATGAACATCATGACAGCGCAATTACTGCGCAGAACAGTGCTATTTGTCATGAACAGGAATTAGCTGCGCTCTATATGTGTTAAGTTGAACACAAACGAATAAGTATTTGCAACGTCATAAAACTGACCAATCATATTTTTTTTTCACTACAACATGCCAAGCAATCTGCAGATACTTACCGAACGCCATTGGATAAAAGAGCTAATTAATGTTAAGTAGGCGGAATATTTGCATAAAATAATAGACCAATAAGAGGGGCGTCGTGTGAGAGGTACGTGAGAGGTATTTTAATATTCATGAGCATCCCACCGCCAGGCCACCGAGTGGAGCGCCAGTGATTGTGTTGGCTTTGTCTCATTGGACAGGACGCACGTTGTTGGGTGTCATATTCCGTAAAAGCGCAGAGGTTCATTTCTTTTTCTTCGCGCGCAGGAAGATGTCGTCTCTGTACAAGCCGTTCTGTGTTTCCGATGGACCGTGTAAAGATGCGATTTGGAGACGCGGATGTAACTCTGAGCAGCATCCCGCAGCGCTGAGCTCGGCGTGTTTGGGTGTCTTAGCGAGCGGTTTCACCCCAATTCACACCATGTGCGAAGGAAAACGGCGTTTTGCAGCTGCTGCAACGGGCGGGAGGAAAATCACTCATCCAGGAAAGGCAATTCTTGCAGGTAAATGTTTGAGTCGGGGTAGGGTGTTTTTAAAAAAAAAAATTATTTATTTATTTATTTTTAATTATAAATAGACAGGCTGTTGTCTTGGTTGCTAGCCAAGCTGCAGCTGCTTTTTTTAATAGCTCACCTCACCGCATAACAACACTCAGGACTCAGAACTGGGTCAAATGTCTCTGTTCACATTCGCAAGAGAATATTATAGTAAGCCTTGCAAACGCCTCGTAATGTTTTACTTATGGTAAAATATAGCACTTGCTAAAGAGCTAACTAATGACACTATTAGCTAATGTGTTATCTATGACCTGCACTGCTTTAGCTAGCGAGCTGGCTAATATTAGCCCTCTGTTGTCATCTTCAGCGTTATCTCAGCCTGTTTAGTGTTGGCATGGAAGACATCTCTCTTATATAACCTACTGAGGAAAAAATACAATAAAAAATGTATTTATGTGCGTTTACTTGGCGTTAATAAATCTTAGTGTGTTGCAGAAGTATTCACCCCCTTGAACTTTACAAACCGGAAATGGAATTAATTGGGATTGTCATAATTCTAGACAAAATAACCGATAATATTGAAGGGGGAAATTTAAAATAGTTTGCAAAATTATTTACAAAAAAAAAAAAAAAGGAAGTAAAAATTGTTTAGATAAGTATTCACCTCCTAGATTAGTGCTAGTTGCCCTTGGAAACGAATGGAGTCACCTGTGTGCAATTAACGAGTCACGTGATCTCAATATAACTACACCTGTTCGTGGAAGGCCAACCATCCCTAAACAAACAGCATCATGAAGACCAGGAGCTCTCAAAACAAATCCAGGACAAAGTTGTGGAAGAGTGTCAGTCAGGATTTAGTTATACAGAAATTACACTTTGAAAATCCTGCAGAGAAACATTAAATCCATTATTTAAAAAATTGAAAGAATATGGCACAACCACAGCTCTGCCTAGAAGAGGCCATCCACCAAAAGTCAGATACACAAGCAAGAAGATCTGTAGTAATATTTAACTTGGCCTCTACAATTTTCACCCCTAATGTTTTTCATCCTCTATTTACCCCATCATCTGGGGATTACCAAAGAAAAGAATGACCTTATCCTGTACAGAGAAAAGAATGGAAAGTGCCCTAACAACTGTCACTGCAATTAAGTAGTGGTTAGAAAATTCCTTTAATGTTGTTTTTTTATGTACATAGGTGGCATTGCAGGAGGTATTGAGATCTGCATCACCTTCCCGACAGAGTATGTGAAGACTCAGCTGCAGCTGGATGAACGTGCAAATCCACCTCGTTATCGAGGGATAGGTGAGGGGGAAACTGTCTATTTTAGCATTGTGATTTTTAAAAAATTTTTAAAAACAACCTTGGTTAGGAATAGACTGAACCAAATCCACATTAACTGAGCATTTCTGAGCATTTCAGCACAACTGAAATCAGCAGTGCAATAACTGACTGGGGTATTGATTGCTGTACTAATTTAGTCATTCAAACTTTGAAACTGAGGATTAATAAAATGTGTGCTTAGGGGACTGTGTGAGGCTGACTGTTCAGGATCATGGGTTGAGAGGGCTGTACAGAGGCCTGAGCTCACTACTCTATGGCTCCATCCCAAAGTCTGCGATTCGGTAAGAGAAGCAATGTGAAATGCCTTCTAAATCCACTTATGTTGTCCTTTCTTTTAACCTGCTTCCATCTGCTTATTTTGATGGCAGGTTTGGCACATTTGAGGTCCTGAGCAACCCAATGAGAGACGAAACTGGTCGCCTTGATAACACTCGCAGCTTGCTGTGTGGCCTCGGAGCGGGCATTGCTGAAGCAGTGCTAGTGGTCTGTCCAATGGAAACGCTCAAGGTTGGGGGAATGAACACATTGTCTATTTAATTTGAATAGAAGTAATATCCAGTTTTCAAAATACTCTCTAACACCACTTTTTTATTCCAAGAATTATTTCATATGGTAATTGTTGTTATTTGAAATAATTAATTGTAATTTTCGTATTGTCTACTCATTACAGAATTGCATAATGTAATGCATTATGGGAAACATTTTTGGAGGAAATGAACATTAGAATAAACTAAAATAAAATGAAAAGGAAGAACATGCCCTAATTCAAGGGATTTGGTGCTGTCCCAGGTGAAGTTAATCCATGACCAGTGCTCTCTTCGTCCACGGTACAGAGGCTTCTTCCATGGTGTGCGGGAAATAATTCGTGATCAGGGTAAATGTTGGACAAGGTCTAATTCTGTTTGTAATCATTCACATCTAAATCTTTCTTAACTTTTTTTGATGCATATGTCATTAGTGTGAACAGACCTCTTAACCTGAAGGTCCATATGCAGCATGAACAAAAAAGGTCATATTTGCATTAACATAGCAGTAAAAAAATTAACTCCAAATATTCAACTATTCTGATGTCCTGCTAAGAACTGTAGGTCGTTTCAGTGCTCAGGGTTTGTTTTTCCTTCAAGTTAGCTGCTACTTACAAGATAATCATATATGAAACCATAATGACAATAGGCAGATTGGATTTATTTATTTATTTTTTTAAATAAAACATTACACCTGGCTGTGCTTTTGTATGTTTCCAATCTATCACCCATGTGGAGGTTCTAAAAGCTGTGAATTTTTGAATAAATCTGTTACGTTTTCTCAGCTCAAGTATTTTGGACCCTATAAACGGTTCCATTGTCTGACACTGGCAGAGTATAAGTTAAATAATTGTTATGGTATTTGAAATTTATGCAATATCAGACTGATCTGCTTTACTGGCAGGGGTTCGTGGTACGTACCAAGGGCTGACTGCTACAATACTGAAACAGGGGAGCAATCAAGCTATACGGTTTTATGTCATGAACCTTCTGCGTAATTGGTATAAAGGTAAGAGATTGTACACAATTGTAGTCTCAAAATTATTCACCGGAATATCAAGGGATTGTGATGATCAGATAGAAGAAATAATAGAGCGAGGCTCTTGCCGTCGTTACCAGGTGATGACCCTACACGTGAGATGCATCCGTTGGTCACAGCTATATTTGGGGCGACTGCAGGTGCAGCAAGTGTCTTTGGAAACACGCCTTTGGATGTGGTGAAGACCAGGATGCAGGTACAGCCATCAGTAATAACTGAGCATTGTAATGATCAAAATGAGTCTTTTCAGCCTGTTGCCTTGCTATCATGTAAAGTCATGTAACTTTAACTTTTCTGTTGTAGGGTCTGGAAGCCCATCGTTATAAGAACACATTAGACTGTGCTTTCCAGATACTAAAGAACGAAGGCCCACAAGCGTACGCATATTTTTAAATTTTTTTTTTTCCCTTGTCTCAACTAGACATGTGCTGATGTTGAATTTTAATCTCATAACTAACATTTGTTATACTGCAGCACTATTGAATTCTCAGATCTGATTGATCAGAAAGGAAGAAACTGATTAATTTTCTCTAACTGCAGCTTTGATATTGGTACAAGCTATAATTCAAATCACAGGTTTATATTAATGCACCCTTCCTAATACATTATCATATCTCTAAGAGCATATTTACAATTCTGTGGTGAATGCTCCAGATAATCCAAGTCTAATAACACATGAATTAAAAACGTGGTGTTATTTAACAGCAAAAAGCATATACTTTAGTCGTGGCCTAATGGTTAGCGATACGAACTTGTAACCCGAAGGTGAACCTGAAGGTCGTGGGTTTGAGTCTCAGGTCCGGCAGGGATTGTAGGTGGGGGGAGGCAATGACCAGCGCTTTCTGACTGAGGCGAGACTCTTGAGCAAGGCACTGAGCCCCCAACTGCTCCCTGGGTGCCACAGCAAAAAAAAGGCTGCCCACTGCTCTGGGTGTGTTCACTACTGTGTGCGCGCACTTGGATGGGTTAAATGCAGAGCACAAATTCCGAGTATGGGTCACCTTACTTGGCTACACGTCACTTCACTTCATACTCATTCATAGTAATGCTTTCTGTAAGTAGATATTTATTTAACATTTATGGAAGGAGTTTCCAGTGTCAGTGACTTGTAATGGTCAGTAGGTTTTTTTTGCCATGTTGGAGTCTTCAGGGCAGGGTACTTTGTGTGTTTCAGTTTCTGTGACTGTTGTATT
Organism: Pangasius djambal; assembly: GCA_022985145.1. Taxonomy (NCBI): domain Eukaryota; kingdom Metazoa; phylum Chordata; class Actinopteri; order Siluriformes; family Pangasiidae; genus Pangasius; species Pangasius djambal. Next base: position 13,132,072 of record CM040991.1, read on the forward strand.
TTAAAAAAGGTAACTTTTCACATTTTATTTTTAGAAGTTAAAATGATACTCAAAAGCTAGATAGCCTTCGGAATTGAGATACCCTTCAGTGTCATCAGACATCATTCAGATCACTTCTGTTTTCTCAAAAGTGATTGTCAAAGCTGGAAAGCTAAACAAACACTTTTTTTAAACAGGCTTCAATGCTGAATTGGGCATATGTAGCTCATCTATCTTGTATGTAATCACAATTTAAATTTTTGAGGAAAAGCCAATGTGCTGGAATTCTCCACTTGAATGGAGTGTATGGGGTAGTGGTAGTGCACGGCATGGTGATGATATTTTGATGTGTTCTATGTATCACCTGTTGAATATTGCAGTGTATTGTATAACAGGGGTTCCCAACTATCATCCTGGAGCCCAGTGTGCTGCAGTTTTATGTTTTCCCTGCCCACAACACTGATGCACTTGCATGTAAGGTTTGGTGATTAGCTCTCATGTTCATGATCAAACTGTAAGAACTGCAGTGGGATAGAGTTGAGAACCCCTGGAATAAATGTCTAGAAGCACATGCATATTCTCAACATCTACTCGTTCACCATTCCAGCTTTGTAACCCTGCTTTCTCTGTGCTGCAGGTTCTACAAAGGCACGGTTCCTCGGCTGGGCAGGGTGTGTCTGGATGTCGCCATTGTCTTTGTCCTGTATGAGGAGGTTGTAAAGCTTCTGAACAAAGTCTGGCAGACAGACTGAGGATATTAACAGCCTGCCCTGTAGAGAACGATGACTAATGTAGACACAGTTGGTAGTGTCACTCAAATGACAAGGCTGACTGTTACACTGACCCCCTGGCTGAGTGCACTGGGTTAGGCAGCTATCTGCATGAGAAGGGAGGGTGGAGAATTAAGCTCACAAGTGGTGTTCTGATGCACAGCATACTACTAATGTTTGTCTAGCACATACATGCAAAGAATGTTATTAAGTTGCACTTTTTCACATGCAAAACCATGCAGCTGTGTTGACTCCCATCATCTTACTCGTACTAATCCACTTGTGTGGGGAAACCCCAGTGTAAATCAAAGTGCACAATTCCCTGGCTCTCAATTTAACCAACTTTTGTATAGATCTTAAAGTTTTCTATTAATTGCACTGAAATATATTTAGAAAAATAAAGGAAATGGTTTAGATGTATATGATTATTTTGTATATCAAGTATTTCCTTATTGAACTTGCTGAAGAATTGGAATTTTGTGGCCAATTTCATTTTGACATTCAAGTTCACAAATAGAAGGCAATATTATAATACATTTAAATACATCTGTGGTTTATCATTATGTTCTTGACTGGAATTAGCTTAAGCTATTGCCAAAGCAGACAAGCCCTCTACTGAAGCACTTGGGAAAGCCTGTAAAGCCCAGCTGCTCGACTCCAGCCCTGACTCATCACACTGTAAAAGAGAGAAGGGAACTGGAGATCTTCTTAGCTTCAGCTCTAACAGCTGGGTGTGAGGATCAAGTTCATTTCTATTCTTCCCCTGATCTGTGTTGATGATAATATTTTTGTTAAATTTTGTGTAACTAGCTTAAGGTTAAAAGACTTAGGCTCATCCAAGTGGAATATGTGGATTTATTTAAGTATCATTTGCTTGGAAACCTATTGTTTTTGTTCTTTTCTCTGCTAAAACTTGTTATGCAAACTCTAGACATATAGGCATGAAATTTGGTTAGGAGGCAGTACTCCCTCTCACTACTCTGGCAAGTGTGGTAAATCTGTTCAGCCTAATGGTGGCACTATAGTACAATATTTTGAGTATATTAATTTGTGGTATCTTTGTGCTATGCAACTTGGCAAGAACATTGGGTGCCATTTTCTAAGCATGCTGAGACCCTGCATATTGCTGCTTGTGGCTGTATGTTAATTCTGTGATGGAATACGAGTAAATGATTTGTTACTGCTTAGACTGTATTCCTATCTGGTCATGTTTGTGTCACATGATCTGAAAATACTGTAGACAGAGTAATTACTCCAAGAAATGGCTTGGCAAGAGGGATTTTATTTAAAAATTCTCTGTACTAGTTGAAGATGATGGTCTCTGAATAAGACAAGCTCTCACTGTATGGGGATTACAGAAATTAGCCCAGGTCAGTTGGGGTGAGTTTACATACTGGGCAATGCTGCCAAATTTGCTTAAGCCAAGACGACACCATGACTTCAGGGCACTTCTCTGTTTCTCGGCCATAAGACTGCAGTGTGTACTGCAAATATCCTCTTGGCTGATTCAGAGTACACACTGGCACTGGGTAATTAGGTTAAGGCTCAAACTGACACAGCTGTCAGTCATCCCAAGGGGTGGGCCATTGAATGATGAAGGTGGACACACTGAGGCACCTGCCTAATTGGCTGGTAAATGTAGAGTGGTGGGGGCAGGAACCTCCATCAGCTACCTCCTCCATCTGTTGGGGGGGGAATCAGACATGCCAAGTATTGTCACATGTCATGATACATACTTGGGTGTGAGTAAATGGTAGATAAAGCAGGTCAATAAGTAAGGTAATTACTCACATCCGTAGACATTTGTCTTTCCCACCACTGGCCACTCTTTGGCCGTCGGGACTCCAATCTACAGCGAAAACCTGAAAACCATTGACATCATATAACAAATAGCAAACATGAATAATAATATAGTAATATTATAGTATATAGTATTATAGTAATTATTAACAGTTTAATTTGTACAGGACACTTCCTGAAGAAAATGACAAAAATAATAAGCAAATCAAATAGGCATTAAAAAAAATGAAATGATCCTCTCACCTCGTCAGCATGCCCAGGCAGATCCACGCTCAGTTTGCCCGTCTTCACATCCCACACCTTCAGTGTGCTGTCACTGCTCCCGCTCACCAACAGACGGCTGTCTGCTGACCATGCTACCTGATACACTGCGGCCACATGGCCCCGGAGTGACGTTAAATACCTGCAGGAGGGAAATCACACAGCACGTGTGAAAAGTCCTACTTTTATACAGAACTTTATCTGTTTGTCAATTATGTAGTGCCTCTCTTGCATTCAATTTTGTTTCATGATTTTATATAATAAGAACGAAGCAGGAAATCTGGGAATAAGAGCGGGAACAGCCACAGAGAGATCTGTAGGCCAGAAATCTGGCCTGTATGATAGACAGTCTTGTCATATGAAGTACCAGTACACTAAAAGTGGAAGAGCTGACTGTATGAAATGGGGTGTATGGACCATGAAGACCATGATGTGCTTCTATAATTAACTTGGCTGGATACAGGTAGCTAATGGAACTGTGAAGTGTGGTTGTAATGTGTGCTAAGTGCTTGAAGTCTGAAGACTTTTGCAGCTTAATTCTTCTCTATTATTTTTGTTTACTTCTATATTAATTCTTCTCTGTTCTTTATATTACTATACCATATAACTTCTCTGAGAGATTTGCAATAGCCTAAGCTTAGTCTAAGGCTTTTAAGGAATACATGGAAAACAAAAAGCAGTGGAAAGACATTTCTAGTTTCTTCTGGTTGAAGAAGATGCTGAAATTAGGACTTGGGTGCCATCTACTGTATTTTCCTGGAATAAATGTCAGTATGATTTCATGTTATAGCCAATATGAATAAATATGACATTATACAATTCCTTTATGGTTCTCTGTTAACCTTAATTAGATCAGAAGACAGAAATGAGACACTGCAAAAATGTCATTCAAAACAGTCCACATTAACATCAAATGTAAAAAAAAAAAAAAAAGTCACAATAAAAGTCTTAAGTCTTATTTTAAGAATTTTACATGAATTTTTGTTGTTTTGAAAATGCTTTTAAATTTTGACATACATGCATTATAAAGATGATAATGTAAAAATTGTGTATATATTTCATGTTATACGACATGAATGTTGCTAATTTCTTTAAACAGGACAGCATCTTTAACCAAACAATTTAATACCCTGACAGTTAAAATCATGATACTGCATTGTAAAGGTATCACACAGAGAATTTTTCATGATCCTCACCCCTATTCTAGCTCAACAATCCAAAAAACCCCCCAAAAAAACAAATCAGGTTCAGTTACATACTTGCCGGTCCTGCCGTCCCAGATCTTGATAGACTTGTCGAAAGAAGCGCTTGCGAGGAGTCGCGTGTCCGGGGAAAAGAGCACCTCATTGACCAGAGCCTGGTGTCCAGTCATACGGGCCACAGGCTTCTTCTCCTCTGCTGGATTCCACAGGAACAGTGTGAAGTCATCAGAACCTGACACCAATCTCTCCGGAGCCTCACCCTGATTCAGAGACAATGCTCAGTATAGTGTAAAACTGCCAATAGATGAACTAAAATCTCGTTACCATACACTTTGCACTTACTCTGACTTTCTTATATCGCTGCAATGCTCTCTCTTTGATTTCTTCCACTGTAGGATGCAACCAAATTAGCATTAATCCAAAGGTACATCAGGCTCCATGTGACCATTGAATTATTCGTTATTTTATTAGTAGTATTTAATAAGATCACCCTTAACAACAAGCATATGGTATCATAAGAGTAAACCAGGATGGCAGAAAAGTCGCTAAATAAGACAGCAGTAAAGCACATATGTTTGTTGTGTGTGTGGAGAACAGATTATATGCACTAAAGATCCTTTTAAATCGGTGGGTTAAATATCTATTTTGAAGATTTAACTTGCTTGAGATGTTGTTACTCCTTTGGATGTTTAATGTGTATGGACTAGAAGAAATTGGAGCATGTTATAGAAGGAAAGCCTGTGAGTGCAGCATTGCTTATGCTTATTTTTCCCCCCACAATTCACTGCCACATATTTAAAAAACATCCTGCAGGTGCGTTTTCTTTTTAGAGATCGCGTCTGGCCCTGCGAGACCAATAAATTAGTGACTGAGAGTTTAAAATGTGGACTTGATTAAAGTCCCTTTGTTAGATGTTAAGTAAGTCTCAGACTGGTATAATATTCAGACTCCATAAACTCCATATTCATCTTTAAAAATTAATTATAAGCATGGTTAATCTTACATGAGCCAGTAAGGTCCTGAGGGTTGATGGTAGCAGTGGCTGGCTCAAAAGCTCCTGTACGGAGGACGTAGTCAGTGCTGAGGGCCAGCGTGTTCACCCAGTGAGCATGACCCTGCAACGTCCGACACTGAACCCCCTAAAGCAAGGAGAAATCCAAACACATCTTTATTTCATTCAGCAAAAGTTAGCTTAGCACTAATGAATTTTCTGTAAGAAAATATAGTGTGGAAGAAGACTGTTCTTATAATTCTAGTTTTGTGGCATAAATGAGTACAGGAGTGCTGCAAATCTGACAGTCACGTGTATAAGTACATACGCACAGATAAAGCATTTGCTCTTACATCTTTGGCCCTCCAGACTTTAACAGTCCTGTCCTGGGACGAAGTATACAAAAGGCCATCCCCTCCCCATTTAACACAGGTCACTGACTGTGTGTGGCCCGTCAGGATCTTATCGCAGCGGCCCAGCACCGTGTCCCATATCCGAACCGAGCCATCTTTGGACGAGCTAGCCAAGTACCGGCACTCAGGGTTCCTTTGGCAGAGCGACACAGTCAACACAGTTAGATGCAATACATGATAATATTAAAGAATATGGAAATTAAATACATTATGGAGCAGATGGATGGAAAAAACTGCAATGAAGCTGTAATAGTTCAGCTCTAGTATTAAATACACTGCCAGTCAAACCCCTATATTTTAACATTTTTGTTTAAACAACCTCATTTTAAATACTCTACAATTTAAACATCTAATCAAGGAATAAGAATAAATGAAGTGACAAATATTTAACAGTAAGATTACAGGGTGAAGAGGTGAAGAAGGTACAGGAGTTTAAGTACTTGGGATCAACAGTCCAGAGTGATGGTGAGTGTGGGAAAGAGGTAAAGAAGTGAGTGCAGGCAGGTTGGAATGGGTGGAGAAAGGTGTTGGGAGTTCTGTGTGATAGAAAAATACCAGCGAGAATCAAGGGGAAGGTGTACAAGACAGTGGTGAGAGCGGCCATGCTGTATGGTTTAGAGACAGTGTCACTGAGGAAGAGACAGGAGTCAGAGCTAGAGGTAGCAGAGCTGAAGATGTTGAGGTTCTCTTTGGGAATGACAAGGTTGGACAGGATTAGGAACGAGTACATCAGAGGGACAGCTCATGTTGGACGTTTGGGGGACAAAGTTAGGGAGGTCAGATTAAGATGGTTTGGACATGTTCAGAGGAGGGAGAGTGAGTATATTGGTAGGAGAATGTTGGACATGGAGCTGCCAGGCAGGAGGTGAAGAGGAGGAAGGCCAAAGAGGAGGTATATGGAGGTAATAAATGAGGATATGAAGCTAGTGGGTGCAAGTGTTGAGGATGCAGAAGATAGGGATAGGTGGAGAGTGATGATTCGCTGTGGCAACCCCTGAAAAAAGCTGAAAGAAGAAGAAGAAGTAGTGATAAATATTTATCATTAAATGTTTACTGAACTGAGAAATGTTAGAAATTAACTTTAATGATTTAGATCGAATCAAAATGGAATAGACCAATAGATTTATCACTCTAATTAGGAACTTGTAACACATCACATATTTATGTTTTACAGTTAATAATACCACTGAATCTTTTATCTGTAAGATTAATGCTCTTACTCTTCAAGTGTGCCTGCCATTAATATAGCGCACATTTAGAGCCCCATTAGGATCTGAGAGCGAGCAGTTAATAAGTTCCACAAAGATATAGCTTTCCTTATTTAATTGCTATTCTGTATCCTTTTGTTTGGTCTGTAATAAAACCTAATATACTCCACATGTTCAACTAAGTGGGCAATGTAATAAAGCAATGAACTTTGCATTCGCATGCCAAATCTGGACAATTCAAATTCCTTTGCTAGCTCACAGGAAAAGTGAATGCAAAAATGTGCTTGTCCAGTCTCATGTTCTGGTTCCTCATGTCATTTCACACACAAATACAGAAGACACAACAGAGTTCTTACGTACTTCTTATCATAAGGATAAATGCATATTATGGATACAATTATGGTTAAATGCATATTTTTAGACTAATGGTACTCTTATTCCTTTATAGTGTATATTTCTTACTATCCTCACTAGGATGTGTTTTTGATAGAGAGTACAAAGCACTTCTGTAAGTCGCTCTGAATAAGGCCATCTGCTAAATGCTGTTAATGTAAATGTAAATATTTATGCCTTTTTTTATTTCCCGTGCTATGGAAAATACAGCAATGTTAACTAGGCTAAAATCATGGTTACATAATTAAACCCCCAAAATTTATATTTGGATAAATATAGTTAGTTAGTTAGTAAGTAAAATGCACAAATACAGATATGGCATTAATATAATTAGGAGCATACACAAGCACCACATAACCAACAAATAAACAATTAGAGTGTGTTACACATGAAACAAAAACTGGTTTAAGGAGCACGTTTTTCATCTGGTTAACGAATATAACAGCAGCTCACTGACTCACTCGTCCAATGCAAGTGACTGATCCTCCCCTACATGTGATCTTAATTCAGTTCAGTTTTATGTATATAGTACTTTTAACCATAAACATCATCACAAAGCAGCTTAAATGAATCCAGATGTAGCGTTAGATTGTTAATGAGCAAGCTAGAGATGCCAGTCTTGAGGGAAAAAAAAAAAAACAATATGCAAGAGGAAATGAAGAAAAAGCCTAGAGAGGAACTTCATTCAAAAAGGAACCCATCCTCTTCTGGGTGAGAATTATAAATGTAGTATAGTGAGATTATAAATCATTACTCTTCTATAGCTGTATGCTAGAAAGAGTCAAACAGTACTAAGTGTGTTAAAAGGATGTTCAGTATGAGCATATTGTGAATGAGAGTCCTGAGATGAACACAGGACAGTCTTTATGATTACAGCAGCAGGTTCAGCAGGTACAAGTCTATAGTATCCAGGTGAGATTGAAGCAAGAGTGAGACTTGGGCATACAATTTTGGGAAGTGCAGATCTTTATCTGGATAATGAACAACCTAATCTTGGCTTTGTGCATACACATCGTTTTTTTTAATGTCAACAAATGCATATGAAACTGAAATTGCATGTTGATGATGGGTCCCTGTAGATGTCCAAATTTTAAAGCAGCCTGCAATAACAGCATTTCCTGGCACAAATAACATATGAAATACAGAACTTACAGGTGCAATGGCTCCCAACACAGCCAAGTGATCCATTTAGTGTGTCCAGTCAGTGTCTTTCCTATCTGCTGTCCTGTTACTGGGTCCCACAGGAGGATCTATTCAGATAATATGTACAAATTTATGGATACTGTTGGTATTTTAAAGGCATAGCTGCTGCGCTTAAAGCAGAGTAAACACTTACCTGACTGTTCTTACACCCTGATGCTAACTTCTTGCCATCTGGAGACCAGGCGATGGACAGAACCCAGTGTTTGTGTCCTTAAAGACATAAATAGAGCCTGTTAACCTCAGAACTTATGTAAATAATGAGTTCTATTCTTAAAATTAAAAAAAAAGGTTGTAGTCAACTAACCTTTGGCAGTGTGATGAGGAGTCTCTGTGGTCAGATCCCAAAATCTCACAGTTGTATCTCCAGAACCACTAGCCAGGTATCTAAAGACAGATTAAACACAGAGGAGGGATCCTTTAGGACAACATCAAATTGTTCCACACAAGACAGTGTCAGTAATAAACACTGATACTGGCTATGACAAAGTAAAACGTATTTCCTCACAGCTCAAAACAAGGGCAGTTGTTGAGGCACAAAATAAATGTTTACACAACACACATATTTTTTGTAGAATGCTTTCCTGAGTTCCTAGGTCAAAGTTATTTGTAGCTGAAGCTCTAAATCTTATGATTTATGCTTTCACAGATGTGGCTGCTTTCTCAGAGGAAATCATTTGTGTGTTATCAGTATTGTCAATATAGCTCAAACATAACTGTACATGCATAGTGCCTCGGGTTCCATCTGATTCACCGGGGATGTAAGCAAGCAAGCAAGCAAATAAATAAACAAACAAATAAATAAATAAATAAATAGGGAAAGAGTATGTAACCACAAAATCGACTGAGTTTGGAACTGCTGTTCATGGAACCACTGTCCCTCAGGACTTGAACATTCACTGATTTGCCTAAAAGGCCCAGCAGAGAATGTACTTCCTGCGTCATCTGAGTCAGTACAGTTTATCACAGGAACTTTGGCGAAGTTCTACACGGCCACCATTAGGATCACCACCTCAATAACAGCCTGATTTGGCTCTGCGACCAGTAATAAGCTGAACAGACTGCAACATATTGTCAGGTCAGCTAAAAAGCTCATAAGAAGAACACTTTCCTCCACAAAAACCTGTTCTCCTCCAGAACCAGAAACCAAACAGAAAAAAAATCATCACCAACCACTTGCACGCAGGCCACCACATATTTGTATATAGTATCCACTGTTCATACCAAATGTGTGTGTTATATTGCCAGTGTTGTCTATGTCCTTGTCTTTGTTATCTTATTGTAATGTGTAATGCATACAAGCACAAGTGCTCAACAACTCAGTTCAATTCCTTGTATATGATTCTGTAGACATAATTTAGATTGAAAAAATAAGGATTATTCCTTCCACTTATCCACTCACTTCCCTGTGGGACTGAAGGCCACTGAGATGACGGCCTCGGTATGGCCCTCCAGAGAACTGGTGCAGCGAGCCACGGCCCTCACGCGGAACACGGCCTGTGGTTGGTACACCACTGGCAGCACCTGCTCCGTTTCCACACCCAGAGTCTGCACACAAGCCCCCAGGGACGACACCACCTCAGCATCATGCACGAAGAACAGCAGTGGCACGGGCTCTTCCTGAAGAGATAGAGAGAGACTTAAAACACACCACACTAAATTTTAATGTAACAGTGTAGAATGATCACAACTCAAGTTCAAATAATAACAAACGAAAAACAAATGTGAAGAATAAGTATCTTGAGTTTTAGCTTTGAACAAGTCACCAGTGTCTCCACATATCATGTACTACCCACCAAAACAAGGCAGTGTGATAAAGTCTATGTTGCGGTTACCTTCTGTAGCAGCGCATTACAGACCAGCTGCAGCTTATCAGGGGTTATGTTCAACGGGACATCAAAGGGAGATCCGAGAGGCTCGCCACCTTCATCCTGAAACTGGATTAACATGCGCTCCACGTCCCCGCTCATTTTAAAACACGCTCTCACTTTGTCTGTCAAAACAGGTGAGATGAGAGAGAGCATTTGTTGATACTGCAACATTCTAGCACAATTCTCGATTCTCATAATGCACAAGCAAAACATGACCGCCATACTTTAAAGGGCAGTTTAAAATTTTTACAGACTTCCCATGCCTGCAGGGTGAACTGCAAATGTAGTGATATTAATCAGTGCCTCCTTAACTGACCCTATCGCCTATACTATACCGAACTACTTATTCCTTATGAGTTGCCTTTTAAGGAAATGCCCTGTTTCAGCTGGAGGTAGAGCTAATATCTGGGCCAGAAAAATGTAAACAGAAGCCTGGAAAGGAGAAATTAGCCAGATCAACTACATGGTGATACTGTATATTAGTTTGCCTAAGGTATCTCTGAAATTCCCTGATTGTTATAGGTGTAAAATGAAACATGACAAACTACACCTTTAATAAGTTAAAAAGTTAAACTTATTAATAAGTTTAATAAGACAGTTACTTGTTAGTATGCTGTTTCCATCTTTAAGTATGCCATAACTAACTTTTCTTTTCTTTTTTTCCTCCTTTTTTTGTTATAGATCTATTGACGATGCTCTAAGTATGCTTACAAATGATGTAATGCATCACCAATTCCTTTTATCAATACTTGATAAACATGATAAACTAATATACAGAACGTTGCCAGCTTGCTACCGGGTTTATACAGGTTTATACAGGATCTTCATTCACCTTAACAATAAACAAGAAAGAACGTACTGCACTAATGTACTAAAGAAGACATCAAATCAAATCAAATCAAATCAAATAAAACAAATGATTACATTATCGCGATGAATTTACCTTCCACACGTGCGGCGTTCCTTCGGAGGGTGCTGGAAAATGACGTGTACGTCACGACTGTCACGTCACAAGAGTGCGACAGTTTTAAAGTGAAGTAACAGCTAGCTGCTTTCTACAGGCTGAGCTGAAGTCAGGGGAGCAAACGCTGAACAAAATCACAACATGGGTGGCAAAAATAAGCAAAGGACGAAAGGAAATGTTCGGGTAAGGCGAATTGAAGTTGTTCGCAGGCTTGTTCAGTTAAAAGGGTCGATAGCTTGACTGTTCTAGCTGGTTAGCAGGCTGGTTAACGTGGTGTGATGGTAAGTGTGCTACTTCCAGTCTAGGGCTCTCCCAATTTCCGTATGTGCCGTATTATTTTGTCACACTTTTAGTACGATAGTATAGTACATTAGACTATATATATAATACTGGATTAAAAATACTAAATTTGTCAGTGTTTAAGTCTGTAGGTAGACATATTAATCCCACATAGTTTATTAAGGCTTTTAAAACTGGTAAGCGAAAAAATGCATACATAGTGAAACAAGACAAATATAACGTCAGCTGATTAGCTTAATAACCAATCAGGTTTTGACCAGCCGATATCTAGGCGACGCAACAATGACGTCATGATGCAAACTAGCGAAAGACCTCGTGTAACTTGTTCCAAAATGGCACTCATACAAAACTTATACAAAAATGCTTACAAATCTCCAGTCAGTTGTTAGCAGAAATGGATCTACTGAATTACATTTGTTGTATTCACAGCACAATTGTGGTGGATGAGCACCAGGGCTATATTTCTGAATAATGATGCTTTGCATCAGTGACACCATATAATATATGGCATATATCCTTGTCATACATCTCCTTTCCTTACTATTTCAGCCATCCAGCAGTGGCAGAGCTGCCGAACTCTTAGCTCGGGAAAATGGAGTAGTTCCTGGATTTGTTGGATTTGGGGATGCAGCCTCAAATGACCTGGGATATGTGCCTGCGGTCCATGGTGCTGAGGAAATAGACAACCTGGTGGATGCTGATTTTCGTCTGGTTTTAAGGAAATTGTCCAAGAGAGATGCAGTCACAAAATTAAAGGTGAATATAATTTTGCATGTGGTATTGTGTCCTTTGTTTGAATTGTCTGTAGTAATTGAAATTATTACGAATCCCAGTGCACTTGTTGCACATGGCCAATAAAACTGTCCTGAATCTAGAATCTTCAGATGGAAAGCTGTGTAGTTTCTCTGAAATAACCCTGTCCTTGCAGGCTGTACAAGAATTTGGAACAATGTGTCAAGAGCGTGATTCAGACATAGTCAAAGGAGTTCTTCCATACTGGCCACGTATATACTGCAAAATATCATTGGTAAGGCTTCGTGCTTTAATATTATTTATTTTTTTGTGTTAACGTCCTATATAACTTGTACTTCTACACTTATTGTTCACTTTATTCAGAACATCTGTACATCTGCCGTTGGTGACCTGTTCACATCAAATACCAGAATGAGGGAAACAAATGTGATCTCAGTGACTGTGGCATGGTTGTTGGTGCCAAAGCTGGTTTGTATATTTAAAACAGCTGATCTTGTGGGTTTTTCTTGCACAACTGTCTCTATGGTTTAAACAGAATGCAAAAAAAATCATTCAGGGAGTGGCAGTTGTGCAGGACTAAATGCAGACTGGTTGAAGCTGATAGGAAGTTTAGTAACTTGTATAACCACTCTTTACAACCGTGGTGAGCAGAAAAGAATCTCAGAACTCACAGCACGTTGAACCTTAAGGTGGATGGGCTACAGCAGCAGAAGACCTCATTGCATTACACTCCTGTCAGCCAAGAACCGGAATCTGAGGCTACAATGGGGAGATCCTCACCCGAACTGTACAGCTGAAGATTGGAAAAAGACGAGACAATGATTTTCCAGTGTTCAACTGCCAAGTTTACGGTTGTAAAGAGTGGTTATTTGAGTCAATGTAGCCTTCCTGTGAGCTTGAACCAGTCTGGCCATTCTCCTCTGACCTCTTTCATCAACAAGGCGTTTCTGCCTGCAGAATTGCCACTCACTGGTTGTTTTTTGTTTTTCACACCATTCTGTGTGTAAACTCTAGAGGCTGTCATGCACGAAAACCTCAGGAGATCAGCAGTTTCTGAAATACTCAAATTGCCCCATCTGGCACCAACAACCATGGGCAAAGTCACATTTTTCCTCCATTCTGATGATTGATGTAAAGGTCTTGACCTGTATCTGCATGATTATATGCATTGAGCTGCTGTCCCATGATTGGCTGTTTGGATAATTGCATGAATGAAAAGGAGTACATGTGTTCCTAATAAAGTGGATGGTGATTGTGTATATGTATGTATATATATATATATATATATATATATATATATATATATATGAAATATACATATGAAATATACATACACACACACACACACACACACATTCTATAAATACCAACTGCTCCATAGTTATAACACTGATATTACACTGATGGTGTGTTAGGATCATGACAGACGAGTTCGAGAAGCCACACAGCAGGCATTTGAACAGCTGATTCTGAAAGTCAAGCGTAACCTCGCCCCATACCTGAAGGGAATAATGGGCCACTGGCTCATAGCTCAGTGTGACACTTATTCCCCTGCTGCCTCTGCTGCTAATGTCGCCTTCCAGGCTGCTTTCCCCCTCAACAAGCAACCAGAGGCTCTCAGCTTCTGCAAAGATGAAGTGCTGAACGTAAGTCTAAGTAATATGACCCACAAATATGTGTATTATTTTGCTGAGGCATAATTCACTGCGCATGGGAATGGACTAATCGTAAGGAGTGCTGTTCTATAACACATGCTTTTCTATTTTCTTTCCCTTAGGTGCTCCAAGACAATCTGCTCAAGGAAACAGCTGACACACTCAGTGACCCACAGTAAGTATAAACAAGTCATTTGTAAATTTCACCTGTAAAGCCTTTTCCCCACAGAATATCATCTGACAATACATTATTTTTAGTAATTCTAAATTATTATTGCATTTCTATTTCCATAATTTGAAGTTCTTTGTGCCAGTTCAGCTGAATGTGATATACATGTGCAGGAGCATACCAGAAGAGGAACGACAGGCAAAATATGTGCGTGTGCTGACCAGCTCGCTGTTGGCTCTCAAGAAACTGCTTGTGTCCTTATCCATATCTGATCGTGAGGCTCTTAGCCAGCGGCTCGCACACATCATCTCTCAGGGGAAATTCTGGAAGTACAGCAAACACAAAACCCCACAGGTGAGCTCGATAAGGTGCAAAAAATAAAATAAAAAACTGCTCTAAACCTTTTGAGCATTATAGGACTTGCTGACAAAAAGTGAAGTAACAGAATGCATAAGTTCTTGATATTCTTATTCCACTGATCAGCTATAATTCACTTGTTAAATACAATTAAAAGAGACTGTTGAGTGATGAGTACCAAGCTAGAAGTTGTGTTCTCTCTTCTAGGTCAGAGGGGCGTTCTTTAAGGCGGTAGCTGCTCTGTGTGAGCTCACACCTCAGCTTGTTCAGACTGAAGCCGCACGAGCTTGTTCTGCCGTACTCCTCAGTATCGATGACTCGGACCCTGTTGTGTTGCCGCCGCTATGGGAAGCTGTTCTGCACGTTATCTACAGCATAAAGGTCAGGCCCTTTGTATTGGGAAACTGTTGGGATGAGAATGTAGATGTAGATCCCTAACGAGCAAGCCAGAGGCGAAAATGCCTATAAAAAATCTCCTTGAAATAAAATGAGAAAAAACCTTAAGCGGAACCAGACTCAAAACTTCTGTGTAGTTAGATTATAAATCATAGAGAAAAGGAACATAGTACTAGCTGGGTTGAAATGAGGTTTATTATGAGCATATTGTGCAGAGTACTGGGAGGAGCATAGTACAGTGTTCATGATTACAGCAGCAGTTCTTAGAAGGCGCAAGTCAAGTTTCAATCATTTTGATTTATTGGTACATTGCCACGTTTAGTAGGTGTGTTAGTACGGTAAAATAATTAACTGCTCTGGGTTCTACAATGTAAATACTCTGACCAAGTTTAAGCCACAGTTACGCCACAAGAAGTACGAATTAGCAACAAAAATAGTTCCTGATGTTCATGTTATTCAAAATAACTTTTTTATATTTGCAAAAATATAAGCTATAGAAGGTATAAAATATCAATGGCTGAATTACTAATAATATTTCCAACTTTATAATTCAGGTCTCAAGATTGCACAGTTAATAGCACACCTTGGACTTGAGCACCATTTCTTGGATTTTAATGTGGATTTTTTCTGACAGTAAATTAAAGTGGTGGATTATCCCTCATCAGTTCCTCAATGTTCTGCAGGACTGTTGGACTCACGTGAATGCTCGGAAATGTGTGCTGCCCAAGCTTTGGTCTCTGTTGAGAGAAGGCGGGCGGGGCCTGGCCACCTCCCTGCACCTCAACATGCTTCCATTTATCAGCAAACTGCCAGGAGAGGTCACTGAGCCCAAACTCGACTTCTGTAGCACATTCTTCTCTTCTATTATACAAGGGTAAGACACCTGTATCACTGTATCACTTAAATCACTGATTTGCTTCAGATGCTTTTGATAAATGGATTTGAACTAATATGAATTAGACCTGTTTAAAAAAAACATTAGATAATGTTGCTTATAACACGGCGCTGTAGAATTCCCAAACCCGATTGGCCATAAGGTTTTCATTAATTTTCTATAACAGAAGTTCTGACGATAGTGCTAACTGTGTGGCAGATCACATAATCATATTAATGCACTCGTTCTGATGTTATCGTTCCTACTGCTGCATTCGACTTACTTTGGAAGTGGCTTGGAATGACGTCATTTTTGACCTCTGCATGCTCGAGCTACAAAGTGAGGAAACAAAACATGGATGTCTCCACGATCGTCTTTTGTTAGCAACAAGCTAGCCAGCTAACTGTGACGAGTGATGCACATTTTCCTCCTAAGACTAAACAGCAATCTGTATAGTCATTTTATAATCATAATTAGAGTTAACAAGTGAATATGTTTGTATGTTGATTGATCTAAAGCAAATACTTGTATATAGAATACAACTCATTTAAAGGTAAGAAGTGCTACTTTGTTTACTGCTGTGCACAGCCATGCTGATTTGATATCACTTGGTGAACTTGGAGGACCTTGGAATTGAGGAGCCCATCCTGAACCTCTGAGTAGGAATTTGGAGTTCAAGTGCTTTGTTTTTTCCTGCTTGGAGGTCAAAAATGTTATAACCTCTAGACGACATTGAATGGAAGACATTCCACATATTCCAAAGCTAATAATATATAGATTTTTGAAAAGCATGCTGTTATTTAACATAAGAGAGACGTTTATTTAAGATTTCTCTGCCTCCACTGCCTGCACTGGACAGTCAGAGATAAAGCTGTTCAGACACTAAGGATGGAGAACTTTGAGTTTTCTTGGCAACAAGGTTCATTTTTTAATCTATATTAACTCAAAGATAAAATGAGGGAGTGGCTGTTTATAGCTGCTATACCATAATGATAATGGGAACTTATTGGTTCCATGGTCATTCCGCAACATGAAATTTAACTATAAATGGACGGAAAGTTCCTTGTGTCATTCTTTAATAAATAAAAAATTAACCGTTGGTATAAGTGCTGTGGTCTAAGAGAAAGAAAACACCTTGTAACATGCTGTTAACAGTCCTCTACTACATTACATGTCCTTACTTAATATAGTCAGCCTCAAATGCATTAATTCACCCCGCTGAATTAAGATTAAATGTCTCCAGAGTGTGTCTGTGAGTGTCTTACTGTCTGATATTCGCTATAGTCTTTCCAGTGAGCGTGCATTAGTCAGCCCGTCAGAGTGTGCAGCCATCGTCTTTGCTACCATGGAGTGCCTCCGTTTTCTTCTTCTACAGAATGCAGGAGAGGAGCCAGAGCAGCGAGCCATCCAGAACATGCTCATCTCAGAGCAGGTGAGCGGCTCTAGGGCTGTGTGCATCGGTGCAGTACTGCTGATCAGGGATGTCCTCCTTTCCCAGGGCTTACCCTTATATTCAACTGAAACTTTGCTGGGCCTCACCCTCCTTTGTTTAAGTTGCAAAGGTTTTGAATCTACTTTTTCAGCCATGATGTTTTCAGTGACAAGGGTAAAAGATGGATCATGTGAAATTAAGTTATTTTGTGAAGCAGTACATTTGAAATTTTATAAAGTGGTAAAGAAACAGGTCTCATAACAATTAGTGATCTGTGTCACCTATATGGGTTAAAATAGACTTGAGTATGCACTAGAGGTCAGGCAAATACAAGTTTATTTACTTTTTAAGAATAATATTTTTGTGACTACGAGTTTCTCTCCTTGTAACAAAAATGTAAATGAATAAATAACTTTTCCTATAGCAACCCAGCATGTGAATTTACTCAAAACGTGTTCACTTATAAAAGGTGAAAGGTCTTGTCAAACTTGCTAGCTAGCTAGCTACATATTTTAGTTACACTTTCTAAGATATGATTAGTCAATTGCTGTTTAGTGACAGGGCTTAGAAAAGAGTTAATTGAACTTAAAATGAAATAAAGAGCTTTTAGTTTCTTTGCTCATATGTTAATTGCAGAGTTGGTGTAGTTCTTTAGTATATTGCCTTTTTTGTGATTTACACAGATAAACAGTTGCTCCACTGCAGATCTTTTCATGAAGAGTAACAGTTTTGTTTGTGCCTCTTTTTCACCTTTGCTTTATTACTTTTCCTCTCTCTTTTTGCAGCTCCTGCCTTTGATAGACAAAGCTTTTAGAACCCGTGCATTGCAAAGCGGGCCTCTCTTCCCTCAGATCACTGAGATGCTAGTCTCATGGGAGAAGCGAGCAGTCGGGAATGAGGCCACCACTTTCCTCAGACTTCTGGCAGATTTCTGGGAGGGTTTAGGCAGCCTTTGTGTGCGCTATGTGGATCATGAGGAGCAGCAAGTTGAGCAGGTGGTGCTGCAGGGCATTGCCTCACTGTTGCAGATCATGCAGAATCCAGCCAGCTACTGCACCAAACAAGGGAAGAGAAAGAAAACTGTAAAGGTCTGCTTCTCTGAGGAGGAGGTGAAAGGGCAAGTGGAGGAAAACCTGAGCCAAACTCCAGAGGTGGAGATCTTACAGGGGCAGGAGAAGCAGTTTTCTCCCCTGAGGAGCAGCCACCTACTGGAGCTGGTGTGCCAGCTGTCTGAACTGAACATGGTGTATGTGAGTGAGCGTGACTCGGAGAGGCACCTGCACTTCCTGGCTCTGTTGCTGCAGGCTTTCCCAATGGCCCAGGTGTTCCAAGGGCTGCTGAAACAAGACGATGGGAAGACAGAGGTGGAATTGGAGGCTGAGTTGTCAGAAAATCCAGCCATCCGTTTCCTCCTACAGAGGGTGGTGGTGTGGCTCAAGCAGGATGGCAGGAAAGACACAGACTTCCTGGTGGACATGGTGTTCAGTTCTTTGCAGTGCTGCAGCTCGAAATCAGAGCAGACTCTTGTACTCAACCACATCACCGTAAGACACCCAGTCCAACTATTTACTCTATGTGGCCAAAATTTTGCGGACACTTGAACATCACACCCATATGTGCCTTCCCCAAACTGCTGCCTCAAAGTTGGAAGCACACAATCTTATAGGTAGTCTTTGTATGCTGTAGCATTACAGTCTCCCTTCACTGGGACCAAACCTGTTCCAGCATGACAATGTGCTTGTGCACAAAGCAAGCTCCATGAAGACATGGCTTGCCAAGGTTAGTGTGGAAGAAATCGAGTGGCCTGCCCAGAGCCCTGACCTCATCCCCACTGAACACCTTTGGGATGAATTGGAATGCCGACATGCCCCACGACATTCCTCACCCAACATCAGTGCCTGATCCCACTAATACTCTTGTGGCTAAATGGACAAATCCCCACAGCTCCAAAATATAGTAGAGAGCCTTCCCAGAAGAGTGTGGGTTATTATATCAGCAAATGGGGAATAAATCTGGAATGAGATGTTGAAAAAACACATATGGGTGTCATGGTCAGGTGTCCACAAACTTTGGGCCATGTAGTATATCTTCCAGTGGGTCTAATCAGAAGGCACTTTGCTCATTTTGCTCAGATGTGTATTTTTTCCTTTTTTCCCTCTCCATGTAGGTGGACTTAAAATGGAGTGTTATTCTGCAGATTATCCAAAAGGTATGTTGACATAGTGTAGGAGTGTAGGGGTGGGGTACATCAGGTTTGGATGGTTATGGAATATATCACATCACAGTATGCACATTTTCATGAAAATATGATCTAAAATAAGTCACTGAACGACTCTTTGACATAAATATAAATAAAATAAGTTACTATTTGGAAAACGTGGCATCATGCAAAAAAAAAAAAAAAGAAAGAATGAATTTAAACATTTGTGAGGCTCATAGCTGCTCTGCTTTGCCACATAGTGTAAAAATATGATGCTTAGTTTGTGCTTGATAGATATATTCAGGCTCCAGGTGGCACACATTCAAAATGTGTATATTCAAAAAATATATATAAAATTTTTTTTAGCACAGTGGCTGCCTTTTCCTTCAGCCGCTGGAAACATAAACCACCAAGTCAGAATGCTGATGCTCTAACCCATTTTAGCAGTTTAGCAATAAGTAGGTCTAATGTTTTAAGCTGCTCAACTATGATAGTGATGGATTTGAAAACCACTGCTGTTTCACACATTTCTACCATGGTTTCCACTGGTGCAGTCATATTTTTGTGGTAATATTCTGAGCTTTTTGAAATGTGTAGTAGTAGTAGTAGTAAGTAAAGGTAACAAGACTTGCTGAAACCTGTTCATGATGATACTATTAGTACAAAACTTGCAGACAGTCCTGTCCCATTCAGTTTTAATTTTAGTTGTTTTAGATTTTAGACTTCAGGTGTATTTACATCAAATGGGTTCTGACTTTGAGTGATCTGTAACACATCACTCTAAGAGAACCATAAAAAAAACCATAGCCCATTTTACTCCAGAGTTTAGACCTGCACTTTTTACTTTTCCGTCATAGAAACAAGTGGTATTTTGTGGTGTTTTAACAGGCGTTTTGTGTGTGTTTGTGGTGTGCGTGTGTGTCAGGCATGTGCTGATGCTGGGCATTTGGAGGTGTGTGCAGGTTGGTTAAGAGGGTCTGTGTTAGGTGAACGTATGGTAAGACTGGCTGGTGAGCTGTGTGCTATGGGGCTGAAAGGTTCTCCCTCTGCATCATCTGCCTTGGACCAACATAACCACAGCTGGCGCCTCATTAGTCTGGCACTATCTCAGCAGCGTGATGATGGTAAACGCACACAGACAAAAATACACACTGAATAATCGTTATGCTTGTATGTAACTAATGTTGCAACTCTAGATCACTTATATTACTCTGGGACTCTGTTCATATGCATGTTGATAATGTGTTACGTTCTGCTAATTATATTTTCTAACTTGACAATTCTCTGTGTATCAAGAGTGAGTAATAAATTGGTCTTATTTTACTCCTATTTTAATTTGTTGTCCTCCTCCAGAGTCTCTGATAGGAAAGGTATACGTAGAACAGATCATTGAGCGGCTTCATGCTACAATATCCGAGGCGAAGGGCATGTCTGATGCTGGCAATATGGAACCTCTGGTCTCCTTCATATCCGACGTAGCCTTTAACTTCTTCTCATCAATGAAAGGCTGTCTCCTGCTGGCCGCCGCCGAGGACCTGCTGCTCACTATCTTCCAGCTGTGTGCTCAGGATCAGATGAAAACACACCTCTCGGGTAACTTTCTGCCTCCTCTCTTATTTTAGCTGTTAAATGCAGACATGCTGCATGTCACACTTTGAAAAATGAACATTAAAGAGTAAAACAACGCAAAGTCACAAAACACATTATTTTTGTGATTAGATATGCTGTATTAAAGTGAAACCCAATTTTTTTTTCTTTTCCACATTTTGTGAAAAATACTTTTCATTTTACTTCATTTCATTTCATTTTGAACAGTTCTTCACTGTGTATTCATAATTATTTCATCTCCCAGTACTGCTTAACTTGCTTATCTTATTTGACTTCGATATTAGTGTGAACTCTTAAGAATTAAAGTGTGTGTGTGTGTGTGTGTGTCAGACACTCTGCGGGAGAAGCTGAAACATGCATACGCTGTTGGAGTGCACTCATTGGTCACGCACTTGGGGGCAGGTGTAACAAAGGGTACCATCCTCCACAGTGCTGCAGTCTGGGTTAAAAACCAACTTCTCACCTCTCCTCTCAATGTGAAAAGGTACCACTCACCAGCGGTTCTCTCTTTATGCCCTTGAGTATGCTGAGATGTACTGTATGTGTGATAACCTCTGAAAACCCTTGACGGGGTGAAATTATATACAATATTTTGTTTTGAAAACGAGGTTTTCTGACTGAAATATGTTTCCGTTTTCCCCCTTTCTCAACCACCATTTAAAAAATTCAATATTAATGCCTCTTCTTTTTATTGCAATAGCAACAGTGGGGTACAGGGTTTACAATAGTGCAGAATAATGGGGACGTTTACATTAATATCCACCCTGAATGTCCTGTTTTCCAGAGGTAAAAGTACAGGTATAGCAGTTTAAATCGTAACTCTAGTAAACAAGAGTGCTGTTATGTATGGTTGTCAGTAAAAATATCTGTTATCATGTCTGCATGATATGAGTAGTTTGAAACAGTTAATCTATTTATCAGCTGGGGCATTTGTTTATGGCTTACATCTATGCATAGTTTAACTGGCATTTCTTTTGTCATAATTGTTTTATATGTCTTAATTTATGGGATTGTCAGCTTGCTTTCTTTATTTTTCATATTATTTAGTTAAGGCTAATAACATGTAAGACAAAATTTTCACAAAATTTTCAATTTTCCCCCAAAAATAAAAAAGAGGCTGTGAATGTGGCACATGTGCATCACTGTCATTTTGACAGCCAGTATCTGATCACAAGCTGAAGTGATTAGGCTTATGTCCATTTCACTCTGGCATGTAACTATCCAAAAACATGACCAAAGCCTGACATTCACTGTGTGAGGAAACCACACTTAGCTAGCAAGTCTTTAGTCATCTTTAGACAGACTGACTATTTTTACCTTTTTTTAAAAATGGCTTTTTACCCTCCATGATCATTGTAAAAAAAAAAAAAATGGGCCAAGCCAAAAATGGCAAATATTAAGCTTTTAATGATCTTAACAACAAATCATTGGTCAGAAGATTATCAAGAATTAAACAAATGCACTCCTGAGAGCTCCTGTGCCACCATTTGCTGGTTTACTTTTGCTGCAGTGAACTGTTTGGGGAAAAGCTAGAAACAGAGAAATTCACTTATACAGTCTTCTTGTAAGCAAAGGTAAAATCATGATAATGATTAAAATGTGTAAAATGTTTTATGTAAATTCAAACTAACACATGTCTGGGTCTACAAAACCTTCCAGAAATATCTTCTGGGATGTTTTTTTTTCTTAAAAGTTTAGTCATTATCAGCCACAACTGATGCAGCCCATCAAGAGCCGCAAGGATGAAACATTTAAAGAAATCAAAGTTCCTGTATCTATTTG
>CM040991.1:13154749-13195465 GCA_022985145.1 Pangasius djambal
CACACACACAGACACACACACACATATATATACATATATAAATATTTAGGTTTAACATAATTAAGTTTCAAACTGTCTAACTTTAACAGTATTATTTATCTGATTCTGCTCCAAGTTATATATAGATTCATTAGAGATTTATCTCCCTCTTTTTGTTATTGTGCTGTTAAGCTGAAGAGTGATCATGTATTTGCTGTGTGCAGTCTGCAGGTCCTGGTGCAGGCGGTACAGAGCTTAACTGACACTCTAGCTACTGCCCAGATGAGCGACTGTCTGCTGTCTCAGTTCATCTGCTGCCTTACTCCAACAAATGAGGAGTGGGCCAAGCTCAGAGAAGCCCTGCCACCTCAGGTATACAGCCACTTGGCTGGTTTCCTCTTGTAACACAGCCTGAGTTTTATGCGAGGTTGGGTAGCCTATTCATGAGCTTTACAAGTCAATTAAAAAAATTTAAATAATGAACCAGGCCAGTTATTTGTTGACTGATGCAAATTGACTAGTGAAAATCCATGTAGACATTTTACTGTATGTAAATATTCAATTTGTACACTTTTATGCCTTGAACTTTGGTGATTTCTATCTAAAGTGCAGATAAAACAATAAAATGTTATACCTCTTTGCCAAATTAACGTATTTGAATTGCAGTGGGTGAAGCGGCCCTTGCTCTGTGGGCATTTTAGAGCAATTTGCGTGTGTCCCGGCATGGAGGTGTGGAAGGTAAGGGGCTTAAACACACTCCCCACACACCTGTGTGCCAGTGCTCTGCTAGGGAAGATAATCTTCAGTGCAGTGCCAGCTGACGAGCAGCAGGAGGAGACAGACGCCTTTGAGCTCTCTGATCTTGGACAGACAGGTGAGGCATGAAGCACTGATACAATATAAAAGAATTATAGAGAGTTGAAAAAAAAAAACTGAGCCTGTTGTAATTAACTTAAGGAGATTAAGATACATGAGCTGCTACTGAGCATATGGGAATGAAATTTTTTAATAGTCAGAGAGAACAAATTTGACCGACTGAAGTACAGCTCCATATGACATCTGGATATTAAACAACGTATTACTCATACAACTGGATGTCTGGTTTGAATGAATTTCTTGTTATGTTTAGTTGCAGAAATTCTCTACGCACTGCAGTGGTGTGAAGAGATGGAACATTGCCCTGCCTTGGTGTCTGAATATCACAAAATGCTTCAAGACTGGGACATAATTCAGAAAGTGCACACAAACAGCTTGGATAAAGTTTTGGAGACACTGTTCACAAGGTGAACCCATTTATCTATGCCCAAATTCTAATCTGCTTAAATTCCACCACATTGATTATTTTCTAATTAGTTTGTCATTAATTACTAATATCCGTGTTTTAGATGCATGTTAGAATGACCTTCCTTGATTGCAAATGTGTTAGTTTCGTTTTTAATGAGTGCAATTAATCCAAGGTTTCGTATTTGGCTAAATCGCAGGTCGCGAGAAGAGGGTGCCCTCTGGTCACTGACTTTGGCAAACTATATTCAGCATAGCAAATCAGTTACCAGTCGCATCATCAGTCTCTATGATAATGTGGAAAGGTAAGAGAAGTACTAAAGGTTTGGCAAGTGTGCTTTACTATGTCATAAAAGCTTACTGCAAATGTTCCTTAAGAACACTAACTATAAATTTAAAGAAACTGATAAAGGTTAATATATGCTGAAATGCACAAGGGTCTTTTTTTTTATTATTATTAAAGAGGTCTTTTTTTAAAAAATAATATGAAGGGATGTGACCTTTAGGTTTGTTAAGTAATACAAGGCATTCCTATGGATGGCAGGATGGTAGTCCTTTTCAACAAATTTATTTAGTTATACATCATAGTTGCCATGATGTATAGTGTACTGCGCTATACTGCTAACCCTGCATCTAAGGGCATTGCTATAAGGACAAATGGAAAGGGTATCTGTGCTATCCTTAATTTGTCTGAAATTGTATTTTACAAGTATAATGCCTTAATAAGTATTTAATTTGGAATGCTCCAGCAATTTTTCAGTCTAATCTTTGTTTATCGTTTAGAAGATAAATCCAGTCTGTGTCAGTGCTGCTATTTTCAGTACACTCCCATGTTAATGAGGTGTGCAAGTCACACGACGACCGCTCTGCAGTGCTTTTAGATTGATACTCCAGTGCTCGGTTTGAATTTTAACCAGTGTGAGGCTAAAACACCAGCGATATCAGCTCGAAGTTAGCCAAGTTCTCATACCATCCATAACTACATCCATGGCATGGTGCAGCTTTGTATCTGCAAGTTACCAACTAGTAGTCCATTGCAATTAGCAATCAGTGACATGAAAATTACATTTTCTTAACCTGAAACTTCCAGCCCATCATCAATGCGTTCATGTATCTGCATCTGGATACAGTTTCAAAGCACAAATGGATGCATCACCTACAAACATATGAACTATGAACTGACCGCAATTACAAAAAAACAACAACAAAAAAAATTTCCAATTTGGTTCCATTGTTCCAAATTATATATACTGTGCCTTGCTTAAGTTTTGAAACTATTTCCACATTTTGTAGTATAACAAACTGGGAACCTGAAATGGACTTATGTCGTGAATCTACACAAAATAGTCCATAATATTGAAGTGGGGGAAAAAGAGACATAGTTGGAAAGAGACATAGTTACAGCATTAATTTTATAGGTTGCTAATGAAGAATTACTTATCATTAGCAGATTTTGTCAATATATCTTAGCTTGTGTATGTAATAGCCCCTTAACATCATGTGTATGTAATAGCCCCTTAACCCTTGTAACACACATGCTAAATGTACACCACATATTTATTATTAAGTACTGCATATGGCAGTATACAATTCTTATATACATAATGTACAGAGCTTTTGTATATGGGAGCATTTCTAACATTTAGAGGGAGAGTCATTTCTTCGCCACATGGATGACTTTCTTTTCAATTTTTAAGGTGAAGCAGTCTGGCACAATATAGAAATAGAGCATCTATAAAAAAATGGTGCACCACCTGTAGTAGTAGTAGTTGTTGCTTGTTCGGTGTGTTTGCTGTTAGTACAAGGTGTTAGGGAAGCTGCTGCAACAAAGGCCACCAGCTGTCAAGGCTTTCCTTTATTTTTATTTTTTATTTGAATATATTTATTTGTTCTTTTCTAAATACCTGGAAATGTGTGTGTGTGTGTGTGTGTCTGTGTCTGTGTGTTTTTAACGTAATGATAACTTGATGATACCTGCAGATACCCTGATTCAGGAGTAGTGCTGTTCTTGAGCAGCTCATCAGCAACAGCTGCTTCTCATGGTGCGCTAATGTTAAAGCTATTAACATGCCCCAGCTGGTCTTGCTTAAATAAACCGCAAAGCACGGGCGGCCTAAAAACATTATTATTTTTTTAAAAAACGAAAACAACACCATTAATGTTGATGGTTTTTTTTTTCCTCTCCTGTGTGTGTTTGTGTGTGTGTGTGCACGTGCATCAGTTTCTACCCTCTTACAGAGCAGAATGTGAGCACTATACAGGTGCTGTGTCCGTATATGACTACTACAGAGAGAGAAGCACTCATCGCTCTGTCCATTGCTGAATTTCTTAACTGGCAGGAGAGTGAACAAGACTGTGCACAAAGTAAGATTTGCATTTTTTTTTTTTAAGCTTACATTTACACACACACTCAAGAAACCAGCTATTTGTCATCCAAATCTCTTGGATTTTTATCGGCTCACTCAATATGGTAGGTAGATGACTAAATTAGTTGATTGTATGTGCAGAAAGAATGCAGGTGTGGTTTAGCAATTGTTGTTGCACCACTCCATACACTGTATACACTCACCATTTAATTTATTAGGAACACCTATATACTTGCACACCTGCCAATCATGGGGCAGCTGTGCAATGCAGTGCAATGTTAACATTTACATCAAACATGAGAATGGGGAAAATGTGATCTCAGTGACTTTAACCATGGTTGTAGAGAAACTGGACAGTTAAATATTGGAAAAACATCATCTGATCTTTTTCCAATCTTCCAAATCTTTTTCCAATCTTTTCTGGTGAGTGGTCTTTTTTTTCCAATCTTCAGCTGTCTGGTTTTGTTGAGCCTGTAGCCCCAGGTTCCTGTTCTTGGCTGACACGAGTGGAACGTGATGTAGTCTGCGTACTTGTGTAGCCCATCACCTGAAGGTTTGACGTGTGTTCTGAGATGCCTTTCTGCTCACCACAGTATTTGAGTTACTGTAGCCTTCCTGTGTGACCCAGTCTGGCCATTCTCCTCTAACCTCTCTCATTAACAAGGAGTTTCCATGCACAGAAATCACATTTTTCCCCCATACCAACGAATATTCATTGAAACTCTTGACCTGCAGCTGCATGATTTTATGCATTGTGCTGCGGCCACATGATTGGCTACATAATTGCATGAATCTGTAGATGTGCAGATGCTGTTCCTATAAAGTGAACTGTGAGTGCATATATATGGAAGACAGCATGGCTCTACTGACCCGTGGAAAGACTGTGATTTTCAGCTACTTAATTTGCATTTGTCCTTTAGCATCTATAGTGATGTCTATTTATAATATAGGGTTGGCAGTGAGCACACTATCCATCATGGCAACCATGCTCTCTTAAACTAAATAATGCTCAAGACACGATTACCATTCTGCCATCTGTCATAAGGGTGTGTATTTTTTAACAAGCCAAGAGTTCACGTTTTATTGGTTATTCTAATTTATTCTAGTGCATTTCAGCCTAAATGAACCTTAATCAGTTGTCAAAATTGCTGTTAACAAAAGATTGTCTTGTGTTTGCCGGTATGTTTGTTTGTTTTTAGGTGTTTGGGCATGTCTAGCGGTGCTGGACTGTTGTCTGCAGGCTGCGACTCCTGTTGAAGATGAGATTCTGCTGGCTGTTATGGTCACCATGCTCGAGTGGCGCAACAGCAAAGAGGAATGGTTTCTCTTTAACAGGTTTGTGTATCTGTGCATAATCTGCAGAAAGAATGCAGGCCTGGTGGAATGAATGATACTGTACTATTACTATATACATACACTGTATAAGGAAGACAACTGCTGACTCCTGGTGTGCTGCTATCACAGCATTTCATCAGCATCTTATTCATGTTTGCAGAATAACACAATGCTCAAGCAAGCTACATGTGAAGCGTCTGAATATTTTAGCTTCACTTTTCAATTGCTGTGATGCTGTCCGCCATAATCAGTCTCTGACTATTACAGAGATACTCTTTGTTCATAAATCCGTTTACATAATTTCTTGGTACCTGACCAGAGCATCACATTTTCACAAGAGGATAACATGTTTAAAGATATATAAGACTTTATCATTTGGTTTGGGAACCTGCTAGATATATTAATTGTCTTGTTCAAAGGTTTGAGAAAACTTTCCTGAGTTTCTGTTTCTCATCTGTTCCTCCTCAGCGACCTGGGGAATGCGCCTGCTGCACAGCTGGCCCTGCCTGTGGAGATGATGCGTTTCCTGTCTTGGCTGGTGAACCATTCTCCCACAGTCCTCGGCAACACTCACTGGGACTTCCTACTCTGTTCCATGCTGGCCTGGCTGGAGGTAAGATGCTCCTTGTTTGGTAGATGCTAATAGTTGTTTTGTCATCATTTATTTTAGAGATTAAACATCAGAACTGAAGCAGGCTTGTTCTCGTGTGTGTGTGTGTGTGTTTGTCCATAGACTGCCAGTGAGAGCAGCAGGGCATTCTGGAACCCTTGTGTGCAACAGTTTGTGCAGGCTAACTGTGAGCTGATTGTCACACTGAACGAGTTCTTCACAGCACCACCTGCTGGTGTAATGGAGCAGCTGCCTCCTGATCTCAGCTCTGAATGGCAGGAGTTCTTCATGGAGGGAATCCACAATCTGCTGCTGCCTCTGCTGATCAAGATTCCTGGTGAGTCCTGCTTTATTTACAACTTATCTGGTTTCATATATAATATCCTTCAGTGTGGTTACAACCATCATCAGATTTTACTGATTTTGTACTACAAAGTGTGAAGGTCACTCTACAATTTATAAAATGTTTACTATAGACCGATTGACGTTGGACATTTTGCGTTAAGGTTCATGTCAAGCATCACGTTAAAATGGAACTGAATGAGGTTTTGACAAGTTTCAATCCACATCTGCTGAGTCAGAGGTGCATTAGAGCTGTGACAAATTCAAGCCTGTGCCTTGCGCTGCCCTTATTTTACACTTCAGCTCCGTTTTATTTTTAACTCACGGACGAG
Source organism: Pangasius djambal (assembly GCA_022985145.1). Lineage (NCBI taxonomy): Eukaryota > Metazoa > Chordata > Actinopteri > Siluriformes > Pangasiidae > Pangasius > Pangasius djambal. Next base: position 13,160,995 of record CM040991.1, read on the forward strand.
TGAAGTGTAAACTCTGAAGAAATCCATTGAAATCACAAAACCACACTTTCAGTATGCTGTATTTAAAATCATAATCTGCAAACAGCAACATGGAGAAACAAAATAAACACAAATATATCAGTTATTCACTGTCTCTTGTCATGTTTTTAGGTGAATGATTTTGTAATTAGAGCTGGCAGATCGTGACAGACAAAATAGGTTTAGTAATGAAAGCTTGAGAGCAAACAAGATTTAGCAATGTGAGCTCATGATCTCCTTCTTTTGGTTTTTGGTTGCTTTGCATCCAGTGGGAATTCGGGTTAGGAGGTTAGGATTAAAACCCTGTTTGGGGAATTAATTTGTCAGAATGCAGATTGGACAGTGCAGTGGTTTTGTTAATGTTGATCTCAGTAGATCAGAGTGGCACTAGAGTTCGCCTTCGCCCTTCCTAGATGGTAGCTGTTGAGTAGTTACTGGTAGGCAGTGGGAAGAAAATGGGTAAAGGGGGGGGGAAAAGAAACCAAAGGGAGATGAAATTCTTGTCAAATAATTTGTGTTTGTATCTGTGTTGTTTATCATAAAATATAAGAGGCAATCATGTTCCAGCATATAGTTGTCTAGGGGAAGGGGGTGGGCTCCTCTGTTGGCGGGTCTTCCCAATTTGCATATTCCTATAATCTGGATTTCTTAATGTGAGTAAAAGTTTAGCCATATTTCTGTTATCTGTGGCATTTTTAAGGAAGTAGCACTTCAAGCTATTTATTATTCATCTATATGACAAGTTTTGGGATCACTAGCTTGGGATCAAATCGCAGTTTTATTTATTTATTTTATTCACCAGAACCCCTGATGAGGCTGCAATTTATTCCAACACTTGGCTTAAACTAGCAATCTCAACAGCTATCATTTCTATGAATAGCTGGAGTACTGAACACATGGTGCGTTTTAGTGCTTCTTAGCCTCATATATGCAAATGATTTTTTTTTTTTCATCCTCAAGCTTGCTGACCTTAAAAGTAACATTCAGATGCTGTTGCAAAGCAGATTCTTTAATGCCTCAAGCATTACTACCTGAGTTAATCTGAGCTTGGTGTTTTGTCTATTGTAGTGGAGTTTTCTGAGCCAGATGAAGCGATGTTCCCAGTGGCTGTGGTGGAGGCAGTGGGTGAAGCTCTCAGGCACATTCCTGTCCAGCTGCTCACACACAACACACTCCCAGCTCGGTTTGTGGCCGACCAGAGGAGCAGCCTGCCTGATGCCCTGCAGACGCTGCTGAACACACTCACACCACTGCTGCTGTTCAAGAGCCGGCCACTGCAGCTGGCTGTCTACCACATGCTGCACAAGTAAGACAGGGGCTAATCATTATGCAAATTCATTTGGATTGGAGCTAGAGCAATTCAAAACAAGAACCTTCATACAATAACACATTATAATGGCAATGGACCCAGTAGTTCAAGATGTTTTCATGTTTTTTTTTCAGGGTGATGCCTTCACTACCAGAAGGTGACAGCGAAGGTGCCAGCACCAAATCTGAAGATGAAGACGAGGAAGAGCCATCCTTGTAAGATTGCATCAGTTTGTGTCTGTGTACTGTGCAAAATCACACATCACACAGTCACACTGTGCAATATTATGGACCAGTTCTAGAACTGGAAACAACAACAAGAAGAATAAAAAATAAAGACCTTTAAAATTGTTTGCATTTTTAATTTTTGCATCGATGTGTGACTTTTAATAGAAATCATAAGTTATGAGAATAATGATTATCCTATAGTGAAATATGTATGTAAAAGCACCTTAACTTGTGTTCTTTTAAACGGTCTATAATTGAAAACAACACATTAATCAAAAGATATCCCAAGGCTTGTGTTTATACAGAGAGAAACTGAACAAAATCAATGTGAACAACTTTACAGTCCTTTGTTTTGCAGGTCTCCTCCGGCTGCAATTATGAGTATTCTCATAGCCACAGAGGAGCTGGTGGAGAATATTTTGGGTAGTGTACAAGTGGGCGAGTTTGCTGTTGTGCAACCTCTCAGCATGGAGCACTGTTGCATCCTGGGATATCTGTTGGCCTGGAAACTTCTTCTCATCTTCTTTAAGGCTGCACCTTCCCAGGTATGGCACCTGTCACACTCAGTAGCTCAGCTAGTCTTTTTTTTTATTTTTATTTTTTATTTTTTTTAACTCACATGAAGTTTCTTTTTTAGTCAAGTGCAGATTTGCATTTTAAACTGATGAGCATTTATGTGCTTCTCTATTTAATGTGGTTGTAAGTGGGTTTACTCATCCTCTTGGGATGATGTTGTGTTACAGCTGCGTGTTCAATACTGCCTGCATTTAAAGAAGACTCGTTCACTGCATAAGCTGCTGCTGCACCTGTTTCGGCTCATGCCGGAGAACCCAACACTGCCTGGGCAGCTCACAGAAACGGCCAGCAGAGAGCCGAAAAGCTTCTTCACTGAGACCCTGTCTCTCTCCCTGCATCGTGAGTACATTCTTGTTTAGGTTCATATTCAAGCTCATTCAAGAGCCATGAGGAATTTAAGGCTCTCTTTCAAACATGCCTCCAAAACTTCAGTAGGTCAGAAATACATTGTGAAAGGAATGCATGGCTGGAAGTTTGGGAAAGTGCTCTTCAGTCCACTTCAGTCCACTGCAATCAGCCAGCAGTGATATATGGAAGGACAGAAATGAATGAGAGCTTAAGAGAGCTCTGCATCTTAAGAGTCTCTCATCAAAAGCATTCATCTCATCACAGCAGCAGTGTTGGGCAGTAGTGTCACTTCAAGTAGTAAAGCTATTAGCTTAAATACATTCCCACTAGTAAGGTGATAGCATCTCTACATTTTAAATCCAGTAGCTTATATTCTAAGAGTTCATTCAGTCATTCATTCATCTTCAGTAACCGCTGTTTTATGGTCAGGGTGGCACTGGATTGGGAGCCTATCCTGGGAACAATGTGCGGGAATACACCCTGGATGGGATGCCAGTTCATGTTTTTGAAAAAAGCATCCTTTTGAAAAAAGCATCAAATTTTGGTTGGATCTCAAAATTCAGTTTTGTTTGTGCTCACTTGTATGACAGAAAAGGACGGCTTGCAGTCTGAGGTTCAGCACTTGGCCTGCTCTGTGTACTACAGTGCTCTGAAGGATCTGCCTGCGATGGTGCGTCTGTGGTGGAACAGTCAGGAGAAGCGTGTGGTTAGCACCGTGGATAAATTCACCAGCAAGTATGTGAGCAGTGTGCTATCAGCGCAGGAGATTGCCTCAGTGCAGTCCAGCACACAGACCTTCGACAGCATGACGGTGAGACACAGCGCGGTAAACTCGATATCAGGCTTTCACATGCTGTGACAAACACAATGGAATGGTTTATGCTAAATTTCAGCTGGTGGATGCTTGTTTGGAATTGCAGAAAACTGCTCAGAAAAGGACTGTTAAATAAAACATAGCACTGGCAGCAGTACTGCTTTGATTCTGTCTCCACACTTGGAGTTTGGTAAGAAAAACTAGTAGCATTAAAAATGGGTTGACTTCACTGAACTGGAATACTGCTATTGGTTTGGATCATAAGTGGTCAAAACCTTTAGGCAGGTCCAATATACAATTAGATTTTTCATGTAAAAATAGTGTTTTATAAGAGTCTGTGGGTGCATTTGTGTACTATTAGTCCACAGGGAGCTAAGATAATTCCATCTTTCGCACCTATTTTTGCATGCATATCCAGAGAATGTTTAAATTAATTTAGTAAACATAAAATGATAACTGTATGGAAGCAAAACAGCAATCACTAGGGGCCAATTGAAAGAAAAAAGAAAGTCAAATTAAAAAAGTGCAGTCTCAAAAGCTGACTAAATGGTCTATTTAAAGCTATTTAGAGCTATAGCCCATATAAAGCATCACTTTGTGTGCATATGCCACAATATCATGATCGCAGTGTGTTATGTGTGTGGTATCTTGCTTTATATTAAAAGAAAGCTTTTCTCACATAATTCAGAGCTGTCTGGATGTGGAGTTGCATTATGGATGAGACCTGCACATATTTCATTACAGATGTCACCCTGAGAAACTAATACAACCCGAAGACTGTTTGTTGAACTTTTTATGTGTACCAATAAGGCATATGTCTGTGTTTACAGGTCAAAGCTCGCTCTGCCACACGAGAGGTGATAGCGACATACTCAGTGGATGATATTTTCATTGAGTTAGTGATTCAGCTGCCTCAGAACTACCCTCTGGGCTCCATTATTGTAGAAAGTGGCCGCAGGGTTGGAGTCGCAGTGCAGCAGTGGCGTAACTGGATGCTGCAGCTCAGCACCTACCTTACACACCAGGTAGGACCAATAACCTGCTTTCACATCAAATACACTTTCGTATTACATCTGGATGTTGAAATGATTATTGAAGTACACTGCTGTTTCTTCCTCAATTTCATCATGCATTTCAAACATATACACTATATGGCCCAAAGTTTGGGGACACCTGACCATCACACCCCATTTTGCTGTTATAATAACTGCAATTTGGAGCATGGCTGTGATGACTTGCCCATTCATTAGTGAGGTCAGGCACTGATGTTGGGTAAGGAGGCATGGGGTGCAGGTGATTCATCCCAAAGGTACTCACTGGGGCTAAGGTCAGGGCTCTGTGCAGCCACTTGGGTTCTTCCACCCCAGCCTTGGCAAGCCATGTCTTCATGGACCTCACTTGTGCACAGGGGCATTGTCATTGTTGTGTTGGAACAGGCTAGGCCTTCTAGTTCCAGTGAAGAGAAATTGTAATGCTACAGCATACAAAGTCATTCAAGACAATTGTGTGCTTCCAACTTTGTGGCAACTGTTTGGGGAAGAACCACATATGGGTGTGATTCAATCTAAACATGAATAGTGAACTTAAGTTATTGAAGTCTTGCAAGCCTTAAACACCCCTGCCAGGACAATTGGTTCAATAATAATGAAATACAAATTTCCATCAATCTCTTCTTTATACTGCTATACCATCTACCCAAGTTTTGTACTTAATGAAATACATTTACTAGTCTATTAAATATTATTAATTTTGCTCCCTTGGAGCCAGGAAGAATACACACAAAGCTGTGTTAGAAATAGTGATTGGGTTAGATGACTCCAAATTGACAATTCCTTTTGATAAAATAATTGAGTTTTGAAATTAACTTCAACTTTAAACATCTCTATTCTTTTAATTTCCATTGCATGTAAACTAATTTTATAGGAAAACAGCTGTCGAGAGTTACTATCAATATTTCACACCTAGACTTAATTATACTCGAATATTAACACATCTGTTACTTGGCTTGCATATTGTATGTGCCTGTGTGTACTGTGTATGCTGTGTGTAGAATGGCAGTATCATGGAAGGTCTGTCTCTGTGGAAAAACAATGTGGATAAGCGTTTTGAGGGAGTGGAGGACTGCATGATCTGCTTCTCGGTCATCCACGGATCCAACTACTCACTTCCAAAGAAAGCCTGTCGCACCTGTAAGAAGAAGTTCCACTCTGCTTGTCTGGTAAGTATCATATCCCTCCTTATCTCACACACACATGCTGTATCTCATACACATGGTAAATTGTTTATCCTGTGCTTTCAGTACTTTGTGTATAAGAATTCTTCATGCTTTTTTTTTTTCAGTATAAATGGTTTACATCAAGCAACAAATCCACTTGCCCCCTGTGTAGGGAGACCTTTTTCTAAACTCCATCATGGACAAATGATTGAATTGTGAACATGGATGCAATGGGGAAAAAGAGCAAGAGAAAAAATACTCAACCTATAACATAAAACTGTATACATAATTTTGAGTGAGACAAGTTGTTTTTGGGCAGTGAAGCCAATTTTAGCGATCATGGATTCAGACTTTTACACCTCTGTCCCCTCACTGAGAAGAATGATGTACAAGACTCAATGAAGTGGCATGAATTAGACCCATTTATTCAGACCAGAGGGACTGACACTGCATCCAAGCTTTATCTTCTGAATCCATGGATTGAGCTGGGCTGTACTGTACTGCCTTGACTGCCTTGTTTTGTCTCATTCATTTTGTTTTGCAAAAGGACAATGTTCCTCAACCAAGACGCTTAGTTGCATATCCTGTTATGATAAAGGACTGTCCATGACAACATCATTTTAAAATCATCTTTAATTAAGTCTTTAATTTCATACATAAAGGGAATATTTTTGTGTTGTGTAAATTCCTGTGCTGTTTTACTGAAATTGGCCTGTATGTCAGAATATTGTGGTGCTATGCTAGGGACCATGTTCATCAACTGTGTAGAACCACTTCATTTTCTGATTTAAAGCTAAATTGTAAAGTTATGTTTCTGTAGTTATTTGCATAGACACTTTCTTCCTACTAATGTACAGACTCTTAATGCAATCAGAGACCCATATTAAGTCAGACATTTACAATGCTTTTATCTTCTCTCCAAGGGTGCAATAAATCAATTGTTAATCATAACTGCGTTCATGTTAGCAAATTCGACTCATGACAAAAATGATTCACCTTCATGTGCATGCTTTATCCTGGTCATGGTCATGGCGAATCTGGAGCCTATCCCAGGAACACTGGGCGTGAGGCGAGAATATACTTCCCCCACACACATTTGCACATTCATTCACACCTAGGGGCACTTTAGTGTAGCCAATCCACCTACCTGAATGTTGTTGAGAGGAAACCCACATGGACAATATGTGAAACTCCACACGGACATAGTACAACACAGAGAACCTAGATGAAGTTTAGATTAAAGCTATGGTGCACCAACAAAACATGACCATAACAATAATGTAGCATTTTAAACCAGCCATGCACATGTTATTTTGTCTACTTGCTACAAGTATTGTCCTCTGGAAGTGTGTACTAAGTATACGCCCTGATGGTTTTGGCAAATGTGTTATGTTGTAAAGTTCTTAGATGCAAAAAAGCATCTACTCTGGACGTCTTTATAGGAAAAGCGCATTATGTTCTTTAGGTCGTCCCCCCAAGTGTAGACACAACAGGAAATAGTGAGAGATGAGAAGAATTTGTGATCAAGTCACAGCTGAACAATCTGCTGAATGGTAAATATTTGATAGAGGTCATCAGTGAGGATCTGTGTGCCAGATAAATAAATAAGATAAATAACAGCTTGTCCCTGTTTGCCTTGCTTGTGTCTATTTACCGAAAGTTTTGTCTTTTAAACATGCTCAGCATTTAGTTAAATGTCCAATCAATGACATTGACACTCCTGGTCACTCCAGAATCCATTACTGTATTGCTGATTGCAAATTGTACAATTAGTGTATTGTGTATTTCTTTTCTCATTGCAGTCACGGTGCTACTCTGCTGCTGAATACTGTTATATTGTCAACTTAAAATTTGGTGAAACAATATTCATCCCATTTGAGCCTCCATTTTTTAATACCTCACTAAGGTCTACTGATAGACAATGACCATTAATTATATTATTACTAATCAACATAAGACATCACTAAACTTGAGCCAAAAAAAGAAAACGGACAAAGAAAAAATTATGGGTATTAATGAAATCTATGTGCAAAATTGCTGTGAATCTTATGAATATGATCGAAATAAAAGACATAAAGTTAAGTGTTAATTAAAGCCATCAGTGTAATGCATTAAAGTTACACATTTCTGTAACTACAGTTTTAGAACGAGATCTGAGATTTTGCACAGCTCTGAGACCAGTTTAATCTTTTGTCTTTAAAGTGGTCCAGTCAAGGTAAATTCTTAATTAGCACATTAGTCTTCTTCTCAGGAGGAGAAAAGCTTATTTCTTTTTAGTTCCCTCATGTGGTGCCTTGCTCCCCTTCAGGTAGTAACAGTGCCTCAGGTTTTGTGACGGACAATAGGAACCCTGGGGAGCACGAGAGATGATTATTTGCTGTAGCTTAAAGCAGTAAGTTAATACAGCAGCACAGAGAGTGCGAAGATTTAAAGCTCACCAGGAGATTCAGCCCTCTTATTCATGATTAAAATCAATACCATTTAAAGACTATAATAATAATAATAATAATAAAAATAAATAAATAATAAAAAAAAAAAACAAGGAGGGAAGCTGCATGGTCAGACATGGGTGAATGTATTGTGCAGAGGAAATGTATTCAATTTTGCTTTACCACTACATTATCATTACCTTCACCATTAGTGGTGCAGTGGATGAAAATTAACGGAAGGAAAGAAGGATAAATGAATGCAGCGTTGCTGATGTGAGCAAGGGACCGAGAGAAAGAAAAAGACACAGTGTCTAGTGTTTGTTGAAGCCTTACAGGAGTTCACCCAGACAGTGCTCTTTCATAATAAACTTGATTTCCTTTCAGTGGTATTTTATTGACTTTAATCTGCCTGGAATGCCAATAGCAATTTCCAGCTTACTGGAAAAGCCTAACCCAGTTGCCGTTGGTTCTTGGAAACCTCCCGATTAGGCAACCGCTACTGGCGCCAAGTGGCCATCGTTTGTGGATCTTGGGTTTCTCTCATTGCTATAGCAGTCATTTGTTTGTATAATGGAGGCCTTGTTTTTAATGCACTGCATATTTGAATGTCATTAAGCAATTGAGCATGATATTTATCAGTGAGATTGGGCAGAACTGAGTTTATAATGACAATCCAGCTATATTTAAAACACAAATGTTTAGGTCAGGGTTATATCTTTGATATGACCTTTACACTTGAATGCACTGAAGGCAATGTGTTATAACTCTCCAGCCCGTGTGAAGTACAGAAGTATTGTAATATAAACCCTAGATGGCAGTATATCATTGTGTCTTGCTCGGCTCTCTCTGGGTTCTGCTGTTTAAGAACAGTAGTGTACGCCAGTGGGGTTCAGCACTCTTACTGTTTTCAGTCAGCAACAACAAATGATTTTAATCTTCACAGTGTTTGCATTAGTATCTGTTGGGAGCTATGTGATTATACAAATGGTATTATGTGCTGAATCAGTTGGATTTGAGTTTTGGCAAAAGCATGATCCTATGATTCCCTTAGTGGATAATGTTACTTTCCATTAGATTAAAGAATAACTCACTTAAACAGAGGACTCAGTGGTATGATGCAAGTCTCCCCTTTTCCTCTTGCTTCCTCTTAAACCTGATCTAATGCAATCAGTATTCTCTCCTCTGTGTGTCTCTGCATTGCTCTAGTTAATCTTCAGTTCTTTCTGACCCATTTGAGGTGATCCGCTCCTTACCGTGGAGTCACGCTTCAGCTCCATGCTCTAGGCCACTGTTCTACTCTCTAAATAGCAGCACATCGGTGTTATTCCACCAGCCCAATAAAAAAAAAAAATCAGGCCAGCTGTTCCTCATCCTTCTGCCCTCTCTCCTTCTTGTTATCGTCATCAAAGAAGCCAATTTACACCAGTTCATCTGACTCCTAGTGAAGCAAATCTTGCTTGCGTCTTCTTCAGTCTCACCCTCCTGGCTATACATAAAGATGTCCTGGTTTGATGAAGGGGTCACTGCTTGTCTTATTGGCTTACTCCCTGTTTGCTGCCTGATGAGGAGATTTTAAAATTTATCCAATCTCATCTGCTAGACCCAGACTGAGCTAGACTAATTATCAGGGCAGCGTGGCCTTGCCTTAATTTTACCCACACATGCTTTTCCTGGCGTTTTGAATTGTTTCTTAGTAGTACACACACAACCTATTCCTTCTGAATCACATGGGTTAAAGCCACAATGATGAATTTCTCTCATATTGATCTTATACAGATCTTTTTTTTTTTAAATCAAAGAGTATTTGCATACATATTTATTCAATAGTTTGGATGGAAGCAGATCAGTGGCAAAGCCACCGCAAGTCCAGCCAAATATTGTTCATAGCAAAGTGCCTTTCACATATTTTGTGGAACATTGTGCTTTCAAACACGTTATCTTCAATTGGATGCACAACACAGATGTGAATTTTCGCATTACTGAGCACAGTAATGGACACTGCACAGAAAAATAGAGTTCAGTTCAGTTCAGTTTCAAATTTTGCATGATGCTCCACAAGCAAAACTTCACATGACCAATGGGAGAAGCAAAAATGTTTTGCAGTTTCTTTTCAGTATTTTATTTAATATTACAAGACCTGGGACCCTTACTTGAATTACTTAGGAACGGACTGCTCTCAGACTTCTCGCATAGGGCTTTGTGGATTGACATGGGGGAATGAGTCATTTTACTCCCGGTTTTGTGCCCATTTTTTTTATTCTCAATCTTTTAACTATCCACCTGTCTAAAAAAAAAAATCTAAAATAAACAACAACTCCCCTCAAGGTTCAGTCGTGAGGGTTTTTTTTTTTTGCACTGGTAGCATCACTGAGAATAGAATGAGAGGTAGTGAAAGATCTTTCAGCAAGTTTTACACTCGCTTTCAATATTACCACTAGAACCTAATCAAAAGAACATTTTTCAACCTTGGGCTACATGGAAAGTTTTTGACCATTGTGCCATGGCTGCTGTGCCCAAACTGATAGACCTGAATGATGATGAGCACCATTATTATTATCATCACCGCTTCTCCATTCAAATTCTGCATTAATACTCAGTATCGATTGCAGTCCTCGACTCTGCACTGTGTATTCAATTTTAGCCATCAGTGCGTTCTGCTGAACAGAGCGTCTCATCTTTCATTGCATAAATCTCATTTGCTATCTCTAGCAGCACATGGTGCCTGTCTCCTCTGGCAAGGATGATTCGTTTTGCTAGGATGCACACTAGATGGGGAGGAAAAGGGAAACAGAGTTGAAGACAGGGCTACAATCTTACTGTGCTTTTAGTCTGACTCCTTAGCCACGCTCCCTAATGTCCCACAGCGGTGAAGCTGGGATGTCTAAATTAGGAAGGAGAGGGCAGAGGAGAACCCATTCTCCTTGCTTCATGTTGTTTACACAGTGTGACTGTGCTAGTGAGGCACTGAATAAGTACAAATGGAGCAGCCCAGGGAGGGGCTTAGGCCAGTGATTCGTCTCGACTTCTAAAAAGGAGGCCATTAATAGCAGGCCTTCAGCTCTTGTTTGAACAGTTGTATGTGTCAGAGGAATATTATCAAGTGGAGAGACTGCCACAGGCTACAGAAGAAAAAGAGTTTAGCAGTGGAAGCTGTACAGCCTGGGTAACTACACTGCATCACTCTTATGCTGGGTCTCCACTGGCCAGAGCCATTGTGTGTGGTGAGGTCATCTCTACTGAATTTATTTTACAAATCTTTAAGTAAGAAGTGGTATGACACTTTTTCTAAACTGGTATGACAGCTTTTCTAAACTTAAGGGAAAGTCCACCCTGAAACACATTAAATGTGTTTATATTGAAATATTTGTGATGTGTGATTAGTGAGTTTGGTACTAATTTGTTGGTTGGTGCTGTATTTTTTTTTATTATTGTTGTAAGAAATTAGTGGTTGACTCCAGTGCTGACTTCACAGGCGGACATTGCTGGTGCAGTTCCAGTGGCGATTTATAGTAGAAAAAAAATATTCTCACACACAAGTGATAACAGTCAGGTCTCACTCTTAGCTCCTGAAAAAAAGGGCAAGAACTTTCCTTTCTCACTCACCATTTTCCACCAAAGTTCAATGTCATATTAATGAGAAATTGAACAGAGAAGGATTGGAAACGGCAACATCGGGCTCCAAGTTCCAGAATGCAATACAGCTATATGACACTGTTGTGCTGAGTTATGCTCTAAAGTGACTAAAGTGACGCTGCATCTGTAGGTAGTGATGAGGCCAGAGAAGGGCTAATTTCTACTGGCAACACTATCAGAAGGTAGTTGAGCAGCATTGTGGGTAATGTAGAAAAGTGTTAACAAAAGTGAAGATAGACCAGCATGTGTATGAAAGAAGTTTAAACTAAAAGTCAACTCTGAATTCTGTCACAAAATAAATCTTGGATGCCACTGAAGATCACGTTACTTGAATTTACCCATTTCTAAAACACCTTATAATCACCTTTTAGTATAATCAGACCTGACAGTATTATCATTTAACCATTAAACTTTAATCAAACAACATAAGATAGCTTCATATCTAGAAGAAAAACCTGGCCATGCTGGCACTGTTCCAGTTGTGACAGGGCCAAACACACTGTTCTCTGGCTAACCTTTTCTAATCCTAACCACAGTCATTACTGAAGAAAACATTTCTCTGGTCAGGGATGAGCAGCCAAGGGCGAGCTCTACCAGTGCCACTCATTTCTTATTCCGATCAGCCACATTATTTTGTATGGAAAGTGAATCCTGTTTACGCCAGTATGCTAATGGGGTCATAGCTGGCAGGTCTAGAGATCAGAGCAGCTCAGGAAGGAGCCGGGGCCTGGGGCAACTGCCTCGTGGGGGAGCGAAATCCAAAAACATCTTACATGACACTAATGGCTGGAGACAGCTCATGTAGATCCTATTTATGACACATTTCCCTACATAAACAGCTATTTGGAGCAGAGAAATATGTGTGACTAAATGTTTGGCCAAGCTTGAGAGTTGTGTTTGTTCTTCTATTCCTTATTTTTTGAAACTTAATCACAAAATTAAGATTACAACTAACTACAACTTAGTGATTAGGTACTGTTTTATACCATTAAGCAAATCCTAATTGCCAATTACTCTGATTATATAATCCAAACTGCTTTTTAAACATTCATTTAATAGTGCTTTGGAGCATGGTGATTGGGCTTCTGAATATATAAGCCCAAATATCTTTGGAGTCAAAGTGGTGGGGTGTTTTACAGAAACTCTGCGTTTAAAGACTTAGCAAGTTAAGAAGAGTAGGACTTTAAGTTCAGAACTTTCTTTGAGTGTCATTGCCATTGTAAAGTAAACAAATACCAAGTAAGTCATGCAAAGGAAAGCTGTATTTGAGTTGCCTCTGTAATGATGTACTGACGGTTTGTGGATTCATCTTATTTTACGTCTGTCTTCAAGAGTAAAACTGCTGGACAAAAACTGTAATAAGGTTCCACAGCTTTACGACTTAAAGTGGATGTCTCACTTTCACATTCAAACAAGGTCACAACTGACAACATGTGGCAAGGCCACGCAATGATATACTGTGCCCTGAAGGAAGCGCCATCTCTCATCAGCCCATTGCGATGCTGGTCATATGAGCATGGTGGATGATGACGATGCCCACTGCAGAGTTAATATCCAGGGTGCTCCAAGCTCTGTCAGAGGCCGACTCATTCCACTGATAAATGTCTGGTCCAAAACAGCCTTCAACTTATGGGAAATCTGTCTTCCTAAAAATTTAACCTCCTCACTATGGCCCCCCTTTTCCCTGCCTTTACACTCCTGAAAGGTAGGCATTACTCACTCTCCTAGGATTCCTGTAGTGGTGCCTTTTTTGCTTACTTCATGTTTATAAATGAGACTTAAGAAATCAGCACATCAGGACTCTGGTTGAATATGGTATTTTGTATACTTATGAATATTTCTTGCTCTTTTGAATTATGATGTGTATAATATTTTGTGTTCTTTCTACTTTACAGCCTCTTCCTCAACAATAACCTAATGGATCTGAATAATAAATGTGTGGCAGCCTGGAAAAGTGCTGAAATGGTGAAATATTGTGTGAAGTTCTGAAACCAACCAGTTTTGCTGAATGAAATTATGTTTCTCTTTCGTACATTTCCATCACAAGTTACAACATTTTAAAATCATATTACCTCCAGAAGTGAAAAGGAAAAAAAAACTGCATTTCTGAGCATTTAAAAATTCCATCCAATTCAAATGAAAGACACCAAAACACAGAATGTCTAAAAGCAAATTTAATGTATAATTTTAGTTTAGCTGAATGTAATATGTAATGAATAAGTTATATAAATTATTACAGACTAATAGGCTATAAGAAATTGAGTCCATGCAAAATACTTTCCTTATCTCCATATTATCTCAATTGTAATTACTTTAACCTGATGTAATATTATCCTAAGATGACAGGCTATAGCATACAAATACTCTGGCTATGTATACACTTCTAACCTAATATATTTATGGAAAAACAACAATAGTGCCACTTTATCAAAGATTATACATTTCCGATGGGAGATGTGCAATTACACATCCATCATCATTATCAGTCTCTCATCACTTGAGGTAAATGTCAATCATAGAATTTGATGAATAGGAGTATCATTGTTGCTCTTGACTCAACTGATCACTGTCCAAAAATGGGAATGACAGGTAAGAGGCTAATCAGACTAACTAACTAGCTAGCTAACATCTACAGATACATTCAGTTACATAGGCTGTACTTTGTATGTCTATTTTGGGTGCATAATTCATATTCCTTTTTTTTTTTTTTTTTTTTAACCTTTTGTTTTATTTGTGCAACCATAGGCGTGTGTGTGTGTGTGTGTGTGTGTGTTTGCTTGCTTTTCTTTATTTAGGTTTGAGTATAGCTCATGTCTGGTGTCTTCCATATTCTAACAGATTCTCTGCTGAAGTATTTGCAAGTAGCTCCAACCTCTCCATCCATATCATCTCAGTTAGCTCCTGGTGATCAAGGTGACCCAGCCTCTCCATCCATGCATCTCAACTAAAATCTCGCCTGGGCGCCGACAGAGCCTGGGCCGGCCTTACAACACGTACCACTTATCTATCTCCTTACATACATTCTATCCACTTTATCTTATGGCAAAACATATCAGGTCAGAACACCCTGGTACAGAATACACTCACAAATAATACCAACCAGCATAAAGAGAATAAAACAGACTTTAAGCACAAGAAAAAGTAAAGGAACTAATGTGATCTTTGTAGAAAGCCAAGGCAAGGTTAGAAAGTAAATGAAAATATTTCCATATTTCGGTGAGATATAGTTCTGTTTTCTTAATATAGATGTAAATGTGTTATAGGCAGAAAAACAAATCCAGAATTGGTCACACAGTTTTCATCATTGTTAACTGTTTGTCAGAATTCAGCCACAGCTGCACTTCATAAGTTTTTCAAGCCATCACACAAATATATGAAATATAAAGTATACTGTATTTTTGTGTAGGGTTCTCAGTTTTTCACTGCATGTGGGGGTCATCATCTCAAATACTTGTCTATTCGACATATTATTTAGATTTGTTTCAACCTTCAGAATGTTGCAGAATTTGGAGGGAAAAAAACACTGGCTCCCCTCAGGCTCATCTCAATGGGTTGTATAAAAGTTTTATTGACTAAAAACCATGGAAGATGTGAGCTCAGTTATTGTCTTACACTTACACAATTATTCCATTGTACAAATGAATTGTCACTTGTTCCAACAAAAGAAATTATAGTAGATATTTAATTCTATACACTTTTAGAAGTTGTTGAATTTGTCAAACACTTGCTATTATTTTAATAATTAGTTTGTCTTTATATATATATATATATATATATATATATATATTATATATGGTGTCAACACAGGAGACTTAAACCTCTACCAGTGAGGAATGGAAAGGCTTCCTGGTCAAATTAATCCAAGTTCCTTTTGCATTATGATGATCAGAATTTGGTACAAGCAGCATACGTTGCTGTTTGGTGTCAGCAATACAGGCTGATGGTAGCAGTGTGAAAATGCTCGGCTCCCTGATATTTATTCAGTAATGTCTGAATAGCCACATGGTATTTGATAGATGTACCTGATGGACAAGCATCTCAGAACTATGATACTTCTTCATACATTTAAATTCCAAAATAAAATATGTATTTATCAAAGTGTCAATCTTTCTGCTGTGTATATCAACCATTTTACTTTGCCTTAACAGCGTTGACAGTAACAGAGTTAACGTTCTTGGCCATGTTGGTCATTGCTTTACAGCTTATTGTAGTACAGTCACATTGTAGCAAAGCCAAACACTTCATTCACAACCTGTTGGCCACTTTATGTATACCTCTATACAGGACTTAGAAAAGAACATTTATGATTGTCCCAGCTCACTACAGCTCACTTAGCTTGAAATATAATCATGATTGTTGTTGCATGTGAGTCCATTTAACATCTCAGGCTTGAAGTATCTGTTTCCATGAGTCATCCATTAAAAATAATGAAAAAATGTAAATTTTTATGTTCCCACAACATTCACTCAGCCCTGTTCAGCTGAACATATTCACCCCATTTTAAGTACATTATTAGAATGTCCTTAATGCCACAAGCATGGACGCAAGCATAGAGTTAGCAAATACACAAAATGTGTATTTGCTAACACATTGTTAAAAATCTCAAACCTGGTACTTATTTAACAGCAAAATGCAGCCACTGTCAGCAAAGACACCTTGTGAAAAGGTTAAATGCATGTTCCTAGATTCAGTGTTAAAAAATGATTTTTTAAAAATTGAATTTTTAAGTGTTACAAGGGATAAATGGCAGTGCAATCATGGAATCACCCTTTACTAGTTTTACATTTTACAAATTACATTTCACTCTGTGCTTTGGTGGCCATGATCACTTGAGTACAGTGTAGATTTTTCATGTTAAGCCATTTTCTTCTTCTTCTTCTTCTTCTTCTTCTTCTTCTTCTTCTTCTTCTTCTTCTTCTTAATTTGTGTCCGGATTTTGTCCTTTTTGCTGTTATGCTGCTAAATAATCATTTTATTGGTGTAGACATGAGTCAAAATAACTTCCACTTCTGCCTCTGAGAGATTACTTTTCTTTCACCGTTTTGTCTCCATTTTAGTGCTATGAGAGATTTAACTTTTATGGAGTTTTGGTGGAGTCACTAAAAGTAAATCAGGTGTGCTGTGAATGCTCTTGGCAAGTTACAGTTGATTGGCATTTTATGTAGTGAACACAGACATGTACCAGTGCTGTTGTAATAAATATCAGCACTCTTGGAATGCTGCTTGTCCAATCAAATTAGTGGACCAGAACTAATTGTTGTATAATACGACTTTATAAGATTATGTACCATAACGGCCTCCTGTCCTGTGCTCCCGAGTTCCTCTCCTTCTCTGTTCATCTGACAAGAGCTTACATACTTTAGCACCCACCTAATTGTGGAGGCTTCACTGTTGTTTTCTTGCCCTGGTACACCTCTTTCCCTAGGTACTAATTACTTTTTACTGAGAGTCATTATGTCATGGCAGAATGGACTCGCTTGCAGGAATCAAAGTCCTTTTAGAAAAACAGTAATTAAAAGCCCAGGTAGCTGGCTTCAGGGCACCGAGCATGAAGACCCACTACAGAGAAAGTAAAAAGACACAGAAGTCCTGAAGTTAACTGGAGGAGCATTAAAAACAAAGCTATTTGAAGGGAAAATTGTCCACAAAAAGTCTTTTTTATGTGAAGTCAAGCTATTACATGTCCTAGTAATTTTGTTCAGTTCTAGAAAAAACCCAGCATGTATTCTGGGAGGACGGCGTCTGACTGTAGATGAAGTGGAAACTGAGGTTGATGGAGGTATGACAGAAAAAAATTCATGGTGAATGAGAATATGTCAGTCACTGTGTTTATTAGGGGTAGTTTTTTTTTTTTTTTTCTTTCTGGAAAAAGGGTGTCATGTTACCCAGTGGATTTTCAGATAATAGCGAGACATCTATCATGCCAGTGTGGATTTTAGCAGAGCATCAGTGCCGTTTTGCGAGTTCACTCTGTCTGGTCCATTATTTTCAGGTGCTTGAGGGTCTCTGGCAAAGCCCAAACCATCTGATCACACCAGCTTCACGGTGCCACCTCGAAGTTACACTCACTGATAGACACAATTCTCTGAAAACCAAGGCCGTCAGGCATCGGAGAGAGACTCCTGCAATTCACAGCCCATATGGTTTCGAAACAGGAAATAATTTGTTTCATGGTGTGAGAAACTATTGCCAAGCCAGTCTGCCATTCTGGTGCTGAACAACATTCACCATGGGCTACTGTTGTTATCATTTTCCAAGTTTCATGCTGATGAAAATATCAATGTATCCATATCACATGTACTGTTTTCATGTTTCATAGTAAATAAAACTTTTCTGGTATATTATGTTTGACACTTAAAATATTTATTTTGTAATAGGATATGGTAGGTTATAAAAGAATCTATACTCTTTCGATAATCCCACAGTATGTGTTTTATATTTGTTATATTTGTGTATGTTGGCAAACTACCCAAATGTGGACATCACTGAGAGAATATACATTTTATTGGAACACATAGGGATTGGTAGTTTGGCAAATGTGGCATGCGTATTTTTTAAATGTAATAATTTAATCCAGCAGTGCTGGATTAGAACCTTTATCAGGCTGGTCCCAGCCCACAGGCCATACGCTGAGCAGACCTAAATGTCATGAATAGTGACTGTGGATCTGTAAACACTCTGAAAACTTGGAGTTCTCGGCAGCTGCTGCTTTATGCTGGATAACTTGGGTAGGAGTTCAGTAGTAAAGAGGAGATGGGGAGGTGTTGAGTGTGGAAATGTCATCACAAGTACAGAGAAATAAGATTTTAACTAGGAAGAAGGTAGAGCATTAGTTGTTTCATAAGTCCTTTGAAATTGAAATATACATAAACCAAATATCTCTAATGATACTGTAGAATAAGCTTCAAAAAGCAAAATGAAAGCTGAAATGTGAGCATTTCCTAAATATATTACAAATACAAAAGACCCTTTAGCAACAGTTATAGTTTGACAATTTAAATTTCTTTATTATGATGTCCTTATAGACTATGAGTCCAGAGGGAGAGCTTTTAATTTCAATTCTTGTCGAAATTTAATTCATCTCTTTAAATTTAATTCATCCTTGTGTTTTATGATTTACTCAGTGCATGTGTAAGAAAATTAATTCTGAATTCTACTTACTGAAACACTGTCAGTACACACACGCAGTATTTAAGTAGCCTATTAAGGTAATATTGTGCACCTGATTTAACTATGGATCTGAAAATCCATATTTTAGTATCTGCTATTCCAGATGAATGCTCCATTTATAATTTCACAAATGTCTATGTATATGGGCTCTGAATACTTTTGCACCCTTGTACCATTTGATTTGCAGCACAGTTGTTACATACCTTGGCTTGTTCACCACCATTTGTCAACACCAGGCCTTGAATGTATTCTTAAGTGTTTGTCTATGGGTTCTAACACCCCATAAAATGTTTCTGTCTGCCTCCCTTACCACTGAGATGATAGCTATATTGTCAGGTGATTTAAGGCATATACTGCAAGAGGAAGATTAAAGAAGGAAGCACGTTCAACCGATGGACACATAGCAGACGCTGCTGTGCTTATGGAGAATATTTAAGGCATAGTTAGAGGCTCATTAATCCATACACCTATAAAAATACGTGTCAAATATGTAGATATACACTATCATGTCATGCAATGGCAGAATCTCATTATTGTCATATTAAACCACATTAATGAAACAAGACCATGGGGTTAAATTGGTTAAAAAAAAATGATTTGCTGCTAGAGAAGGACTACGCAGTCTGAATTCAAATCCAACACAGCAGTTACATAACTGAGCATAGTACTGAGTGCAAATGAGAGACTGTTTGCCAGATGTTGACTGGACAAAATATTTTCTTGTATGGAATATTCCATGCAGCAGGTGGCGTTCAAGCTGGCATATACAACGTTAGCACTAATTCGGTGCAGGATTTGGAGTAGATAATGATGAAGCCCTGGTAGGATATAAACATGTGTACAAGAGCGTGCACCTGTTCTGATTGGCGCAGAGGTCTCTGCTCTGCAAACATGCAAATGTGATTAATTCAATTATGAGAAAGCCGCCACAAACAGGGCATCTAGATGCGATCGCCCATATTATAAGCCTGGTGATGCAAATTTGCAGCAGAACAGCAGAGCTGAAGTATGCTTTAAGTTCTTTTGTTATTTTAAAGTATTAAATCCTCAAGCTATATCCCGCTTTCTGCAAGCTGATATGTGCATGAAAAAAGGCTTTGTACCAGCATGTCTTTACAAACAAAACCCCCCCAAAGCCCATTATACTGTAGCTGCAGTTTTACAAAGTTTTCAAGAGAGCAAAGGGAAAATGAAGAAAAAGCCTGAGCACGTAGGGATTTGATAGCAGGAGAAAAACAGCTCCAGTTTTTTTAGGGTTGCTGTCACACAAACAGCTATTCTGGACCCCCCTCAGTCTGGGGATCCTCTGTCCTAACTGAGAGCACTGCACCTGGGCCTGTATGGGTTTGGGAGACTGCAGGAGTGCATTCCCCTTAGCCATTGAGGAAAATGTACATTTTAATTGAGTCCCCACTGAGTCATGGTGAAGGCTTTCACAATCTCCTGCTTTAACAGATGGCTCACTATTTTTACCTTCACCTGCTGTCACGCTCGGCAGGACCGGAAGAGCTGCTGCAGTTTAATGGCATCCCCTGGGCCTCTGCTCCCCGACACACACCGCCACAGGTTCAAGCCCACCTGGAGGGAAATGCTTGCTTGCATGTGTTTAGTAACTGATGTAAAAAAAATATAACAAATCACAAAGTGGGCTTTAAATGTGAGAGGAAAAGTATAGAGAAGCAATCCAGAGGGAAGTAAGGTGATGGTTATAGTGCCTGAAGGAAGTTGTTAAGATGGACTGATGTTTTCATGCCTATATTGGTCTCACCGGATATGCAATGAGGGAATGTGAACATATCTCTAAATCTCTAAAGGATCACTTTCAAATTCCAAAACTTTACAACATCCAAGATGAGCTCATTTCCATTTTTAACTAGGCATAAAGACACACTAGTAAAACATATTGGTTTGATCCATAGCAGTTTACATTTCACATGACTGAAAAAGTACAAATAAGGACAAAGCAATAAGCAAAGTCTGAGAGCTAATAATCCCCACTCATACATTTGCTTGCTTTTAAACCTATTTTTCTTTCTTTTTTCTGCCTGAGAATTCCATTAAGTCAAATAAGTTGAAAAAAAAATGGAGTTGAAAGTGGTATAGTTTCATGTTGCATTTAATCTTTCCCATGCAGAGCTGACACAAGAAGAACAAAGTAAAATGAACCATTTAAATTTTTTTTTAAAGTATGCGTCTTAATGTCTTTGTCTAGACAGTAGCTCTGGGAATTGTCTCTCTCTCTCTGCTCAGTGCTGGCGCAGGGCATGTCTTCACCTTCATAACTCATCTGATGGCTGACCTTTCAAGCACAAGATATTTCATTTTTTAATCGCAACCTCTAAATGATCTGAAGTTGCCTTTTTTTTGCTCTGAATTTCTTTGGTGATCTTTGCTGACTTTGGAATTAATTAGTAAGTGAGCGCTCTTCGTAATGAAATCATGACAGTACCTATGTGTCCTATGTGAGAAGATTGAAGTTGGTTCTATAGCAAGAGATGGTGGTACGAATGGTGTCTGATGGGATTACATTTTTCTGTCATGAAAGGTCATACCAAAGCTCATTTTCTCTTTTGACTGGTAGTCAATACTGTGGCTTGAGAATGGCAAATAGTATATTGCAGAAAAATGGCAATGCACATCAACCATCAGAAAAATCACAGAGAAAAAGTTCAGGAGCACTTTAAATGAATAATTCTTGATTGTGAAAATCGAACCCATAAAGGTTGTGACTGATGAGAACTTTTTATGTTGAATGTTTTAAATGGAAACAAAAATTCAGGCTGATGGAATGCATAGAAAATAATTTGATTGTGCTTATATAGTCATGAACACTGCTCCTATGTCAGCAAAGGTCACTAGAAGAAAATTGTATTGTCTGAGGGTAAAAAATTTACATTTTGAAGGAGCAGATTTGACAGGATGGAATAGATTGGCCCTTACTCACTCAAGCTTTCAACTCATGCTTTCTCTTGTGAATTTGTCCTCCCTGTTTTTCCATTTGAAAGTGTATTACTGAAGTTAAACATGATCTGTTTGCTGATTGTCTGCCTTTGTGTCCCCACTGAGAGTAAACTCTTTAATACATATTTACAAGGGGCAGTGGTAAACACTGCCTCCAGGTGACCTATGTGCCCTCTTTAAATCCATTGTGATGGGCCTCTGAGCGGTCACATTGAGGATTGGGGTATGTGTGGGTGTATGTGTGTGTGTTTGGGAAGGAGTGTGCCATCTCAGTGAATGGAGTGAACACTGATCTGATGCACCAGTGCAGGCTGGTGAGGAATGGCATTCAGAAAAAGGCCATGATTGATGAGGGCTGCCAGATGTTGGTATGTGTTTTGAACGAGTCTCTCCGTGAGTGCCTCTGCTGCTGCATAAAGCCCCAATCAGACGTCTGTGCAGCTGGTAGGCTGCTTTTTTTTATTTATTATTAATGCAAAAGAACTGTTCCCTGCAAAAATATGCAATATCTACATTCACAATATTCAGGGTTGTTAAACTCACCTGGCAGCAGGTGTGCTGTAGTTTGTGCTGCCCCTGATCAGGGCTTTAAAATATCTAGCTCTCCTACTTTTAAACTTTGTGATATATGCTAAGTATAAACGGTATATTAGGGATGTAACCTAAATATGAATACATTATCCAGAATGAACAGATAATGTGTTCTAAACAGATACAAACATAGATACAAATGCAAATATGTATGGGAGAAGCACTATTCATTTTTTATTTTTTACTTTTTAAAATTCTGATTCAAGGCTTATTTGTCACATGCGCATTCGTAGCAGGTACAAAGTGCAGTGAAATGAGATGCAGTTACTCCAAGACTTTAAGGTTCCAAAAAAAGCTTACCAGAAATGTTGACAGGACTTTTGGATGAGCCTAGAGGAGTGCTTCGGGACTGGGATCCAGGTGATGTTTTTCCAATGTTTGTCCTGTTTAGGTGAACCTGTGCCCACTGAATCCTCAGATTCCTGTTCTTAGCTGACAGATGTGAAACATGATGTGGTCTTTTTGCTGTAGTCCATCTGCCTCAAGGTTTGATGCATTGTGCATTCTGAGATGTCTTTCTGCACACCATGGTTGTAAGGTGTGCTTATTTGAGTTCCCATAGCCTTCCTTTCAACTCGAAACAGTCTGGCAAACTTCTCTTCTGACCGATCTCATCGACAATGCATTTCTGCCTGCAGAACAGCCTCACGCTGGTTGTTTTTCACACCATCCTGTGTAAACTCTAGAGACTGTTGTATCTGAAAAGCCCAGATCAGCAGTTTCTGAATACAGTAGTGTGTTCACTACTGTGTGTGTGCACTTGGATGGGTTAAATGCAGAGCACAAATTCTGAGTATGGGTCACCATACTTGGCCACAAGTCACTTCACTTCAAAGTCAATGAGATCACATTTTCTCTTCATTCTAATGTTTGCATCTGTAGCTCTCGACCTGTATCTGTGTGATTTTATGCATTGCGCTGCTGCCACATGTTTGCCTGATTGGATGATTGCATGAATGAGAATGTGTACAGGTGTTCCTATTAAAGTGGCTGGTGAGTGTATAAAGCATGAATATATTTCTGATCATCAATCACTTTGAACATTCTCCATCTTTTTATAATAACAAATATCTACTATACCTAAATAATGAAAAATGCATCTTGCTTCAGTAAGTGAAAATTTGATTTGATACTGGAAAAATTTACTCTCACTACCCTTCTTTCTCTCATCTCTGTCTCCTTGTTGGACGAATCATATAGTCGTTAATCAACCCGTATCAATGGAAGTTCAGGGAAGTTTGTTGAAGTGAAATTTGGGCCATCCATCACCCTATTCGGATGTTTCATAATAAAAAGCTGCATACATTTTTCTTCTGTTGGCCTTGTCACAGTCAGATCAGATCTCTTTGTGGAGTTTGGTCGGCTGCTAACTGATTAGCCCACTGAGCATTGCTGACAGAATAATCGGCTGCATGCTGTAGATGCTATCAGCTTGTGATAGATACTCCTGTTTCTTCAATTAGGCACACGGACACAGAAAGTATGGAAATGTGAGCTACATCTCAATCAGCATCCATTCGCTGCGGTATTGTGAAACTAGAGCAGATACCCCTGAGAGAACAAAATACGAAAAAACAAGAAGATGATCTTTAATAAATTATTCAATGAGGGCCAACAAGGTCACAAGACAGAATAGAGGCTATGGAGTCTGGCTTCCTGCTTCATCCACTTGTCTTTATGTTTAAAGTTTGCCTCTGGCTCTGTCTTTATATGCTATAAAGAACGTCAGATTCTCCAGCTTTGCTAAAGTGCCATTAATCTCTCTCATGATTGGAGAATCATCATCACCATCATATGACTCTTATCATAATGTTATTCACATTCTCAGTCTTAGGAAAATATGTCTTTTATGAGGTGATGAGACAGAGACTGATGTGGATGATGTTGATAATCAAAGTGAGAACCATTGTAAACTTACAACCTTTAAAATTTGTAATATATAAGTAGGTTAGGTTAAAATGTAGAGGCATGTGGGCATCTTTCGGTGGAAATTGAATGAAATATTACATTTTGATGTTCTCTTGCTCACTTTTGGGGGTAACCAGACAGATTATATATAATACACCATGCAGTCCATCTTTCTGGACCATGCTATTATTATACAGAACACAAAAATACCCCCATGCAAGTACATTTGTCTCTGTGTCATCTGCTCTAGAAATAAAAGACCAGTGGAGAGAGAATTTCTATCCATAGGTGGCAGTAATTTGCCATGAGTCTCTGGAGACCAAGGAAGAAAAAGGACTGTTGTTCCCTAATGGCTCATGTGAATGAAGTCTCTCTCAAATTAGTCTCCTATTTCTTCCAAGATAGCAGCCCTGAATCTACAATGCCACATGCTAAAAACCTCAAAGAGCTACCATTTAACTGTACAAGCTGCATAATTGCACGCAGAGGAAGGATGTCTTATTACATGTAAATGACTGGCTTCATGCCGAAAATGATTATGTGTACCTTTACACATCACCTGCATCCATGTGCATGATGGCTCCCATTAAATGGGCTTTATCTAGAATTTCAGGAATCAAATGTGAACTCAGCATGGTGCACACAATGACAATATTTATGCAAGTAGACTGTGTACAAACAACTGGTGCAGTGGAAAAAAGATGACAACATTACAGCCCCATTCCTCATTCAATCCTGAATGCTAAATTTCCTTGTCCTCTTTTCTCCACTCTTTAACTAAGCTGTCATGGCTCCCAAAAAGAGAAGCTTTACACGGAACCATTTGTTCTTAATGAACAAAGTGCTACTGTATGATGAATTGGCGAATTTGAGAATGGTTTAAATATAGAGGGAAAAGGATGGAAATTCTTTATCTTGTAGACAAAAAAGAAATGGAGACTGAAGAGAAGGAATTGATTGTACCACAAGCCGACAATTCCTACAGCTCTGTCATGAGTCAGTGTCAGTGGGCTGATTACTTGCATTATGAAAACGAGAGAAAAATGAAATATAAGAGAGAGAGGCCGAGGATGGCTAGCACCTAAATTTGGCAAGGCATTTTTCCATGGCTTATTCCATGGACTACTATAAAGGGAGAATGAAATAAAAATGAACCTGTGTGTGTGTGTGTGTGCGTGTGCAGGAGGGAAAACTGGAAAACGGGACATGTAGAATAATGAGATCTGGGAAGGACAACCAGAATGATGTGTTTTACTTTGCATCCCCTGGGAACAGAATGACTTTTCTAAAGTGAAGGCCCACTCTGACATCCACACTTGCAAGCTAGGATTATGATTATTGGAGAACAGGTGCTGATAAAATGAGGGAGAGAAAGGACAGACAGGGGGAGAGTTGGTGTTAATGCAGGACATACTGTTCAGTTCGATCAAAGATCTGTGAAGGAAATTGCAGTACTACCAAATACAGTATTTCTGGCTATCAGTAATATCCATGGCCTTGCAGACTGCTGCCTTTGACTGAGCAATTGCATTGCAGCTATGTGAAATTCTGTGGTGTTTTTCTGCATGTTCTTTTTTTTTAAAAAATTGTAATAAAGTGTCACAAAGAAGACCAAGGAGTCAGTTTTGACAAAAGTGGAAAGCTGTGGACTGATTGAATCATTTCCCTAGTATAAATCCAATCAAGCATGCATTTGACTTGCTGAATAGGAGATTGTTAGTTAAAAGCCCTTGAAAACAAACAAGCACTGAAAATGGCTGTGGCATTTAGCAAGACTTGGCCAAACATCCCAGGCAAAGACAATGTTGAGGATGTCATGATAAAAAGTTTGCTGTGCCATGCAGTTATTTTGAATAGTAATGAGGCTAAATACTGCTAATCAATATATTTTTTTTGTATGTCTTTTTTTGTTCTAAAAAAAAAAAGCTCATTCATGTACGTGGGGAATGAAGGTTAGCCCATCTGGTCAGATCCCACAGACGAGCTAGTGTAGCACAAATTGCTGAAAAAGTTAATGCTGGCTATGATAGAAAGGTGTCAGAACACACAGTACATCGCAGCTTGCTGTGTATGGGTCTGCGTAGCTGCAGACCAGTCAGAGTGAACATACTGACCCCTGTCCACCGGCAAAAGCGCTTACAATGGGCATGTGAGCATCAGAACTGGACAATGGTGAATCACGTTTTCTTTTACATCGTGTAGACAGCTGGGTGCATGTGTGTCGCCTACCTGGGGAAGAGATGGTGCCAGGATGCACTATGGGAAGAAGGCAAGCCGGTGGAGGCAGCGTGATGCTTTCGGCAATGTTCTCCTGGGAAATCTTGGGTCTTGGCGTTCATGTGGATGTTACTTTGACTTGTACTACCTACCTAAACATTGCTGCAGACCAAGTACACCCTTAATAGCAATGGTATTCCCTAAGAGCAATGCCTACTTTCAGCAGGATAATACACCCTGCCACACTGCAAAAATTGTTGGGGAATGGTTGGAGGAACATGACAAAGAGTGCAATGTGTTGACTTGGCCTCCAAATTCCCCAGATCTCAATCCAGTTGAGCATCTATGGGATGTGCTGGACAAACAAGTCCAATCCATTTAGGCCCCACCTTGCAACTTACAGCACTTAAAGGAATTACTGCTGACGTCTTGGTGCCAGATACCACAGCACAACTTCAGAGGTCTTGTGGAGTCCATGCCTCGATGGTTCAGAGCTGTTTTAGTGGCATAAGGGGGACCTACACAAGGCAGATGATTTTAATGTTATGGCTGTCACTGTGTGTGTGTGTGTGTGTGTGTGTGTGTGTACATGAGTATTAGAGGTGCCCCTATATGGATCTGTTTATTGATCCAAATATCTGTATATCCATATCTATATTTGGATTTAAAATCCAACAGGAAGTGGTCTAAACCAGAAGGGTTTTTAAAAATATGAACCCTTTAACTGTCCTGGAAACACTGGAAAACACTGGGAAAAGCCCAGAGCTAGAAATGTCAGCACTGACTCTGTGAATTCTGGCTCTGACAGTTCCTCAATCTCAGCTGCATCAGTCAAGTTCATAATTAGTCTCAACTAGATACATGTGTGGAACTTTTCTTTTTTTTTTAAATCCCACTTGCACAATACTTTCTAATGAATTTACTTGGTTCTACTTCCCAAAATATAAACAAACTAGTAGCCTAATTTAAAGCATAGCAACCCTGATCAGGATGTAACTAAGGATACTGTAAATGCATTGTGCAGTGATGTTAAGTGAGTGATAAGTGAGTGATACTTTGTATGTGAGTAATACATTGTATTTTTTGTATTTTTTGTCACATTTGTTGTTTATGTTGGTGGATCTTGAATGGGAATTCCAAAATGAGTGTCTGTTCCATTGGATATTTTTGAGTACAATGGAATGCAGCACAACATTTGACACACAGACAAACACAGCCTGTGGCAGGTAGGAGCCAGATGTAGAATGGACTAGCGACTTCCTCACAACACAAACGAAGATCATGTTCAATCTGGAATGGTACAGGCAGGTATAGGTGTATAGGTGCAGGTATGTGAATGTATCCAGCCTCCAGTGCGTATGTGCTTGTTTGTGTGTGAGCCTCGGGTAGACAGGAAGACCGAGAGTATTAAAAGAAGTGATATTATTCTGCAAAAGGTGTTGAGAGTAAGGCAAGGTGACGAGGAGCTCATATTTATACAGACACCAGCTGTTCAAAGCTGACATGCTGTACATAAGAATGTAAAATCCGACACATGCTTCATGGTTAAGCTCAAGGTTAAAGACACAGACCCATGCCACATGGAGCCAATGTGCTTTAATATTAATGATCATCATTGGCGTGCCCTTTAGGATGTAATATGTGTGACTTTGTCAAGATTGCGTCATTCAAGTGAAAGGAAAAAAGGTAAAGAATAAATCTTTTATAGGGGGATTTTATAAATATAGCTATCATGTACTGGATCTCATTTAGTGCTCAAAAATAGTTAGCAGTCAGTTAACAGTCTGAGTGTATGCTACATTTTTTTAAATGAGTGACAGATTATGCTTTTTTACTGTTTATAGTTACATTTACTTCATGAGCTGAAAATTAATTAGTACCTTCTGACCAATCAGATTTAAGAATTCAACAACGTTTTGCTTTTAAAAGTTTCCAAGAGGTTCTAGTGTGTTATGGTGTGCCTCTGTGAATCTGTCATTGTGTTTTTTTTTTTGTGTGTGTGTGTGTGTGTGTGTGTGTGTGTGTGTGTGTGTGTGTGTGTATATATATATATATATATATATATATATATATATATATATATATATGTATGTATACACACACATAGCTGTGAGCTGAGCTAAACTGCTGAAGTGCGGGGTGCTTTGTGTGTGTGTGTGTGTGTGTGTGCACTGTCAGCTGAAGCTCTGAGCCACGTGTCAGGTAAAGTTAAACCTCTAGCAGACACACGAGTTCATTATCATAAAAAGCAAAGCCTGGCAGACGTGCCACAGGAGACAGCACTGCCGCAGGGAACAGCCCACACCAGCCTGCTATTATGACAAACACAATCTGGAAGCTATAGAAAAAGACAGGTAATGCCATTTGCATTTAAACCTTTATTACCTTTAACAGACATGCTATACTTTGCCTATTCAGAATGATGAACTACAGAAGGTGCAAGCATAATGGCCTGGAAAATCACAAAATCTCACTATTATTAGTGTTTACAAGTCTAAAATCTCATTTATGCCATTTACTTTCTTTTTCAGAAAAACTCTAAATCCATACATTCAGCAGATACAGACAAAATCAGGACTAATGAATGGTTATTAATCCACGTTATACTAAAATAAGCCCTGCTTGACTGCTGACATAAACCTACACAATTATTATAAAAGCTTTACAGTCACATAGACTGCTTTCATCAGTAGTGATGTGAAATTGAGGTAACACCTCCTCTTAATAAGAAATCACCTCAGAAATAATTTTATATCATATTACTACAGGACTATAAGACACTATAGTGTAGTCATTTCATTACATTTTGTCCTTTCTGGATTTTCCTTACCACACATTGTCCTATATTGTTCCTTATTACTGAGTACCAATCAAATACTGACTTTTTGCTGCTGACTCACAGCTCCAGGGTCCCCGGTTCATCCAGAGCTTGCGCTACTGTGTGTGCTGTTTTGCATATTCTCTCAGTGTCCATGTGGGTTTCCTCTCTGTCCTCCCGTTTCCTTCCACCTCACAAAAACATGCCAGTAGGTGAAATGATAAGATAAATTGAACAGGTGTGAATGAGTGTGTGATTGTGTTTTTGTGTGTGCATGGTTACCCTGCACTGGACTGTAATCCCATCCAGTATGTATTCCTGTCTCAAGCCTGATGGTCCTGGGATAGAGTCCACCATGACCCTGACCAGGATAAAGCAGTTACTAAAGATAAATGAATGAATGAAAGAAAGAATGAATGAATGAACAAGTTGACATAACAGTCCAGTTATATAAATATTTTGTTGAGCTATTCTTATAACTCATGAAGTGGTATTAACACTTATGATAGATCATCATGACAAATGACCTTATAGCTCAGTGCACAGTGCGCTCTGGTATGTCAGTCACATAATACTGCAGTAATGGCACAAACCTCAAGACTGAACTGACTCTGATTTAGTGTGAGAGAAAATATACAGGGTGTAATAACATTGCCATTTCATAAATATTCTATCAGTAGTAAAATGAACCACACTTGAACCAAATGAACCAAGGGCAGACATAACTTTGTCATCATAACAGTATATTAATATTGTAAAAGATTTGATAAGTATCTTCTAAATAGTAAAATGAACCACACTTAAGGTCCAGAAAAATATACAAAACAGTTATTACAGTGTCATGACATTGTCACTGGTATTCATGAAAAGTGACTGACATCCAAACATGCACTGAGCTACAAAAACAATTGTCATGGCTTTCAAATACAAATCAGTCTGGCAACAGCCTTAATTCAACTAAAATCAGTGTTACTTGACTCAGTAGGAGTCAGTTTACATGTTTATGTAGATTTATATCAGTTGTCATAAAGTATGTCATGTAGCCCTATAAACACCACCCAATGTTAACATAAGTTGGTTCTTACCAAACCCTCTGTATATGCAGGATATATTTCCACTTAGCTGACACACTGAAACAGCACCTGGCAGCTGCTAACCGGAACATAATGTCCCATGCTCACAAACAAGACCCAGGCGATTAGAAATAGTTTATTATATCTGTGTTTGACCCTGAGATCAGACTGCATTGTGTTTCTCGAATGTGAGTGGTGCCTCTCAAATCTCTGTAAGAGCTTGTTTTGGGATATATAGGCCATCTCTTATGTCCTCTTGTGAGTGTGTTGGCATGTGTATTGGCCCGGCTGGCAGGCGCGATGCCAGTGTTAGTGCACGTAGGAGTGTAGGATGTGTCCCCTGTGGCAATGTCCCACTGATCACTGCTCTCTTCCCTTAGGGCACCTGTCTTGCCTCTCCACAGGGACAGACTACTTCATTTATCACTGAGGCTACGAATACGTCTGCAGTGTGATATTTGTACTTCATTTCAGGACTACTTTTACTTTTAACACTAGCCGCAGAGTTTGCAGAGGAAAGAAAGTGCTCCATTACGTTTATGCAAATGGAGAAAATCACATTTAGCGCAAAGGGCCATATTATAAATGTAGTGGTTTTTCTACATACAGTTAGATACAGTTATGTTGATCTCACTTGAATTTACAGCATCAGAAGATCTTTAGGTAGAAGAGAAGATATTTCCTCTGCAACTCAATTATAGAAAACTCATAAATACTCAGTGGTGTGTGTAGAATGGCCGAGGTATTTGATAAGACTACTATGGGGCAATGCTGTTTGGTGGGCAAAAAGAATGAATAAAAATTGCCGTTTCTCAAAGAACTCATGCAAGGATTTTTTAGGTATATGAAAATACCTTTACAGAAATCAAGTTATCCTGACAGGTAACATTGCTGCCTCACAGCTTCAGGCTCCCTTGATCCTGAGCATGGTTTACTCTGTCGGATTTCGCATGTTCTCCCCATGTTCACATGGGTTTTCTCCAGGTTCTCTGATTTCCTTCCACTGTCCAAAAACATGCGGTTGACAACTCTAAGTTGGCTACTCAAAATTGCCCCAGGTGTGAATGTGTGTGCATTGTTACCCTGCAATGGACTGGTGTCCAGGGTGTATTCCTGTCTCACACCCAGTGTTCCCTGGATAGACTCATATTCAGGGCCATATTCACCATGACCCTGACCAGGATAAAGTGGTTACTGAACATAAGTGAGTGAGAGACTGAAGTTCACATAACAACAGTAAGTTTAGTGATGTAGATTACAACACTTATGTTAGAACATCATGACAAATGACATTGTAGTTCAGTCACTTAATGCTTTGCTAAATTGCCCCCTGGTCTGAATGAATGTGATGCTGCAATGCACTGGAGTCCCATCCAGGAATCTACCTCACAGCCAGTGTTTCTGGGATAGGCTCCGGATCCACTGCAACTCTGACCAGGATGAAAGAATGAATAAATATAAAAAATATATAATATTATAATTGTTATTGATATTACTGATAAGAAAAAACATGTAGTAAGCCTCAAGACTGAATCCTAATAAAAACCTACTTAATATATAAAAAATATTTCACTCCTTTCCCAGGACACTATGAAAATACAAAAATAAAATTCTCCCTAAACCAACCCATGCGCATTGTGTGTGATTGTAAGGCAGTTAGCTCTCAAGTCAAACCAAAAAGTATTGATGTTAGTTAACTTTAAATTGTCATTTAAAGTTCATTTATTTATGTATCATAGTGTCATGTCAACATTACTTGCAAACTAATTTACTTAATTTCGATGTTTCATTACTAGCATTGATTCTTTATTGCCATGCATAACAACATATAATGGTATGAAATGTAAAGTATTCATAAATTAGATGTAAATTGAAATGTTTAGGAATGATAGTGAAACACCAGCAATGAGTTTTTAAGTCCTATTGTACATTTATGGATGCAGTCAAGCTGTGTATGCCCTCCAGTGATAGTTGTAGGTTTTACACAGGCCTGGGACAGGGGCATTTTAAACACTGAACCCATCAAAAAAAAAGGGCATCATTAATTTTGAGACAGAATGGTCAGGAATGCAAAGTTGTAGTTAAGTTGGCCAGAATAAATCAGAAACCACTTGAACGTATTGCAGTTTGACACTGTTTTATCATCAGGTGTCCTTACAGAGCTGCGAGACAGTGTTAATTAGATGGGATAGATGGATGGATATGGAGTCATATCAGAAAGACAGAAATTGTGTGATTTTGGCATTTATTTATTCAAGAGTTTCATTCCATACATATTAATTACACTTGAAACAAAATTGCAGAACAAATGAATACATGGAGGCAGAAGACATAACTTAAAATGATGTTTTCATTTTCAAGAAGCACAGATCCCATCATTTGTCTGGTGCCTGTGTCATCTGAAGGCCAACTCGCCTAAAGCAAGTTACCCTGAGGGTCCAAAAGCACTACCTACTGCTTCTGTATTCCTGATCCACTCGGTGTGAAGAGAAGTGCTCACTGTTAACACTCTTAATATGTCACACTCTTAATTCATACTAAATCTCCCCAAGTCCTAGATTTTCTTGTAACAGATGATTATAAGGCAGTAGGTGTTGGTTGGTGTATATGATAATTCTATCTCGGTCGTGCCACAAAAATCCTTTACCCAGTTTGAAGAAATCTTACACACACTGAACATATTATCATCCTGCTCATCTATTACATGTGTCAGGTCTGACTGGCGTGTAGCTCGCCTCTATGCTTATTTATATAGACACTGTTTGTTAATGTCACTATAATGATCGTCGGTATTCTTTTATTTATGGTCAGCGATGAACAAAAGGTCACTGTGTATTCCTTCATACGAACACTATGGTATTGATGACACCACTGAAGTCTCTTCCTATGAAACCCACAGAAATCATGCAATCATGGAAAAAAAAAAGACAGCATCAGAAAACAAAACCTTAAATAAACACTGCGATTTTTATTAACATTATCATTGCCTATTTTGAAAGGTAACAGATACAGAGCTTCAGCAGATGGGAGGTGCTTTGTAGATCTGTCCGATCAAATTATAAAAATGACCCAAAAAAATTATTCCTGAGACGCCAAAAGAAAGAAAATGCCAAAGAAATTGAATCACATGCCCTTTGTGTTATATATGGCGGCCAAATTCTGACTCAAACATTGACTATTCCATTTGTACAGAAATTGCATTAATACAGTGACATCAATGCAGGACATCACAAACTACTGCTTATATTTATTTCGATTTGAACAGACAGCAGTTTGTGATGTCCTGCTCTCAAAGCAACATAAACAGGCAGTTCTGTCCAAAAGAGTTGAAGAGTTGAAGAGAGGAGTTTCAAACCACTAATCATAATGCAAAATTAGTTTAGTTTATTTCCTAAACAATAGTTAAAAGTTGGACCAGGGTTTCTCTAGTCTGTATATAAAGAACAATATTATAACAAAAGAGTTTTTATTATAACTTTGCTAGGAAAAATAAAATAAATATAAAGTATTGTATCCAAGCTATGCGCCAAAATGTTGTAACAGACATATAATCATGATTTACACACTCGGTAAATCTCAGCGTGTGTTTCATTATTTTTATGTTTTAGAGCGTAACATGCTGCAGCTAGAAGGGCAGAAATAAAATTGGGGAGTTAGAGAGTTTTCAGGTGTGTTAAAGATCATTTCACCTCATATATTACAGGCCCAATTACAGGTTATGCCTGAACTGAGGGAAATTTCACATCTTTTCAAAAAGCTACACTCCATAGCACCTGCAAACATTTGGGCCATGATGAACCTCCTAATGATGGAGCCCAAAGACATCAGCGGCACCTGTGCTGTCATCACGACGATCTGCACTCAGCTAAATAAAGATCTGATAGCATGGAAAAATAGGAATTGATGAAAGAAAATTTTTATTTTTTTATTTTTTGTTTCCTTCAGTATTTAAATTCATGGGTCAGAGAACTCTAAAGTCTATTTATAAGCCATATTACAAATCTCAACCTGGTTTACTCACAAATCTACAGCTTTGTCATGCCTATAGAAATCAACTATAGCACGCATAACGAAATTATTATTCAAACAAAAACGAAAATGATATGGCTTCAATGTATATACCAGATGCAGCAGACGCACAGAGAGATGAAATTATTGTATGCA
>CM040991.1:13195565-13260810 GCA_022985145.1 Pangasius djambal
TATATATATATATATATATATATATATATATAGTACTATGCAAAAGTCTTAGGCACCCTATTTTTTTTAGTACAAACTTTGTTATAGATTTTTATTTTATGACTTCTACTTTATCGGGTCAGTACAAAAATTTTAAACTAATTTAAACATTAGTTTTCCAGCACAAAATTAAATGTTACACAAAAATGTTTGTATATCAGTAAAGAAAGCAGCATATTACATAAGAGGCCACTTTTCAGACAAAAAACATAATGAAGGCTTCTGGGTGTGACGGTCAAAGTCTCCAGAAGAACTGTGGCTGGTTCTGCAAGATGCTCAGTAAAACTTACAATTAATTTCCTTATAAAACTGCACTAATTGTACCCGAGACTACTATTTTTTTTAAAGCGAAGGATCGTCACACCAAATATTGACTTTGTTTCATTTATTACTGTTTACTGCTCTTTATAGTATTTTTTTAAATGTAGAAACATTAAATTTCATTATTTTTGAAGGCATCTTTGCTCTACAGCATTTCTTTGCGTGTGCCTTAAGACTTTTGCACAGTACTGTATATATATGCAAAAAAGTTGCATGTATCATTTCTTTCCTAATACTTGTTTATGCCTCCCCTCACCTTAACAAAAGGACCAATCCTGTCAGGTATGAAGGCCACCACTGTCTTTTTTTAGACCGCTCTTCTACTAACTGGGTGTGCATGTCTGCTACAATTTGTCAGGACCTACAGTATGGCAGTGTTTCAGCTGATGTTCTAAACAATCCCTCAGGTTTATCCCTCTGTTTAAACTTTCAAAACCCGCTGAACTATCTACGTGACACACCGACAGATTCAGCCACTTCCTTGACGGGTGTCCTTTTGTCAAATCAAAATGTTTTTGCCACTCCCTCCCTGTGCCATCTTTTTCTGACCCATTTTACACAACACTATCACAGAGTCTGGCCAACGACTGATGGTCAGTTTGCAACCTATTGATACTGTACAATAAGGTCATGCTGTTGCTGGATGGGAAGCATTTTTTTGTTTGGGGAGATTATATGGATGAGGCATGAAGCTGGAAATATAAGATTTGAGCCTGCTTGTATGTTGTATGCAATTCTACTGCTTTATCCTCTGTCATTTCCCCAGCATTAATAATTCTCTTTCTACACAAGAAACTGACAGTGAGCTATCAATTCCTCAAGTCCAATAACTATAGTATGCACTCTGACCAATAATATATTAAAGGTTTGAATTAAGTGCTAAATTTCCACTTTTCAACACTACCTTAATTTGCAGCATCTATTATCAGTCCTCAAAGGCATATTTAACCGCTATTTCCTCTTTTCATACCTAGGTTATTTTTCAACTTTTACTATAAGATCTGAAATAAAATCAACACATCAAAATGTTCCTTTTTTTTTTATATACCAAATGTAATACTTGTACAGTATATACACCTTATGCTGAAATTAAACTGTGTAAAAAAGATGTAGAGCGCTTGTTAAGAATCTCCATGGACCAAAAACAAAGACAAAACAAACAAACAAATAAAAAAGAGAAACCATAATTTTAATTAATGTGAATAATAGGCTAATATACAAACTTCTTGATATGTGGGGTCCCAATGTCTGACAACAATTTTCACTATTTACTACATTAAGCAGATGTAATATACAGCCTTATTAACAAGGGCGCCTATTTATTACAGAAATCCAAAAGAAGGAATAGGAAAAGAAAAAGACGTAGACTATTTCAAAAAACACTGCAATCATTCATCCATGTCAGATGAGATATAATGACCATAATATGTGTTTTACATCATGTTCACTGATGTACAAAAGTTCAGATTAATTTCAGTGATGTGTCCTAATCGTCACATACTGCCATAAATCAGTGTGTGTGATCTAACAGTCACTCTTTAACTCTGTGAGTCCAAACTCTCTTGTGCTTCTACATTTAATTTATTTATCAGATGAAGATGTTGAAAGGAGAAAAAGCTGACACTAAATTGCATGGAACACCATCATGACTTTCTGGACTGATTATTATTGTTTGAACATTGTCACAAAGTTTAGACAAAGAGCCTGTTACACTTAGTTTTTGTTCCTGTAATTGAATGTGACTGATAATTTATAATTTAAAATGTTCATGTTTGATGTTCATGATGGAAACTGCAGAGGTGGGTACATAGCAATAAACACACATCCATGGCAATGCAGTGATTGATTATGTTCACATTACAGGATGAAAAAAAAATTATATATATATATATATATATGTGTGTGTGTGTGTGTGTGTGTGTGTGTGTGTGTGTGTGTGTGACACAGGTCTGTTTTTCATAAGCTGCATGAATGTAAATATCAGCAACACTATTCAGATCTATTTTTCAAGTAACTAAGCACTAAATATCAGTCCAATATCACTGAAATGTCCTAGCTGATAGTTTGTTGAGTGTCTAATGATAGTTGGTTGGCAGTATAAGGTGACAGTATTCACATAAATATTCATCAGCAGAGCAGCTGCTGAGAGACTACAGTCTATACAGAGATTGTTGAAGGCATATTTATTAGTAGGAAATGTGTATTCTGTTGCTAAACGCAGTGACGTATTTAGAAATCCATTCTGATTCCTGACATTCAGCCGACAGATTGTTGGTGGTTTGTACGTCTGTTAAGATAAAATTACTCCAAATCTAATCTTTTTAATATCCTTATATAGTTGGGCCACTTTCATATATGGCTCCAGATAGAAATGTAAAAATGAATACAAATCTCTGCTGAGTTTCCCAAAATCACTGCATATGGAACATCTGCCAACATCTCTGTAAATGAGATGTTACTATATTAATGATAGTATGAAGTTTTAGAACGAGTACATAATATAAACCTGCGATTTGTATTACAACCAGCACTATTGTTAGAGATGCTCTTATAGAAAATTAATCTGTCTAATCAGATTCGAGCATTCAACAGCACTGCGGTATAAGATGATTTTAACGGATTCTTTTGGAAAACCAGAGGAAAACTGTCATATTATATTATGTATCATCTACAGCAATTTTTTGAATTTCACATATATAGTCTTTTTTTTTTTAAACGTTGGACTGCTTTAAAAATATGATTTTTTTGTGTTGCTGAATCATGCATACGTGATATATATATCTATATATATATATATATATTTTTTTTTTTTACGTGTCCCTACTAGTCTTTTCCATGCCAGAAATCTGTTCGTTTAAATGACAAGCAGATGTGAATAGTTGAGGGATTGAGCATAAAACTCTGTAATGTGAACATAGCCACTGTATCCTGTAGTGTGAGTGAGACAGTGCAGGAATATACAGATGATCCAGAGACACAGTATTTCACATAGACACAGCAACTTGATGAGTATAGAAAAAAAAAACGGAAACTTGAAAGTCACTGGTGTGTCCTCAGCTTACAAGTCCTGGCCTTCTACCATACTAGCTACTTTTCTGATGATGTAAAACATGGGAGTATTGAATTATGCTTCATGACCCTTGAACTATCATATAGGCTTCTTGCCAATATCTACATTTCAGGTACAAATACTGGTTAATACGAGTGTGAGCTATCAGTCTGATTGCGTAAATCTTCACTCACACTATGGAACACACACTAATCACTGATCAGCAGTTTTCTGTAAGTTAAAATGGGTATCAGCTACTTTTCTTAGGAAAATGATTTCCTATATATTTTTTTAATTGAAGAAAAATTACAACAATGTTGGAATAGACTGTAAAGAGTAAAAAGAAACAAAAATACATATATACATTAGAGATGATACTGTGTTTGTAATAGTGCTGAAGATAAAAAAGCAAGCAGCCAATCCTAAAAGACTCGACCCAACTGAAGGCATTGACTAAAACCTCAGATGGATGTCTGTATATTATATTGAGGCACTGTGAGAAAGTGATGGTGGAGGACTTCTGAAAGAAATTGAAGTGAAGTATTGAACTGGATTCAGGTGGTTTGGCCAACGATTCACTTTTTTACAGACACAATGTGAAGAATGTGACTAATAAAAAAAGGCAAAGATCATCAGCAGCTATGTCTGGAAAAAGTAGCAGGTGAAATTCAGAACAAGCTGATAAAAGAAAAAAAAAAACACAAATGCAATTAAAAAGTGCAAAGAACATAGGACATGAG
The DNA here is from genome assembly GCA_022985145.1 of Pangasius djambal. Classification (NCBI taxonomy): domain Eukaryota; kingdom Metazoa; phylum Chordata; class Actinopteri; order Siluriformes; family Pangasiidae; genus Pangasius; species Pangasius djambal. Next base: position 13,199,715 of record CM040991.1, read on the forward strand.
TAAAGAAGAAACTTCCGCTGCTGCCAAACAAGTTTCCTACATGGAGCAGGGAATGAGAGAAAGAGATAGAGAGAGAGAGAAAGGAAGAGAGAGAGAGAGAGAGAGAGAGAGAGGCGAGTGGAGCGCAGTCTAAATGAAGTACTCCTTCTTTTCCTCTGTGTGTGCATGGTTACCATCTGCGTTGATAATGGCTGTGTCTGCATCGGGGGCATCGTCTGCTCCTTTGGCCTCGTTTGTCAAATATGTGCCTGGTCCAGTAAAAATGGCATTGTTCAAATTAAACAAATTTAATGATCCACTCATCTTTTGCCATAGCTTATCACTAATAAATATTCAATGCATCATCCATACACTATATGGAAAAAGTTTGGGGACACCTGACCATCACACTCATTGTGCTTGTTGAACATCTCATTCCAGATTAGGCCCCCTTTTGCTGTTATAATAAGCTCCATTCTTCTGAGAAGAATATTTTGGAGCATGGCTGTGGGGATTTGTTCTCATTCAGCCACAAGAACATTAGTGAGGTCAGGCACTGATGTTGGGCGAAAAGGCCTCGAGTGCACTCAGCATCCAAATCATCCCAAAGGTGTTCAGTGGGGTTGAGGTCATGGCTCTGTGCAGGCCACTCCATTTCTTCCACTACAACCTCAGCAAAACATGTCTTCATGGACTTCACTGTTATGCTGGAATGTGTTTGGGCCTCTTCCATACATTCTATACAGTTGTGTGCTTCCGACTTTGTGGCAGCAACTTCAGGTTAAAGTCAGGTGTCTGAAAACTTTTGGCCATATAGTGTATTTTTTCTAATTAGTTATTTACAAAAATGGATAGGTTTTTAAAGCTTTAATTATCTATGGAATTAAAAAAATATTTTGGGAATTTTACCTTTATGCCGTGCCAGATATCGGCCCAGAACGATGATTAAGCAAAGGGTGACAAAGACAACAACGGCCACTACTCCACCAATCAGAGCGTGATCTGGACCATGCTGTCCCAAAGCATTAGGATCTGGAGAGGGAGAGACAGACAGAGAGAGAGAGAGCAAGAGCAAGAGGGAGACAGAGAGAGAGAGAAAGAAAGAAAGAAAGCTTTTTAGAGTGAACAAACAGAAACACAACTAGCTGGAAAAAAAGGGAACTATTTCAAATCCCCAACAAGGAAAGTTGGGAAAGTGCTAAGCTTACAAAAGAGAGAATTGAAATAAATGCATGAATATTTAAGTAGGCAAATGAAAAGATATATTCTTATCCATACACTGAAGAAACAGGATAAAGTAAATGTTATTTACTCCTCTGACAGTCGCTGCACTATGTCTCTTCAGTCTCACTTTGGACTGGCCATGCTTGTGTTAAGATTTGAAAGTAAGATTTGGATTTGAAACGATGATGAATGAAAAGAACAGCACTCTAACACACATCTGTGTGTTGCAGGGCATTAGAGCAGGAGTGAACAGAAACAGAGAAAACACAAGAATAATAACATATTTAACAATTTCAAGGTCAGCCGCTTGTGATAGGACTGGTACATACTCAGACAGAGACAGATCAAACGACGTAACATGGATAATTATAAATAGAACAAGACCTGCTATAAAAAACAGACTGAACACACTGCATGAGTAAATGAAAGCTACTATACAGAACCCAAAAAATGTTCAGTGTCTTCTAGCACTAGTGGAATGCTCTTGGTGTAATACAGACCAATTTTTAATAAGTTCATCAAAGTGTAGAAGAGAACAGATTGTTTGCTTTTTAACGTTTTTTTAAATGTTCATATCCAACTTATTATATCATCATTTTATTTTACGTAGGTTATGTTGCGTAACCTTCAGCTCTGTTGCATCCTGCATCAACTGTAAGTTGCTTTTTTTTTTTTTTTTTTAAATGTATCAACCAAATGAGCACATGCACTGGATTATGTGTTATTTTATACTATGTAAGCTATTACAGTACTTTACTGTAAATATGGTTACAGTTGTCTACTGTAAATTTTTTACAGCACTTTATTGGCAATCCCGTTGCCAGTAAGTAACTAAAATTTACAGTCATTTTTACAGCATAATCTAACTTTACAAAAACTACTGTAATGTGAGTAATATTCTCAGCCAGCATAAAAGCATCTGCTAATGTGAGTCTTTATCAGCGCACATGATAAAACAGGTATAAAATATCAGTTCAACAGTCCATGAACAATAGTGTGGCTGAGGAATGAAGGCTGGTTATAAATGGGAGTTATTATCGCAGTAGGGAGTTATTAAGGATAAAATTCAAAGATGTAGCTGCATTACATTAGTCTTACTCTTTCTCTCTCTCTGTCTCTCTCCTTTTCTAACCCCACTTTCCTCCCAATTTGGTCATTTCCCAATTCATGCCAACTGCCAATGAGTGAAGGCTTCCTCCAAGAGATCTGTGAATGCCTGAGTGAATGCACTGAAGCATGAGTGGATGCTTCTTCCAAGACATGTGTAGCAAGCCACTGCATCTTTTCAAACCTCTGCCCATGCTATGCCACGGGGCAACATAACATACTCAGAGTAAAGTGCTGACAGCCCTCTTTTGCATTCTCACAGACGTCCACAATTGGCTAGTGTCACTGTCAATTCCATTCAATTCAATTTTATTTGTATAGCGCTTTTAGCAATGGACATTGTCACAAAGCACCTTTACAGAAATGACGGTAGCAAGGAAAAACACCCTGAGGCAATATGAGACTCATCCAGACTCAAAAGGAAACCCATCCTCATCTGGTAACACCAGATAGTGTGATTGTAAATAATTTACCTTCTAAAATTTTGATTGATAGGGGAGAGTAACATCCTCCCTTTCACACAGAGAGCAGCCAAATTCTCTTGAACCCCCAGCTGCGGATGGCTGTGGCATTATTGGCTCTCTCCTCAACATCTGTTTTGATGTAAAATAGTGTCTATAGTGTACGTCCTCCTTGTTTACGTACAGAAAAAGCTGTCCCGATATAGTATACCCACTATGTCATATCAGATAAAATTCATCTCAAGGGCACTTACACCTGCGTTAAAGTCATTTGCACATCCCCATGTTTGAGAGTGATATCTCAGTAGTGACGAGGATAGGGACAGGCACCTCATGCATGTGCTTCGGGGTTGTCATAATTGGATATCTTCGGTGCTTGCTCTATTTATATCAGCAGCCAATGAGGCCAGCGTGATGAGAGCCTTCCTGGGGCAAGTCTATTGACACGGCAAACTCTTTGTGGAGCCCAGCAGATGATAACGATATGAAAAGTAATTTCTACAGCCAGGCAGATTTGATATGGCCAACGCAGGGCATTTCATTATGTCCTGCTCTGTTTAGGGGAATTGGCTGTTAAAGCAGGAAATGTGCTAGTTTAATATATGAATCCCCACCTCTGCGCCTGTCCATCTGTGTCTGACTGGTTAAACCAATCAGTGATCTCTTTCATAGCTGTGGTGGGCTTGGCTTAGCTGTGAGAAGGAGACAGCGGTGCATTCTTCTTCCTCTTGAGCATATTATTGTTAAATAATGTATGTTTAATAATGGTTTAACAATGTACCATATGCAAATTTCCCCTTCATATAATGCATTTAATATTCTGGGCTAGTTGTACATAGACGAGGAGGCACAGCAAAAAATGGGACAGGTTGTGGCCACAAAATGCACTCCCAATGTGTCTGATATTAACATTCAATTTCCTAAACCTCTACCTCATCACGCAGACTGCACTTATTGCCACCCACTACATGTGCTCCATGTGAACTGCTGTGAAATGTTGGAAATGGTCAACCATCAAAAAGCTTTGGACTAAATTGAAAATGGACATTCAGTAACAAAAGCTGAAGCTCTAAAGCTCTTTTAAAATGAAGAACATGTGTTTGTGATGTATGTGCTGTAAATCAAGTTGCCAGACGTGTGACAAATTCGGCCCAAAAGATAAGTAAAACAACCAAATCCAAACCCTAACATATATACCACAAAATTACATGTGGTTTTGGAAGGCAGATGAAATTGTACACAAAACTAACCATTGCTAATTGCCTAGACTTTAGTAAACTGAAAGGATTGTGTAAGGAGAAGAGAGAGAAGAGCGCTTTGCGTGTTGCCATGTACCTTGCACATAAACTGTGCACCTAGGCTTCAATTTTGTACATAACATGCAATGTTTTTCAGGCACAGTTAAGTTGTAACTGTCTAAAACCGAGACCTTTGTACATCTGGGCCTCACTGTCTCCATGACTGTGTGACTATATGTTTTATAAGTTGAATAAATTTCAACTTATGTGAAGTTCTGACAGTGACTCCTTGCCAGTGGCATGGCAAGAGATTTGGAAGCTTCCTTTCCAGAGGGAAGACACAAGCGGCGAAATAAAAGATGCTGATGTGAACCAAAACATCAGAGTGGTGAGAACCTGAGCCACTCTCTGAGACACTCTGAGACACTCTGAGACTCTCTTCCTAGTAGGAGAGTTCAAGGTTAAGATGAATATTTATGCCACATTGTAATTCAGCATCTGAAGAGCAAGGATTGTGCTATCTAGGATTACCCGTGCAGTCGTCCAGGATTAACGTTGCATCTGTGATGTATTCGGATGAATGCTGCAGTTAGAAACGTATACACACGAATAAGCAGTGTGTGTGTGTGTGTGTGTGTGTGTGTGTGTGTGTGTGTGTGTGTGTGTGTGTGTGACCCTGTGCTGATCTTCTTTCCTTAGGTGAGCTATCGAGTGTTTCTGATGAGAAAGTGCTGAGCCGCAGAGCTTCACCTCCTGAGCACAATAAAACTCTTATTAACATGCAGAAAGGGACACTCCTATTCTCCTTCTGATGAACACATGCACGTCTATAAACTTTCAGGTGATCAGTGATGTGTTACTCGATATAAGGGTATAGAGGAATACGGCTGGCTGCATGTAGTCAAAACACCACCTTATCTCTGTTTAAAAGTCAATGCAAAAGTCTAAGTGAAACCTAACATTTCTGACATATCTGTCGTTGCCTATATGAAATATGTGCAAGGAATCTAATAAATAGGTAAGCAGGACTGTTTTGGTTTGGTTCTTCTGTATGTTATATGATGGCAACAGAATCTAAACAAATTAATTAACTGACAAAAACACTGTAATGGAAAGACCAACTTATTAGTTCATGAGCTCATTTGGATTTAATTATTATTTGATTTAACACTGGACTTTAAGCTTCCATCTGTGAGGCCATAAACCCAACAGTATAGCAGTATGAGTCAAAGCTCGCTGTATCTAATGCTGTGCTCTTATACTTTGTTTTAGAAAACGACTACATATACAGTATAAACACTTTTATCAGTTTGTAGTGCAGTATTTAGGGCAGTAATGATTTAACTTGGTGATTAAAGCTCAAAAGTTATGCCCATATGTATGCAATTGTATTCAGAGATTAAGCACGTTAACATGTGCTTTCATTTCTGGGCTCTCCGTTCAGATTATGCAGAAAATCTGTGTGAATTCACACCTCTGAGGCTGTCAGATTTTTCTTGAGTAGAAGTGTCCGATAGCGTTTTTCAAATAGCATCTAGACCACTGCTTTAAACACAAGCATTTGCCTTTAAAACCCCAGAAAAACTCCATCTGGGATAGGAAAAGCAGACTGAAAAAGCAAACAATGCTTTTTTTTTTGCACATCAAACGAAATATGATGTAACATAAAAGCAAGAGACAGTTTTAAAGTGAAAAATAAAAACGACTAATGCAATGATACCGTATATGAATGAGAAGATGGCACTCACTAAAATAGACACCTAATAGGATACTTAATAGTTAATATTGCCAATATATTGCTGCAAGAATCACGAATTTGGTTTAATTCGATACTATGGCTTCCATCCTCATTAGTCGGCAGCTTATAAAATAGCATTGATCCAATCCATTATATTATTGTATGTTTTATTTTTTTTCTATATCATGCTGAGCTACTTTTGCATGTATGTTTGTCTCTGCTTTCAAATATGTTATTGTAACGAAACATACGATACCTAATTATTATGAAACAGTCCATGGATATGTAATCCCACATGCCATGCCCAGTGAAGACAAGCATGCAGTGCATCACTGCAGTAAATAAATAAAATAAGCAAAAGTAGATTATGACATTTCAGAAGAAGCAAGAGATGACAGAAGAAATGAATAGACATGTCCATTTAATAAAACCATTATAGCCCATTTTTTTTGCTGGAAGTTTGGCAGTGTGTATTTAAAGTGAAGAGATATGGCTGGGATAGAAGAGGCCTAGGGGATGTTATTTGTATTCCAGCACACTCACACATGAGTCATCAGAGGGATTTAACATCTGAAGAATCTGAGATCATAGACTCTTCATCCATCCCCCCAAATAAAAAGAAAGACAGACATGCATGAACATAGAAAAATATAAACTAGTGCTAGTCACGAGAGTGATTTACATGTCAGAGAATATCAAACATTGATTTTAAAAGGAATGCGTGCATCAGGGACCATGTTGGCCCCCTGGGTGGTTTAATTAGGCTTTCATAATAGATTACGGTTTTTAATTTGGGTTAAAAATCATGCGTGGTCTGAAGAGAGTTGGAATAATTTAACCTATATACGAACATGGCAAATCCAACTGCTGGACACCAAGTGGTATCTTTATGATCCTAGTGTAGAGGCGTTTCACCAAGTGTAATCACTAGGCACGACTGTCAGTGATAGGCTGTGTGAATCTACAGTCTGAACAAAAAAAATAATAATAATCAGCCCCAGACTCTATCTCATCTATCTCAATTTCTTACAAAGTGGTAAGATGCTGGTTAATAGAATGATAAGACAGTAAGGGTCCAAAGAAACATTATATCATCACTTTTAAATAAAATTACATTGTCAATTTCCAAACAAGATGAGACCATGACAAAATTAAGGTTGAAAATGTAGGGTTCATTCCAGAGAATTACTTAAAGTGACTCTTGCTATTAAAACATAATGGATGGAAGGTCTATTAGTCCTAATTTCTATTCAGCTGCAAGTTTTAATGATTTCTCTTTTTCATCCTTTGCCTGTTTTAAATTGTGGCTATAATTCTTAGAACTATGTGACTTAATATGGTAGGTCATCAGTAACTATACTGCAGGATTTAGCAAGACCTTTACATTACATTTTAATTCCCCTTGTGCTCCACTGTGTTTGGAACAGTGGGCAGGGATAGCACTCGGTATGGCTGTCTCCATAAGAGTCTTCATTGGAGAGACACGGCAGCCAACTTTGCATATTTTTAAACAAAGCTGGTTTTTCAGCATTGTCCTTTTGTGGAACCTCAGAGGAGCCATTTTTTCCCCACTGTGCCACTTTATTCTGCCCTTCTGTCAGGAACAGTGGAAAACTGAACTAAATCAATACGCAGCTAAAAATCCCTAATTCCTTACTGAGGATAAAAGCATTACATTTTCAAAGGTGTACTCTGAGTTACTTGACCTCTCTTATTTTCTTTAGGAAGCCTGTTCTCTCTGAGAAATCATCCAAATCCTCAGAGTGAAGTCAAAGCTGGTTGTGTTTAAGCTGCACGCAGTGTGCAAAGACCTGGTCTTCCCACTGACCAGTCAGCACAGGTCCTCTGTAAAGGATCCCAATGCACTCACATGCATATGTATAATGCTCACCTGAGCTCAAGAGATAGCAGAGAAAAAAAGGACAAGGCACCATGTAGAGTCCTAATTGGATGAGCATAGCTCTCCAAGGTGAGCCATTCTGCCAGCCACTGAGGAACAAAACGCTTGAACTTGCAAATGGTGCTCGGAGGATTCCTCATTTGTTTGTGTCTCACTGGGAGCAGAGCCCATGAACAAGGGCGCGTCCAGCCTGCTGCTGTCAGCCCATTACACCCCTGTTGAGCATGCATGCTGTGTGCTCACTGAATATCTGCTCACTGCGTGAAGATGCATATGTTTCAGCCTTATTTGGAGACGGAACACTGACCATGTGGAAACTGTTTGATTTAATCATTCTAGCCCAACATTAACGCCTCAAAACTGCATTATCGCAAAACCAAAAAAAAAACCCAAAAAACCTCCTGCCAGTCTGAGGTCACTTTGATTGATGGGGCTGCCTCTACCATAGCCTGTAATTTTTATATTTCATAATAAGAGACAGGCAGCAGGGTGGCACAGCAGTTTTGTCCCCAGGTCCCCATTTTGATCCCGAGCATACACACACATACACACACACACACACACACACACACACACAGTATACAGTGAGTATACAGTGATGGCTGGTCACCATACTGAGTGGGAGGGCTAAACAAGTTTACTCTAAGGTTGGCTATCATAACACCGGGTCTCATAATCCTATTATGCATATGCATAGGAACACAGTCATTAAAGACAGACAGACAACAAGATTCATAATTGCTAGTTTTTAAAGTCAAGTCTGTAATCATGCTGTATCCAAATAGCAAATACAGTAAAAAGAAAATCTCCACTTTTGTGTAGTCCAAGGTTCTGTAGTCCCATCATGTAATTTTTACTTTGATGCAGACAATGTTTGCTTAGTGTACTTCCTTCTAGTTTCTCCAAAGTCATTTTCAAAATCAGTGACTGGGAAAGTAATCTACCTAGTTCACGTTTATCACACCTGCTACCCTATGTCAGATGTGCCTTCTCAATCACTACTGATGACATGTTATTGAGGTGTCAGCCAAGTGTGTTTAAATAAATTAGCCCCAGTGCACCAAAATATCTAGGGCATTTCACTATAGGTAGTGTACAGTGTAGACAGAAGTCTCTACCTCACACCATTCTGTGGATTTTTAGTTACGACTGGCAAAATTCCAAAATAATCCACATTAAGTCATTTGTTAAGAGCAAACAGGACAAAATGGAAGTTAAAAAAAAGCCATATTTTTATGTAATTTTCTCTTTAAAGAGAGCAAGCGCTAAGCCATATAAACTATTTAAACTATATGTTGTATGTACATATACACAAAGTGAAAGAGCAACTAACACACCAGGACAAACTAAATTCAAATTTACGCACCAGTTTGATGACACACTGAGGCTCTTTAGTTAGCTTAATGTCTGTAGTTTCACACAGAACAAATTGCATCCTTTTCACTTAAAATTTTGAATGAGAAATAGTTTAAAGACAATTGAGATTTTATTCACCAGCAGAATGATGGGGTGATAAGGTTAAAAAAAAAGGATATAAACCCTGTTATTAAAGGACTCTGTTAGCATAGAACTGTCATTTTGCTGTTGCACATAGACTGTAACACCTAAGAATACTTGTACTGCAGTTTCCTAAGTTCTTCCTCTGCAGCTATGTCATCCAGTAAAAAAACAATGCATGGCAATAAAAACTAGGACAAAATTTGACAACTTGAAATAAAGTTTTGTTGCAATTAAACAGCTTTTGGATTGTGTTTTGTTTTCCTCCCTTATTTTCTGTCCTATTATGTCCCTGGCTAATGAACCCAAAGCCTGCCCTCCCTCAATGAGATGGATTTGCACTTTCTCTTCTGCCCACCCTGAGACAAAAGGCATGACCAATCACTATGTCTGTGGAAGTGCCTCAGTGGGATGATAATGCTTTGGGGGTGTGAGATAGGGCGGACACGCACTGATTATGAAAAGTGAGCTGTAAATATTTAAAAAATTCCCTGAAACCCAAGAACTTTATTCAACCTTTCAGCTTCATAAGGTCACGGCTAATTTGCAAGCCATAAAAATGCATTTGGCAGATTTAACGCGGATGAGAGCTGCTCTGATGACATCGTTTGGGCCTGGCGCTTCTGTGCGGAAGAGTTATTATGCTCATTAAGCCTGACTGCCCGCTGCTGAAATCCCACCATTGATCGCAGACGCTGAGATGGGCGGCTAATGCACCGAGGGAAATAAGTGCAGTTAACACTCTAGACCTTTCATGGTACAGCAGCTATAAAGGGCTGCTTTGCTATGCAGGCTAGAGACCGGTAGACTGAAAGAAATAGCTAAAATGGCATAACATGCCTGAGAAAGACTTTCTTTAAGTACAAAGAACTTCTGCTTAACATGACAACAGCAGAAAGAGAGATAGTTTAGTGCTAAATGATGTAATATCAGTTGGCAAAAGTAATTTCTGTCAGTGCGTACCCAGATTCTGATGCAAACCAGGTGCCAAACCTACAGAGTTTCAGGGTTAGTTGGATGCCATTCTGCCTGCTGCACTGCGCCTCTTGTGCAACTCAATGAATAGGAAGACTTTCAAACGACCTCAGGCAGAGGCCAAAGGGAGAACATGTAATGTCTGTTATAAATCACAGAAATCTATATATATCAGGCTTAAAACAGTAAAAAACAAAAGGATGAGACACCATTGGGATTTGCTTTTCCACACATTGATACAAGGCCTCCTATGAGTTCTAGCTTTCCATTTCCATGTTGCTTCCTGTTACTTCCTGTGAAGCCTAGAGTGCTTTCCAAAACTCTAACTGGTATCGCCTTGATTTCTCAATCCTACCTCCTTCAGCCTGTGACCCAGAAATCAATTTGTTGTCCACTATCTTTTTTAGTTGGAGAAAAGGAGAGAGGAGACATAAGGCTTCTAGAGTGAGGATACACTGATGCACTGTATTTTTGTTGTAGCACGTGACATAAAACTATGGTATAAATGCTCCACTTCTCCTAAAAAACTAATTTCAATGAATGATAGAACAATAAGAAACACATTACAAATTACACATTACACATACTAAATTAATATTTTTTATTAACTAAGCAGTAGGTACAAATAATAAAAAAAAAATCTTTGGATAAAAGTTTTTTTTTAAATGTATCTGGCTTTAAAAAACATTGCATTCTTTCCTTGCTCCCTTGGTGGGTGGCAGTGAGAAGCATCCTATTAACTGCAATACAGCATTGTGAAGTCTTGCCAAACTCAGCATTTGTGTATGTTGTGAGCTTTTTTAACTCTAATTGCCATTACTGTACATTGATCTTTGCCTTGCTTATGTTTGCTCTTTGGATTTACTCTCCGATTTGGAAATATCATGCCTCTTTGTGTTTTACCCTTACTACCATTGTGATTTTGGAGCCATCAGGGTTTTTCAACACACCATCGTATATTCCAAACCTGTTGCCTAAGAGAGCTGAATGTCCACACAGAGCACCACAGAACAGGAAAAACAAAGAACACCAAGATGGAGGCAGAACAAAACACTGGTTAGCACAGACATGTAACAAAAGGTAGGTAATAGACTTCAGATCCTAAAAAAGAAGACAATATAGGACTTGTGGGAATGGGAAAAATCAGAGTCAGGGGTGCGTGTAAGAAAGAGGAAGTAGTGGAAGGGCGGTGGGGTTACTGTACCTCTCTGACCGGTGACTGCAGAGTCGGACTGCTTGAAGTCTAATGGATCTGTGGTGTCTGGGAGGATGGCTACAGGGGGAGGAGTTGTGGATGGAGAGGGTGTGGTGGGGGCATCTGGTCAATGGAACACATCACGCAAACAAATACACGGGGACAGACACAGACAAACACAAAAAAACAAAAAAAAAAAATCAACAAAAAAAAACAAAACAAAACATCAACATAGCAATGGAACATAAACAACAGAAACGTTTCATCTTGAATACATAATGCAAATTAAAATGGAATGTATAACACTAATGATGGATAAATTCTGAAATTATATAAAAATTCCCGAACTAACATTCATTAAATCTCATACGTTTAATATGTTATTAAAATTGTCATACCACAGGACTGTGAAAAACTGCCCAGAAATTCTACTGTAAATATTTCAGAAATTATGATAGATAGGAGAAGCAGTCCGAACTACATGCAAACATTAATGATAATAATAATCATAATGATAAAAAAATAAATAGTACTAGCAGTAGCAATAATAGTAGGGTGGTGAATCAACAGTAGTAGCAGTAAAATGGTAACTGGAGACGTAGTGGTGTGGTAGTACTAGTAGTATTGTAATAGTAGAAGTAGTAGTAGTATTAGTAGTTGAAGTGGTAGCAGTAATGTAGTATTAGTAGTAGTAGTATTAGTAGTAGTAGTAGTAGTAACAGCAGTAGTGCAGTAGCAGTCATTACTTCTGTGACAATTCCAGTGGTTAAGGTCTTAACTGTTAACTTGTGCACTAAATCTACAAATGTCACATAATTAAGCAAAATCACACAAACAAGAGTGCTGTTCAGTACAACAGCATGATCGCAAGTGTGATAATGCTTTTATTCAACAGTTTTATAAGCAAGAAATTAATATCGAGTAAATGACATTTCGGACACTACATTGCCAAATATTTTACACAGACAAGTGGAGTGATACAAATGGAGAAATGTACCAGCGCTGTTATACTAAATATCAGCACTCTTGGATCACTGCTTGTTCAATCAAATCATCGGGCTGGAACTAACTGTTGTATAAGTGGCTAAAAAGACCAAAAAGCCAAGAACTGGTGATAAGAACAGGCCAGTTTGGTCTGTGCTGTTCTGCTATCTCCTGTTTAAAAAAAAAAAAAAAGTTAAGTCAAAGTATAGTTCATGCCAATCAGCTTTAACTACATTTTGCCTTGCGCTACAGCTGAAATTGAGTGACCCTGGCTTTTAAAATGGCAGGTCACAATCAGGATTTTCTTAATCCTGAATCTGCCCCAGCAGCCTGTTTCAGTCAGGATGCACAGCCCTTAGAAATGCATAAAATGTGTTTGGCCTGCTGATAAAGTTGGATGAAGGCTGATAAGGTGAATCACCAGTCTGCTCTTTCTCTAATGAGTCTGCTCTTTCAAACACACACACTCTGTTCTCACAGGAGCAAAACAATTCTCATGTCTTTCAGGAGCTGATGTGAGAACAGGAGGGTGAAATGAAGCTTTGCAACCTGCTTTTTCCCCTGAATAGAACATTTTCGATAAATAAATGCATTAGAAAAATTTCATTTATTCTGTGTAGTAACACATAAATAAAAACTATGATTAAGCTGAAATGTTGACCATGGATTGTTTTCGACCGATTTCAGTTTTCAGTAGGAAAAACACAGACTATGGAAAATGAAATCTTTTATCTAGCTTTAGAAAACATTTTGCATCTTAGAGGCAGGAGAATTTCCTGGCTTATAATAACGCACAAAATACACACATATTACTGAATGTCCTTCGCCCGTGTGCTGGTATTAACTACTGCTTGAAACACTAAGGTGTACATAGTATATGGTGAGGAGCAGCACAAAATGTGACTAGATGTGGCTGCAAAATGTGCTCATCGTACATCTGACAGTGATGTCTGATTTCCTAAGGGTGTGACTCATCACACAAACTGCGCCTGGAACCACCAAAAAAAAAGTGTGCTCTGTTTGAGGATCAGGGTTTAAAAGCTGCCACAGATAATTATGGAAATGTAACTTCAGTAGAGAAGACATAAATATGTTAAAGGAAATTCTTATTAAATAAAGAACAAGTCAGTGGTGACTGATATGACAATTAGTTTTACTCTAATAACAAGACTGGTATGAACAGAATAATCCACTTTGCATAAGTCTATAAATAAACTGTATTCCGTTTTTTCTTGTAGCGTTTTAAAAATTCCCATTGTCACAAAACTGAGCTTTATTGTGTTGAATGTCTTACTTAAATGTGATGAATCTGATATGAGTTTGTGACGTATGTGCTATGACCAGGTTTGCCAGATCTACACAAAAGCTTCAGTATTAAAACACATAGCTGACCAGAATAGTTCTTTCACAAATGTCATTAACATATAATATTTCTAAGAACTACTGAAAAAAAAGTGTCAGCATAGTTAAACTGTTTCAGCCATTTGTACAGGAAAAAAAAGTGTACCTGGAAACATTGGCTATACTACTCCGAGAAACAGGCATGCTGCAAAGCGTGCCAAAATCCTGCGCAAAATTGGCCACTGCTACTCGTTGTAAGGTTAGTACACTGAATGGAATATACTGTATAATCAGCCACACTTCCTATTTATCTATACCTTTTTTGTGTTGACCTCCTCCCTCAAATGTGTATGTATGAAGGAGAGAAGCACATTTTGTATTTCTACATGCGCAGCACATAAACTGCATGTGTAGGTTGCAAACTGTTTAGTACGTCTGGCCCCCAGTGCCAGTGCACTCCAAACTGCTGTAAAAAAAAAAGAATGATGGATGTTTTTGCATGGTAGGATTGTGTGTGATCACGGTATGATCATGGTATTATCAGCACGATCGTTGATGAAAGGTGAAAACTTTAGCGAGTCAACAGTACTGTACAGTACTGACTAGATGCTTTTTATAATCTGTGATATCCAGTTAGCTTATTATTCTTACAGGAAGTTGTCAGGCTTTGTAGCGCCAACATCATTAGGAGCTTTGGTTATCTGTGTCCTTACAGTGCTCTGACATTTCTGCAGTCCCCATCTGGGACCTCTACATTGTACCCTTTGTGCTCATTAATTCTCCATCAGAATCTCACAAACATGAAAAAGCAAAGAGAAGAGAAATATGAGAGAACAGAATGCGTTAGGGAGAAGCAGTTCCTGTAGGATGGGTTGGATGGAGAGTTTGTGTATTGTGGCATTTCACTTTGTTCCCTTACAGAGAACTTACAGCAATGATGCAATTCTTCAAACAGAACAGACTGAAATTTGATATGTTTCTTCATATTCGAAAATCAATATATAATAAATGACCTAGCAGCAGGTATGGACTCTACTCTCCAAAACCCTACACACATACATACATACATACACCAAGCCCAAAATGGCAAATAGTAAGCTTTTAAAGATCTTAACAACAAAATTAGCAAGAATTAAACAAATGCACTCCTGAGAGCTCCTGTGCCACCATTTGCTGGTTTACTTTTGCTGCAGTGAACTGTTTGGGGAAAAGCTAGAAACAGAGAAATTCACTTATACAGTCTTCTTGTAAGCAAAGGTAAAATCATGATAATGATTAAAATGTTTGATGTAAAATTCAAACTAACACATGTCTGGGTGTACAAGATTTTCCAAAAATATCTTCTGGGAATTTTTTTTTTCTTAAGTTTAGTCATTATTTGCTTATCTGCTACACCTGATGCAGCCCATCAAGGGCCACAAGGATGAAACATTTAAAGAAATCAAAGGGAAAAGCTTCCCATACTAACTCCTTTATCTTTTTGTTTAATTCTTGCTAATTTCCTGACCAATGATTTGTTGTTAAGACCATTAAAGGCTTAATATTTTGCCATTTTGTGCTTGGCCTTTTTTTTTTTTTTTTTGCCCAAATGCAAGATATTAAGTGCTCAGTATGTGCAAAATATGGTCAGTCTCTGGCCAGTGAGCTATGCTAACTCAAATTACATGAACATGCTATCAATATTTTGCAAGGTTTTAATGGGTTTTCCACAGTAATAACCTCTAAACTTTGTGCTAGCTTTACAATCAGGTTCTGGGAAAAACAAGGAGGTCACTTTGCAATTGTTTGCAAATTGCCTTTGCAAAGGCTCCTAAAGATATTCAGACACATCGTGGTACAGGAGGACTTTCAAATAGTTGGAAAATATAGCATTATGCACCTGCAGAGGTGAAAACACCTACAGTACATGACACAGGTCCCTTTTTAACATGGTCACACCTTTATAGCACTCACCATACACGAAGAGCACATATTCAGCATGGTTGGTGCCCAGATGATTGCTGGCTTCGCAGCGGTAGGTGCCATTGTCCGTTTTATTTAAAGATATGAAAGTGAGATCTCTGCCGTCCACAATCATTCGGTCCAAGTCTGGCAGTTTGCCTCCATCTTTTGTCCATTTCACTGGGTCTGGCCTGAGAAACATGCCGAAAATGAAGGAAGGATTTTTTTTTTTATCTGATTTTGGAACCTCGTATGGAAATGAGGTGTCTATAACAAGGATAAAGTGATCCTTCAACCAAGCACACTTACTGGGCCTAATTTGTCAGTGTTTTGTGTGCAAATGTTTTCTGTTCAAAAGTTCCAACAAACATGCATAGGTTGATGGGGTCATCTCTAAATTACCAAGTATATTCATGGCACAGCTGATTTACATTTACTGACACCTACAAAACTCCATAAATGGTGAAATGGTGTTTGTTGAGACAGTGTGAAAGACTTACGATGGGTTTCCGTTAGACACACATTCCAGTTTGAGAACATCTCCTTCTTGTGGGAGTGCTTGAGAATGCCTGATCTCCACATGAGGGGCATCTGCATGGACAGACAGCTTCTTAGCCAGTGAAAAACAGACCACTGTATAGGTATATCCATAACACAAACTATGTTCTATACCCTGATAATAAAGTATAGCTGTAACACTTAATTTTTACCGTAGGGCTGCAGAGAAAATCCTACTAAAATACTGATCATGACTTTTCTTTTCTTTTCTATGCTGTTCAATTCAAGAACAGCACTGATTCTGCATCAGACAGAACGCTACATGAATCTACAGAAGAAGGGAAAACAAGGTTGTAATGCTACTTTGTTAGTGAATTTTCTAAAGAACCAACACTCACTTGCTGTGAAAAAGGACAAACAAATTTGTACAATCTGGCTAAAATATTCCCTGCACTTTATGACATTCACAATTTTACATGAACATTTACAGCATGTAGCAGACAGCCTTATCCTGAGCGACTCACAGAAGTGACCCACACCTCTGAATTTTATACCCACCAATTTTGGAAACTCCAATCTTTATATATTTAACCGCTCACGACAGAAATGGATCCAAAAGCTTTCTAAAAATATTAGTTTAATGCCATCGATAGTGTTTCTCATGGTGGTGACTACTAAATTTTCTCCTCTATGGTCTCTCCTCTCCTCTAATCTATAAATTAACAGCATGGGGATCCTGAATGGCGCAGCAGAAACGCGTTCACCCTATTGTCGGGTGATCATGATTTCGAATCCCGATGATGCCACAGCCATCTGTGGACGGGAGTGAAGGGAGCAAAATTGACCATGTTGTCTGGGTGGAAGGGATGGCATACTCTCTCCACTGTCAATCACAGTAAAAATCATGGGTGCCTGTGAGTTCATGTATGTGGAAGATTTTCCTTTGAGGGTCTTACTCTGCTCTGTGACGCTGCATGAGTATCATTCTCAGAAGAAGCATGTGCTGGCCTTCGCTCTTCCTGGTTGGTAGATGTCATGTGATAGGGGAGAGCTGGCTGGTGGGTGGAAATTGGCTGGAGCCTTTATTAGGTTTCTTTTCTGTTTTTATTTATTTATTTATTTTTTAATGTTTGTGACACATCTGAAAGCGATTCTGATGCTTATTCTAATACAATGAAAAAAATCACATTATTGTATCATGAATTTATTTACAGAAAACTATAATCATGATGTCATTATAATGGCCAATTTAATCACCTGTATGATACCAAAAACCAACTAAAATAAAGCAAAACATGGTGAAAGAATATTTCCTTTTGTAATGAAATAGAATTAGACCTAAAAACTATGGTACTTTTCTGTTAGCAGGAGAAAAGGATCTCTTGAGGCACCCTAAACTATAATAAGAGAACATACTGTATTTTGCACATGGATAAAGACTATTCAAAAGCTATATTTGAAAATGTATAAAAGTAAAATAAAAAGGTATTCTCTAGGTATAAAAATACAACAAGATAGTCCATGAGAAGCAAATATTAAAAAACTGAAATCTAATGAAAAATCACCTAACTAACTGAAATTCAGATAATAGAGAAATGAAATAATGAAAGCTACTATGGAAATAAAAACTAAATGAAAGGCGCAGATATTATTATTATTATTTTCGGGCAGGACTTACAGTGCACTTCCAGCACCTCGGTTGTTTGCTGTGGGACAGACCTCAGTGCCTCATGGACCACTTTACATGTGTAGGCCACACCGTCATCATTCCTGTCCACCCGAAGCTGCACTGAGCTCTTGACCGTGAATGTCTTCCCGCTGGCGTTTACCTCTTTTGCCCCTGCACAACAATATACAGGCAAACGTTTTCCACACATACATTTAATTGTAAATACCCAACTGTAGTGCTCTTCATCTCAAGGGAAACTAATTAAATTAACATGCAGCTATACACGCACCATCCACTTTATTAGGAACACCTGTACATTCATGCAATTCTCTAATCAGCCAATCATGTGGCAGCAGTGCAGTGCAAAAAAATTATGCAGATACAGGTCAAGAGCATCAAACGTCAGAATGAAGAAAAAGTGTGATCTCTGTGACTGTGGCATGGTTCAGCCTGCAGACTCTCTGCTCACAGGATGTGTTTTGTTTTTAGCACCATTCTGTGTAAATTCTAGAGACTGCTGTGTGTGAAAATCCCAGGAGATCAGCAGTTTGTGAAGTACTCAAACCAGCCCATCTGGCACCAACAACCATGTCACCATTAAAGTCACAGAGATCACACTTTTTTCTTCATTCTGATGTGAACATTAACTGAAGCCCTTGACCTGTATCTGCATGATTTTATAGTGGATGCTGAGTGTTGGTGGTGGAGGTTAAAGACAACTGGGCTTGCAAATCATGTAGTAATTGCAAATCATGTATTTTTTTTAAAAAATTTATTTACAGAGTGCACATGATTCATCTGTATTCTTCTGCAGTCTTCATCACAGTCATATCAAATAGATGGGTATAAAGTAAGACAGAGCAAAGTGACAAATAGCACTAATGGTGGTGGACTGAGAAGAAAATGGCTTATTAACCAACTGCTTCTAGTGTTGACATGACACCTACTCCAGAACACACAGTCTTTGTCACCTCTCATCAGAAATATGGAGAACTGGCCAGTCTTCACACTAGGCCTGCATAACAGATCCATGCTACACAGTCAGAAAGTGCTCTTTAAAACCCATAAAAGCATCTTAAATTTCCATTCGAATGCTAAAATGCTTTCACATTGGAGATGATAATCTTTCTTCCCCCATTATTTTTTAAAGAAAGGCGTTCCGCCAGGCAAATTGACAATAACAACACATGCTTTAAAAGGTTTTAAAAAATTGTCAAAATATTTAAATACAAAATATGAATGAGGCCTACTGCTATTTGGCCTGTGCATAGATAGCTATGCAGTTATTGTAGTGTTATATATGATGCTATTTATTATTATACATTCCCACTTTTTCCTGCTGGGAAGTGATGAGGCTTATGGGTATTGTAGTAATGTGCGCAGCATTCTATATGCTACAGAGACCTTCCCCACCGCAAGTGTTTCAAAAATGCCCAAATTAATAAAGACTGTGATGACTGGTTGAAACCTGCAAAAGAATACAGATAAATGAGCTGATAACACTTAGGTTTATTTTATGAGGCTTTTAAGTCTAAACATATGTCATTAAAAAAAGCAGTAGATTGCCCACGAATTGAACTACGTGCAGTATTTAACTAGTGTAGTGGAGATATGGGTGTGCTTGTGACAGAACACTGATATTCTTCATCAGTGTTGAATGCAAATGTTTGTTTCATGAGCCTGAGTTGCTCGTAGTAGTTGGAGTTTTGCACTAAATAGTACTTTGAATGGAATAAAGAAAGAGGTTTATTTAAAAATCCTGTTAACAGACGTGATAGAAGCACACAGCTCCTCAGGAAGCTTCTGAGGAATTTTTTTTAAAATCAGATTTCAATATCAGCACCATATTCATAATCAGAGTTTGTGATTTGCACTGCAGACTAAAAGAAGCCATTTGATGAACAGTGTTGGATGACTGTCATCTATTTGATGAAGTAGAGTTGGGCAGAATACTAAAATGTCTCAAAAGCTAAAGCAAAGCAACAGTTTGCTTATTTGCATTCAGATTCCATTTGATCAGTCAGCTGTCCATACACAGCATTCAGAATGTACTACATTTAAATTTGAATGTGTTTTTACTGAATGCAAATCAAAGTGATGGGGTCTGCACTGAATGTCAAATATTCCTGTAGCCTATAGGCCTGCCTGCCTGTCTGTCTGTCTGTCTGCCTGCCTGCCTGTCTGTCTGTCTGTCTGTCTTTACACCAGTCCTGCTATCGCTTACAAACTGTCAATCAACCTTATCAGCTCTAATCAGCTGTGCCCATGAGGACCGAAACGCATGGGGATTAAAATCTGTTATGTAAAATTCAAAAGATAAATATTGTTTAGCATTCACAAAATGTTGTTGCTAACAAACAAGGAGCATTTTATCTAAGAACTAAAGTTAGAATAAAGATAGAATTGACATTATGGAGGATGTTCCTCTCTGTGTTGTAAAAAGATGCCACACATACATGTCATGTATGTATGTATGTATTCATTTGTTTGTTTGTTTATCTGTTTAATTATTTTAAGTAGTTGTAGTCCATATTATTTTCTTGTTGAAATACAGTATGTGGATTAAAGTATTTTAATGCAATAAACAACTGCTCACAAAACTATCATGCACTTCATAAAATATAAGAATTAAAGATCTGTATCTACTGTATGTATGGGTCTCATTTATCAAAGTGTGCGTAAAATAAATTGTAGAAAATGGATAGTTATCACACGTGTGTACATTCAGCTGTATGCAATAGCTGTTTATATATCCAATACATTCTAAATTGATGTTCTTGTGTATGGCCACACTCATTTGCATAAAGACACACCCTCAAATCACCATATATGGTAAACAACTTCCCTTTAAAAAGCACAGTAGCCTGCTCGCGTTGCTGCTTGTTTCAGACATGTCATGTCAAAAGGTCTGAGAAGATGAACTTCACCAATGTAAAAATACTGTTGCCTGAAGTAGCACAAAATAAAAATGCTTTATTTGGCACTTTTACGAGTAGCTTGTCTTGTCTAATAAATAAACACGATTTTTTAAAAATTAAATATATATATAAAATTATGAGTATGCGTATGCATTCTATTTTTCCAATTACAGCATGAAAATTAATCATTTTTGTTGTCTTTTCCACTGCTTGTTATGGAAAGGTAACATATTGCAGTGTGAGCGATATGAATGAAGTAAGATGTGTCATTATTCAACGTGCAGTTGGTTGGGAAATGCCAGTATTGTCTCCAATTTCTCTTTGAAATGTACCCATAGCTAAAAGCCCTAGAATAGAGATCAACCAAAACTGCACTTGGCAAACGAAATCGACTGATGATCCACTCCTCACTCTCAGCACAGAATTTCCAGTGGTGCTAAAAACACATTCCCTCCGCAAAGCTGCGTGAGCCAAATCTTCAAACAAGGCACAATCCCAAACCCTCTTTAAATGTGCCTTTTATAAAATTTTACTTTACATTCTGTCTGTCATCTGTCTGCATATTTTGAGCACCAAAATCAGTAATTACTCTCTCAATTATGCTGATATGATAGACGGTACATGATATAGAAAAGGAGTCTTCAATCTTATCTGCAAAGGTCTGGTGTGGCTGCGGGCTTTCATTCCAGCCAAACAGGAGGCAAACCTGATAGATGATTGGAGTCCAAGATGAACTGATTAAACAAGTGGAAACAGGTGTGACTCCTGCCTGGTTGGAATAAAAGCCTGCAGCCAAGATTGACGACCCCGATACAAGAGCTCCGCATAGTCAGTTTACTTGCTATTACACATTTCTACCGGTAGGGGTTCTTGCATATGCATGGTCGGGTGTGCACTTTTTAATGGAAAGCCAGTTTATATCATAGCATATCATCTAGTCCAAAGCCTATCCTGTGAACACTGGGTATTAGGAGGGAATACACCCTGGATGGGACGCCGGTCTATTGCAGGAGACCACGCACACACTTTCATAAATGCATTCACACCTAGGGGCAATTTAGCAAAGCCAATCCACCTGCCAGCATGTTTGGGGCGTGGGAAGAAACCAGAGAACCAGAGAAGCTCTGCACAGACAGTAATCCAAGCTCAGGATCAAACCAGGAACCCTGGAGCGCCACTGTGCTTCCTGCACGCTAATCATCTTACGTCATTTTCAGGACTTTTGCATAAAATAGAAACAGATTCTTTCACATTTTCAATTGCTGACTTAAATTTTTATGAAATTTAAATTTAAATGAAAACCCAGCTTATATGATCCAATATATCATCCAATAATCTATCCATCCACCTGTTTGGAATTAATCTGCATAATGGAGTAGACTGACTTCCTGCTTTATCCCTCAGTCTCTCTCAAAGTAGGAGATGTGCCAGCAGACAGGTTCAAAATTAAGGTCATCATGTTTTACATTAATATTTATGAAGGAAAATCAACAGTGGCACACACATACTCTAACACACACAACATTGTGGCTACAAACACACATGTGCAAATACCAATCTTTATTAAACACACGCTGCATTTGAAAATTATATTCATAGCTGGATACAAGTGCAAATCATAGTCCTCTTTTGCAGTGCTAATTTCACTTTTAAGGCTATATGCCTCACCAGATTTTCCCGGCATTCAGAGATGCAGCTAAAGCATAAGTCAATACAGAGAGCGGCAGGAAAGGTGGAAGAAGAGGCAAAAGATTAGCATTTCATTTTAGCTACAAGCAGACTGGAATTTAAATACTCATTTCCAACCACAAGGCATTCATATCAACAGGAGGGAAGAAGGTTGCATGCAGAATCAACCAGTTTATCCTTCTCTAGAGAGAGAGAGAGAGAGAGAGAGAGAGAATGAGAGGAGAAAATACCCTGTTCCACAAAAATATCAACATCATACACAGCTCATAACATTCATAACACACTAACTTTCTTTATTTATGTCCAAATACATTTATTACACCTTTTTGTGTGCAGCTGTGGTGAGGCTGCTAATGATGGAAACTATTAAAGACTAAGGAGACAATATAGTGTGAAATGTATAAACATACTGAAATTTAGACTTGGGTTTCCCAGAAAAGAATGATACATTCTGAGACCAAACCTCATGTCCAACCAATGTCCTAAAAGTCCACATTTTTTTGTTTATATTATTAAAGACAAAGCCTTGTGGTTAACATCTATTAGAGACACATTAAAAATCTACATAGGCAACAATGAGTGCATTACTGAGCTGCTCCTACAGGGGCACATACTATCCAGAATACAGTGCATTCAGAAAGTATTCAGACCCCTTCATTTTTTTCACATTTTGTTATGTTGTCGCCTTGTAATAAAATGCTTTAATTAATTTTTTTCACATCAATCTACACTCCATGCCCCATACTCCATGCAAAGGAAAAACCAGATTTGTGATAACTTTGCAAATTTATTTAAAAGACAAAACTGAAATATCACATTGACATAAGTATTCAGACCCCTAACTCAGTACTTAGTCGAAGCACCTCAAGTCTTTTTGAGTATGATGCAACTCGCTTTGCACACTGGATTTGGGGATTTTCTGCCATTCTTCTCTGCAGATCCTCTCAAGCTCTGTCAGGTTGGATGGGAACTGTCGGTGGACAGCCATATTCAGTTCTCTCTAGAGAAGTTCGATTGGGTTCAAGCCTGGGTTCTTGCTGGGCCACTCAAGGACATTCACAGAGTTGTCCCAAAACCACTCTTGCATTGTCTTGGCTGTGTGCTTAGGGTCATTGCCCTGTTGAACCTCTGGCCCAGTCTGAGGTTCTGAGCATTCTGGAACAGATTTTCAAGAAGGATATCTCTGTTTTTTTGTTCATCTTTCCTTCTACCCTGACCAGTGCTCCAGTCCCTGCCACTGAAAAACACCACCACAGCATGATGCCACCACCACCATACCTCACCGTTCTGATGGTATTGCACAGGTGATGAGCAGTGTCTGGTTTCCACCAGACATGGCTCATGGAATTTAGGCAAAACAGTAATCTTGTTTCTCAGTCGAAGAGTCCTTTAGGTGCCCAATTGCTCAGTCTGGCTGGGCTACCAGCTCTAGGAAGAGTCCTGGTTGTTCCACACTTCTTCTATTTAAGAATTATGGAGGCCACTGTGCTCTTGGAAACCTTCAATGCAGCAGAATTTTTTTTGTAGCCTTCCCCATATCTGTGCCTTGACACAATCCTGTCTCTGAGCTCTGCAGGCCATTCCTTTGACCTCATACCTTGGATTTTGCTCTGATATGCATTTAGACCTTATAGAGACAGGTGTCTGCCTTCCCAAATCATGTCCAATCAACTGAATTTGTCACAGGGATTTGTGACAATTTGACTCCAGTCAAATTGTAGAAACATTTCAGAGATGATCCAGAGAAATGGGATGCACCTGAGCTAAATTTCATGTGTTACAGCAAAGGGTCTGAATACTTATGTCAATGTGATATTTCAGTGTTATATTATATATAAATTTGCAAAATTATCACAAATTGTAGATTTATGTGAATTTAGCATTTAGCATTTAGCATTTTTAGCATTACAAAATGTGAAAAAAATGAAGAGGTCTGTCAAACATAATACTGTCATGATTTCTACCTTTGCATAGTTGTTCCCATGATGATGAATGCAATATATTTGTATAATGGTTTCTGTTTTAGTCCTGTCCCCTGTCTGGTCACTGGATTGTTACCTGATTGTGTTCACCTGTTCTGTGTTAGTCCTTGATTAGTTTGTCTATGTATGCCATGTTGTGACTATGTGATGGACCAATGTTTTATTGTGCCATTAAGTATGAGCTTTGTTTTCCAAGTTCTCTGATTGTACTTTCTGGTTTTGACACTTGCCTGTTTCCCTAATTTCGAAATGTTAAAAACAAATAAGGATGCAGAACCTACAGCAGAACATAAAACACAACAATATTAAAGGATAATACTAATCAAACAACGATAATGAATGATATATCCTTCATCTGAGGCGGTGTGACTGGGCGAGATGAGCTCCACTGTATTGCTTTAGCTCTTCTCTCGCTCAGAAATATCATCTGTCTAATCCACACAAGGCATTTCACTGCTGCCAGGAGCCTCCAACATCAGACTGAGATGTGGCAGCGTGATTGTGAGAGCCAGGTTGGCATTAATAATCTCTCTCTCAGTTTCTATTATCTGTCTTCACACTACAAACACTTAACAGTTTCCTGTCATTCACATAATGTAACCACTTTCGTAAGGCTCAGGGGACTCCCACTGCTACATAAACACAGAGCTTATACACCCAGAGTTTCCAGACTTTATTAAACAAACACTGTGGATGTAAATAAATCATAATGAGGCACAATTTAACAAATCAGAGCTCATTTTAACTTCAATTTTAAACACCACAAAGAACTAACAAGTCATAGTATAGCTATATCTCAAACTGCACACCACAGGGGATACACATTAATACCATAATATATAGTCATGCTATTCATGCTAACATTGGTAGGGAAATAATCACTAATTTATTCAGTGAGTTCTATTTTGTTGAAAATGTCTTGTTATTACTGTCTATTATTGTGTCATTTAAGATTTTAAAACTTTATCCGCTGTCATCTGTACAGAGTATGTAAACACTCTTCTGTGTTTTGATGATGATGTAATGGTGCAAGGGTATCACATCTAATTTTTCCCTGAATTCAGCCACAGGGGCATCCGATGGGTTTTCCAAAAAAAAAAAAAAAAAAAAAATCATTTTTGTGATGGCCAAAGACTTTCCTTAAACTCATGAAAATAATGTTTTCTTTATGCCAGCACAGGTGTGTTAATTTCTGACTATGAAAACCATAAAAATTTGGCTTTTATCCAACTTAATTGGCAATCCAGTGCAGTTCCCACAAAGTCACTCTTCCACCTGAACAAAACCAGAACCATGCATGTGTAATTAAATTCAGAGCAGGGCAGTTTACCTTTCTAATAAGTGTTATATGCATATGACTTAGGACAGATGGCCATATATTACAAGCCAGATGTTGCTAATACAGTAAAATTCTTTGCTCTTTTAAACCCCAGGCAGCTGCCAGAATGAGCAGACTTTAGGGATGAGCATTAGCATATCTATGCATTGCTGTGGACAGAACTACCCCACCTCCCAAGCCCACTTGACAGGATGAAAGCTTAAACAGCAGGAAGATGCTAGCTTGCTTACAGTCACTGCTCATTCCTCTGTCCACTCGCCTTCTCTTGCAGTCTGTCCCACTGACGCAAATGGCACACTTGCAGTCCTCATTAACACATGCCTGTGAGGTCTGTGAGACTGTCTGAGGTGCAAAAGGAGTCCTGTTTCTCATTTGGGGTTCAAAAGGGTGTCCATGGTATCCTGTATTAGCTCCCAATCTGCCCTTTGGAGAAATCCACATCAATACGGATTCAACAGAGATCAAGATCTGATACCAACTGCCATCTTGGCTAAGACCAGTTACATAACAGATTACGAGCAAGATATGCATATTAGTCTTGGCCTCTGTTTATTTTTGTGCTATTAATTTAAATAGTCATTGAGCAGCATTAGGCTTGCATCCTACCATCCATTCATACCCAGACCTGTTTACATTTTTTCTCATTTTATGTTTGTTTCTCATGAATTTGCATAAAATGCCCAATAATGAAAATGCAACACTAGAGAATCACTCTGTTACACTGGAGCCTGACTGGGTTACACTGGAGCGTGACTGTGTTACACTGGAGTACAATCATGGTGGCTTCATTAGCATCACCACTCGGCTCAATGAAACACATGATGCAAAGACATGCTTAAAACATATTGTTGGCAATGAATTTAGTTAGTGCGCCTCCTCAACCTCTGCTGTGTTTGCTTCCTGAGACAGTTTTTAGGCTTTAGAGAGAATTGTGTGCCAGAGCTGTGCAATATTTTTCCAACTGGCTAACCTGCTCCATGCTGAGGTAGAGTGCAAGAAGTCCATGCATCTGATAACCATAAAAAAGCAATGGTACATTCAATCTGTATAAGGTGTTTAATGCAAATAAGTCCCAGTATCCGTAAGACTGCTGTGTGTATCAGCTTTGTGCTGTGTACAGGACTGTGAGGAGGAGTGCATGGCTGGCATGTGATAGAGAACAGGATCGAAGCCCATGTTTTATTCATCAATCAGGCGCAACACTGAGGTAGTGTGTGAGCAGAACTCTGTTTTTAATGCTTATTGGTTTTCCCATTGTATGAATGTTTTAATTCATTTTGTAGGAAGAATAGAGATTCAGCTGTTGCATGGAAGTGAACTGTGACAAAGGGACACACAACACAAGGACACACAAACACACACAGGGTAACAGTGTGTAAGCGAGAGGTGTTTTGCAGCAGCACTCTGCAATATTTGATCTCAGAGATCTCCGAAGATTTGCTTAGAGTGGAAAAAAAATACAGACTTATTGTTGGGCAAGGTAAGAGGCACAGGGCAATTGTTTTGGAAAAAAGAGGAAGAAAAGAGAGGAGGAAAGAGATGGCCTGCAACCCAGCGACAGAAAATTTAATAGAAGCCAGAATGCCTGTGTTTTGCTTCCATGTGACTGTTATTCCCTGAATGGGGCTCCAAAATAAAAGCCTTTATCACACCATGAGTGTGGTGGAGAGGTGCTGAAATCAGTGATGACAGAGACTGTCACTTCACCCGTGTGCACGTGTCTACACACACACACACACACACACACACACACACACACACACACACACACACACACACACAAAATCAAACACAAATATGAGCAAATATGATGCTCCTTTGATTATTATACTGCTTAATTCTCACATTAATCCTAAAGACAGCATTCTTACGTTTTTTTGACCTCTGCAAAGCTGCCTTACTCTCTTCCTCCATCTCTGTTGTTGTCTTGCTCTACTTATTTTTTTTTTTCTCATTCTGCATATCAGAGCTTTGCTTGTGTTATTGAATCCATCTATCTCTGTTTCATATGCATGTGTTCACGATGAAAACATCCACCATATCCTGCACAGGGAGCATAATGTTCCCCCTGAACTGAAGTTTAGATTGACAATGCTGAGCGGCGCACAACACATATTTACACATCATATCCCATCCTGAATCTGATTCAAGCCATCTGCTCATAAATCCTCAAATAAAGTCTCAAACTAGTCTCAAGTGCATGATGGATGAGATTTTCCTGTGACTTACGGTGGAGCAAAAACAAACAAACCCCACTATAATGAAAACATCTAACATATACACTGAGGAATAAAGAAGATAAGCACTAAAAAAAATAAAGCAGTAAAACAGAGGTAATTTTTGAAGACCACTGCAAACGCTTATGCACTAAACATAACACTCAGAGACAACGCCACAAAAGACCTACTGGTTCCTTCTGACCAGAAAAAGATGCACCGTTTTGTTACACGTCCATATATGTTTATATAAAAGTATAAGTCCTCAACTCAACCTATGAATAGATAGTGTGGGAGATGACCATATCAAACCATGAACTTGAATTCATCCCACTAATTATCTGTGTTCATAAGTATGTACGTCTATGAAATCCAGTCAAAGAGAGCCCTACATCCAATTACAACTAAACTAGCGAGGACAAATGCACGTGAAAGCATTTAACAAGATGTTCTGTCAGGAGCAACACCTGCTTTCACATCACACACTATAAATATACTCCTGGCCCTCACATCACCTTCATTACAACTTGAGAACAAACCCTGTTAATAAGAATTATAATTCTGCTTCACCAGAGCTGGTTTTTTATCAGCAAATGTTTATCAGTCAATCCAGAGCAAATCAGAGCATCAGTATATAAAAGGATTTAAACTAAATAAGCTGATTTCAACTGCTCTCTCATCTACAGCATCAACAATCCTCATACATATTCCTCTGTTAAACCTTACTTTTGTGTCATTCCATTTTCCCGAAGCTTGTCACCAAACGCTATTTGAATATTTGATTATTAATTACAGTTAAATGAGTAGATCTCTCTCTCCTTCATATCTAATCTGACTTCAGCTAAGTATTATGTCCTCTTTAAATCCGCTGTCAGATGTTATCTTTAAGTTAATTCATTAATCCAAGTGCAAAATTAAAAACCTTATTTATAAATATAAGCTATTTAATCCATCTTAGTTTTACAATTTAGATGACATGTAATCTTGTTCTGTTAATTTAAACAGATAAAAAAAAATTCATTCCGGGATTAATTTTTAATTTGTAGCTGAGAAGGTTCAAATGTGTGATTGCTGAAACCCCTGCTCCAAGCATAAATAAATAAATAAATAAATAAATAAATAAATAAATTTCACAAAATATCTACAAATAGTCTTAAGTCTACAAAAAGTTCTTAATGTCCAAAAATAAAATAAAAATAAAATAAATAATCCTCTTTCACACAGACAATTCATTTCCCAATTGTCCAATACTAGATGCATTTGACTGGTGAAAATGAAGCATTTGAGGGAATAATTAATTTTCTACTTGGAAACTGCATGCAAACGGAGAGTGACAGCAGCTGTACTTGCTAGTTCAACATCTAGACCTTACACCTTACTGTGAACTCACTTCTTACCTTTAAACTACAGCTCTACCAAGGCTACTATTGAGTCTCAACAAAGGCTACTACATTCTCCTTAACCTAGAAGACACAAGCCCCAGCCTTTACTACAAATGTGTGTTTTTTCTTACCACCACTGGTGTACGGTTCCAATGAACTAAAAAAACAAACAAACAAAAAAACACTTCAAGCCATTTGTCACTTCAAGCCATTTTTATTAATTTATGTTTCTTTAAAGAGATGGAAGGCTTAGCCCTTCCTAGCTCATTTATATCAGCCGGCCCTGTCCGTAAACACATGTTTATAATTACGTAGCGCAACACAACCTGAATTAAAATAAAAGTTCCAAAAATGTTTGATTAGCGTGTTTAATCTGCTCTTTGTTAATGCAATCCACCCTCAGTTCAGAAACAAGGATTTCATTTCATGTGTCGACGCAGTCATAAACAAATCGATCCAAGAGGGTTCGGCAGAAAGTCTTCAACCAAACCCAAAACCATTATTCAAGCATGAAGTCCTAACAAGGAAACGAACAGCCAATGTAGTTTGGCTTCTTCTCACTTCTCGCTCGGCAGAGACGCGATCATCACACAGCACGGACAGCGGTCTCATTGCAAATCAGAACAGCTGTATTTTTAGAGCACTGCCCAGTGCTCAAACAAAGGCAATCAATGCCTCCTGCTTGCAGTGCACAGCGGAGAAAACCAGGCGTCGATCACTCAACGTCCTGCCACGTTCCAGTTATGATGATGCCTTTTACTTGCTCGATTACCAGAAAGACAACTGGGCAAAAACAGATGTGCGTATATACGCTGCATGCATAAATACTCAGAGAATGGTCCATGCTATTCATACAGTCTACTGTCTAGGGATAACAAATGACTGAGAAGAAACTAGCTTTAATCATTATTAATAAGACAATGAAGTCAGATAGGAACCTAGTCTGCTGTTGACACAAATATGTATCTGTAGAAGAATTTTACTTCAATACAGTGTCAGAAAGATGCATCATTACTACAGAGCTTCACAGCATCAGTTAGCTGAAGTATATATGTCGATAACTTATATTTACTGTGTGGGAGGGAGCTGTCAAGTGATTCAGCGCTCATCCTGATGCTCTAATTCTGCTCAGAACTTTCTCCACTTGTGACTCACTTTCTGTTGTTGTGGATGAGCCCACACAGATTAAAGTCAAAGATTTACAGTTTACAGTCTCACCCTTGCTTTTGTGCATAATCTCACCTGCAAATTTACGATTTGTACCTTTAAATCATAAAATCAGCTATGTGCTCATCCCAGGCCCCTTATTCACAATATGCTCCAACTGAACACACTTGGTACTGTTCGACTTTATAATATATAGATGTAGAAGAGTAATGGCCTATAATCCCACTATCCGGTGTCACCTAGAAGGGGATGGGTTGTGTTTCGAGTCTGGTTCCGTTCGAGGTTTCTTCCTCACGTCATCTCGGAGATTTTCTTGATACTGTCGCCTCTGGCTTACTCATTATGGTTCTAAATCTACATCTGGATTTGTGTGTCTATGGTTAAAAGTGCTATACAAATAAAACTGAACTGAAAATACACATTGCTTATTTCTACAATAACTAAAACTTCTACTGAAACGTAGCATGACTGTAAGCTAATCTGTTACATCTAGAATTAGCAACAGTTATATTATAGGTCTATTGAGCAGAATCCACCTTGTGAGTGACCTTGCTACTTAATTTGCTTGTCAACACAAATTATATAGTATATGACCAATATAAAAGCTTAGAGTGCTTCTACAGAAAAAAACAATTTACTGCTAGTTTAAATATAGAGATATGAGAGCTAAAAGTATCAAAACTTTGTTCTGAATGCATGCAAAGATCCATTTAATACATGATCTGGATTGATCATGATTGTACACAAATTGGACTCATCCACGCTTCTCTACCTTTAATCTCCTTCTCGTTCCTGAACCACCTGATGTCTGCGGCTGGCTTGCTGCCCGAAGTCACACATGTCAGGGTGATCTGGTCTCCTTCCATAGCTGGCTTAGTAAAACCGTTGATCTCTGGTTTGTCTGGTACTCCTGCAGAAAAGGACAGCAAGAGAAACACACATTCAGTAAACCAAAACCAAGCTGAAACTAGCCAAAAATTGGAAAAGTGGAATGATGTGCTCAAAAATGGATAATAGGACCACGAAGCCTCTATTCAGTGTGGTCTGTGAAAAAGTTGCCTGAAAGCTATTACATTTGGGGGAAAAATCCCCCAGACCGAGTATATTAAAGGAGCTATTTCTAAAGCTGCTGCAGTCGAACATGAACACATTTGAAATATTTTATCAGTATTCTACAATCACATGTTTAAATCCTCCAGTTTTGCCTGGGGCATTGTCCTCCACTGAGGTTAATTTGAATTTGGACCTTTTATTCATAGTTAGTATTTGATCATATTGTAATAGCATTTTAGAGTAATACTTTATCTTTGATAAAATGGAGGTCATGACATTGATGAATTTCATTAAACTTATCATTCTTTTACTTCAACTACAGATGCGTTTGTGTAAGTATGAAGAAGTGTTCTCTATTTTACAATTTACAGAGAGCTTTTGATGTCAAATTCTGCATCGTGTCAACGTATCACAAAATGCTTCAGACTAGAAATTTTGATACTCTTAAGGCATTTTTCTATTTCTGAACATCAAGGATCATGAACTACATAAGCATGTAAGAGGTCTTGATTTTTATTGGGATAATTCAAGGCTAATGATTCAAAGGAGCAGAAACAGAAAAATAAATAGGAAATATTACTCAAGAAAAATAGGGGAGAAAAGATGCTGGGATGCTGGGGATCTATTGAAGAAAAGTCCAGATATTAGGCTTTTTCTAGCATATAATGCTCTTCCAAGGGCAAGACTAATTGCATTTCATTAAAAACAAGTACATTAAAAGCATGCTTGAAATGCAGTATGCACTGCAAGCTCAGAAGCTGTA
Organism: Pangasius djambal; assembly: GCA_022985145.1. Lineage (NCBI taxonomy): Eukaryota > Metazoa > Chordata > Actinopteri > Siluriformes > Pangasiidae > Pangasius > Pangasius djambal. The sequence continues at coordinate 13,231,971 of CM040991.1, forward strand.
TTGCTGATCTTCCTTATGGCTGCTTTTTTTTTTTTTAGTTTAGAAGGTTTACAGGTTAGTGAGTGCCTTATTAAACAGACTTGGTCTTGAAAGTTTGGTATTTGGATTGCTCAAACTATACCACATAGCCTTGATCTCACTTTTTTAATCTTTTTTTTTTATTTATTTATTTTTTTTATTATATACCACCATGACTTGTAATGAACTATGAGCAAAAATTTGAAACAAGTCAAGGTAGAGATCATATTAGATTAACTGAAGTGGTGAAAAGATCATTGGTAATTAATGTTCAAATGTCTTGTTTTATAATGTCACTTGCCTTAATCACTGTATTGAAAGCTCTTTTAGAATGTGCTTTATGAATTGAAATAGCTGATAATTATAAATTTATAAATTACATATATTTCTTACCTCATTAAACATGGACAGTGAATTAATTATACCCTGATTCACAATGAGTAATCTTTAATGTTGTGTGGGCTGCTTCTCTCTCACACACACATGCACACACTAACAGTAACTCACATAATGATTTTAATGACATACAGTGCATAATTAAAATTAAACTAAGTGATTGGGCACCTAATTAGGAATGAAGCAATATTTGTGAGCCGGCTATGTTGTCATTACCCAGAATACCACACAGGAACAGTGCAATGGCATTTGTTTGGCTTTTGACTGACAAAGTATAGGAGAAAGTCCTAATAGAAAAGACTAATTAAACTGTCTTCTGGCCAGTTTTCTGTGATCGTCTGCGATGGCTCGAATTTGCCTCATTAAACTCCAATCCTCAACAATGTTAGATCTGTTACATCCCCACCACTTTATGAGGTTGAAATCTAATTATCTATCAACTCAAAGAGACTACGTTTGCAGGATTCTGGTGTTGTGATATTGGTTTCCTGTCAAGCTTTTCAGAGATTCCTAAACTCATTAAAAGGGACCAAAAATTCTGCTACAATAAAGCAATATTGCTTTGCCCTAAGGTGTGAAAGAAGAAAATTCTTGGTTGCATGTAAAAATAGTAAAAAGATTCAATTTTGGCTTCAATATTATGCGATGGCTTCACTTTAGGGAAAAGCAGAATGTTAGGATTTGTGTGAAGTGCCTGTAGTTCTTACCCAGTACAGTCAGATAGGCCTTGGCTGTTTTGACAGGCATGGTGAAGAGGGAACAAGTGTATAGCCCTTCGTCTCCCAGAGTCACCTCGCGGATGCTGATAGTGAGCTCCTGCCACGAGGCTCGGATCAGATCAATCCGGTTGTCTCTCAGAGCTGTGGGCAAGACACAACCACATAGGCCTGGGTGAGGGATCTGCTTACACAACAGCCAACACTGCCCCAAAGATCACAGAAATAAGTAACAACAACAAAAAAAGAACATATGTGCTTGTACAACCAAGAACTGGTTAGCTATACATTTTAAAGAACATACAGTTACTGGATGCTTTAATAGGAACACCTATACACCTGCTAATTCATGCAATCAAACATCAGAATGGGCAAAAAAATGTGATCTCAGTGACTTTGACTGTGGCATAGCTGTTGGTGCCAGACGGGCTGGTTTGAGTATTTCAGAAAAAGCAGATTTCCTGGGATTTTCATACATAACAATCTCTACAATTAACACAGAATGGTCAGAAAAACAAAACAACAACAACAAAAAAAAACATCCTGTGAGCTGCTTTTCCATGCCTTGTTGATGACAGAAGTCAGAGGAGAATGACCAGACAGAGCTGACAGGAAGGCTACAGTAACTCAAAAATAACCACTCTTTACAACTGTGGTGAGCAGAAAAGCACCACAGAATACAGAAGCTTGAGGCCGAAGGGCTACGACAGCAGAAGGCAACATGGGGCTCCACTCCTGGAGGCCAAGAACAGAAATGTGAGACTCCAGTGGACAGTTGTAGGTGGGAAAAATGTTATGTTGGCTTTTTCCCCATCCTCAACCGTCCACTGAGGTAAACCATAGCCTTCCTATCTTGAACTGTATATTCATGTTTTTATGCATTGTTTTATGCACAATATTGTAATTTATTGTATTATATTGTTCTATATTCTGTTCTATTAAACTCTAACATCCATTCAGAACATAGAAACCAGAGTGTAAAAGAAAAAAAGTTTAAAAGTCATGTCATACACTTTTTAAGCAATTATTCAACAATGCTTTTATGTAGAAAGGGAACTCTAAACTTCCATAAAGAGAAAGTGCATACAATGTGAACAATAAAAATCAATGTTGCTACATACTGGTGAAATCAGTTCAATCAGAGAGAAAATGAGATATAGATCACCCCGTGTTTAAATTCAACCATCATTTCAATCAATAAAATGACAGATTTACAATATAGACCAATGAATGTGTCTCCTGCTTCTGTACCTACCTATTTAAAAGTACTGACAGTTCAATATTCTGCTCCTTTAATGTTTTTCACCTACACTGGTGTTTCTGTTTTTCTGGCTTTTATGTGGCTGTCTATCAACCTGCTCTGAAACAAAGTTGAACTTTATTTTGACTTATGCAAAGGTTTGACAATGTCATAGTCCTGACAGCTTTCAGGTGCTACCATCAATATCTCTTATGATAAGACAAAAAGGTTAATGCTGGAGAACAGGTAATGACAGAACTGTCTTTCATCTACTGGTCTGTAATATAACAACCGAGCCAGGAGAGTAGCAGAAACACAATGTGTGTGATATTGACCTTGTGGCAATATAATTTAATCAGCAGATCCAAGGTCACTTATCATCACCTTCTGCTCTACATCAAACTCTCTAAGACATTTCAGGCCTCATTAACACCCAGTAACAGCCTGAATATTATTGCCTTCATGGATTTTTTCCCTCTCCTCTGCCTAAAGCAGTAAAGAATAATCCTTTACTATTGACCAGTGCTTTCACTACTGAACTACTGAATTACAAAATTGCATAATGTTTCACTAGAAGACATAAAGTGTGATATTGTAAGAAACAGATTCAACATAAGAAGAATGTTGAGATGAATCTGAAATGTAGAGCACACATATCTACACACTTCTCGAATACTTTCATTTGATTAAAGTGGTAATCAGCAAAACATTATAGACTCATTATTTTGTGATTTGGAAATCCAGTTGCGTGTTTTTGGAATGATCTGTTTATTATCTGTTCATCATTATAAATACAGCCTGTCTTATCCAATAAAAAACACATTTTCCACTGCCATATCTTTATTGACTCAATACAGTTGTTTACATTTTGGGACATAATAAAGGGATAAGCACTACATTACTTACTAAAATGCATTCATTAAATGGAATTTGTTATGGTGTGACGAATTTTAAATACTGATTGGTTGGAAGGTTGATTAATTTTCTATAACAGCATGGGTCTGACAGTAGTCTGGCTGCATGACAAATCACATGTTTATATTAATGAGTTCACTGTTATGCATTAACACATCTATAATAATTCACAGGCACTTGTGTGGTGGGTGGTCACAAAATATAAATCTAACAAGTGGTTTAACAAAACCAAAAAGGCAATAATTGCTATGGTTAAGCTCTCTATAAAGAAGATGTATTCAACAACATTAAAGGTAACTATAAATTGTTAGAAAGCACGAAATGTCATTGTTTAATAAATAAAACAGCATATTAGTAGTCAAAGCTGTGGTTCAGGAAAAATAAACCACTTCGAGATATGCTGTTATAGGAAAGTAATCTACTCCAGGGTGGTAATGACCAGTGTTTCTCCTCAGAGTTACTATCTTTAGTCACCAGAGCTATTCTAACTCCTGTCATTACTTCCTGGTTTTCCTAGCCTAACTCCTCAGAGCTCCCACTCAAATTTCCCAGAGCTCTAATATCCGACTTTCTGTGTTTGGTGTTCTGTACATTCAATATTAATGAAAGGTGCACATGTGAACCATCCCTGCAGATCTAACTCACTTATTTACCCCAGCTATACAGCCTAGCTTTGCTACCTGCATTGGCTAAAGGAATAGAGCAAAACTAACTTTCATCCAGTTTTCATGTTTTTTCTTTGAAGATTGAACAGGATGTGGAAACTCGTCAAGAGTTTTAAATTTAGACAGGGCAAGACACTGCATGGAATATGGCTCTGACATTAGGCACAGATTGAGAATCAACACAGATCTGTTTTTCCCTCAAAAAGACTCACTGCAATACTTTCTATTTACAAACAAAAATTAAATGACATTCTGAAAAGAGATCTTTTCTATTTAATTATTCAGGGATGTTTAAAAATCATTTGGCCTGCAAAGTACATCCCTTATTATGATCTGCACGTAGATGATGGCTGATTGCGTGTTTATATTCATGTGGCTGGCGTGCTGGCTCTGAGACTCAAGTACTCTGACAGAATCATTTATTCTGTATCAGTGTCATGTTCACCCATGGGAAACAGTTCCTTAATCCAATGATGTTGGCTGCATTGATCTTGCAATATGCATGAAGCACATCAAATCAGGTTCGTGCATGTACATACACATGCACATTCACCCACAAAAGGCTTAATAAAGACTTAATAAAAGCTCTGAATATCAGGGATGAAAAACACAGATCCCTTTTGATTAGGAAGACATTAAATCTTAAGCTGCCAGAAAGTGGCGTTAAATCGCTCTCCTGTGGATCTCGGCCTTTGATGAAGTTTCCTGTGGATTTTGTAAAGTGCCCGTCTGGTTGCACCAAAGCCGATAATTAATGGAGCTCCTCTAATTGCCTGTGAAGGTGATTAGATCAGAAGCACAAGAACAAACGTACTAGAAGAAGACTTCACATGCTTGTGATAGCTAATACAATCATACAGTACTTAAGTTTAAACAGTTGTCCCCCTCAATCATAATGCTTCATCAAACCCAGTGTCCACTTAGTTAAAAAAGGCAGATGTTTCAACTAAACATGGATTCAAAAAACAACAGAAGGCTGCTGATTCTCAAAGCTCAATCTGTAGAGTGCTGATGACCAGACATGGAAAGATCCACTGCACTCTCAGGATTTACGGGTGAAATACATTCCTCTAGGGTTATGATATCTATTCAGTTCATGAGGCAAAGCAGTGGCATAAAAAACTGACAATGTGCTGCCCGATAATACAGTATATTATATTCTGGATTGGAAGAGTTTTATCTTTGGCGATGGTAATGATAGGGAAATGGGGTGAAATCTGACAAGCCATAATAATAAAAGTCACAGCCATTTTTTTCTCCCTCATTAACAAATGGTGTTCATTATGGAAAATCTGTTCCTTAAAATCCATTCACCAGTGAACAGTCACTGTTATAAATCATGCATAAATAGTACTACAATTGATAAGGTAATACAGTCCTGATAATGGCCCATGAAAAATTTGCTGTGCTTGGGACTTACAAGCACTTTTCTTGACGCTTTTATGAATTGGGGATACATTGATAGCTCGGGCACAACCAATATGTGTGTAGTGGCCAGCTGGATGATTCAGCTGCAGCCAGCGTGCAGCAGGACACGCACCATACACTCGCTTTCCAGGACATGGAGGAAGAAACACAACCAGCCAATACAGAGATAAACCAGGGTTATAGAGAAAACACTGGCTTGAGGTTAAGACAAATGCTTAGCATTCTGATCCAAAATGTGCCAGTGTTTCAAATGAGCAGATATGAGCAGGAGAAGGTTTTATTTAAAAGACAAAACCTTTTCACATTACATCCACTGGACTCTAAACCATAACATTATACATTCGCTTCTCTGCAGAAACCTGTGACAGCTCAAAATTCATTTAATTCAGCAGATTGTTAGGGCTAGGCTATGTACATAACATGAAGGCCAGTAGAAGTCTTATAAGCTTTCTTACAATCTAACACAGAACATTTGTCTTATGTTACATGTTTCTTTTTAACCTTTTTAACATGTTTCTTCTGGCCAGTTTCTTCCTATCAGGCTTCTGTTTGCATTTTCTGGCTCAGAAATCGTTACGGGTCTTGGCACTGGGATGTATAATAGCGTAGTGCAGTGTCCGCTTGTCCGAGAGGACACTATATGGTGTGGAGTGGAAACAAGTGCAGAGACGGGCCGCAAAACGGCTGCACGTAAAATGTGAACACCTCAAGCGGGGAACAAACCAGGCAGGTTGAGTACACCTGTAGTGCTGGCCGCTGAGCTAACTCTGGGGATAATAAGAGCGAGGGTCTTAGTGCTTATGTATAGACTGCCCGCCAAATGGCTCAACCTGGAACACGAACACCTCGTGCAGGGCACAAACCAGGCGCTTTGTGTACACTGAGCCATAGTGCTAACCGCTGAGCTAACTCTGGGCATAGCAAGGCTGAGTGTCATAGTGTTTGTGTGATACTGTGAAGGGCACAGGCTTGGGAAACTCAGAGCCTATGGCTCAACAAAAAAGCATCGCAGCGTGGAGGGAAAGGAACACAAAATGGCCTTGTCGTTTGGCCGAACACGAAAGAACTAAACCTTTCTTTAATATTAAATATATCCGGCCCTGAGTCTCAATATTCACTTTTCTAAACATAAACCTCAATGTATACTAAGCAGAGCAGCATGCCGCCATTCTGCTGGCTGGCACAGAACTATGTCCGCATGCGGAGTGAGCCCATCAGAAGGCTTATGAAGAGGCGCGGCCAGGTGCTGCACGTTTACGCTGATTACCTGCATGAGAGCTCCGTGTTATAAAAGCCCCTGCAGGTGGCCACGGATTTGCCTGAGAAGACACCCGCAGAGTTACAGAAATAGGTTTCTCCCCAGCTTATGTAGAACGAGTCTGCCCATTTTCTCCAAAAGTCCCCCATGAAAGATATGAAATTTGAATGGAATATGTCGGCTTGGCTGGGTTGGAGGGAAAGACCTGTCAATGTTGTAAATTGCAATACAGTTGTTGATGGTAAACTAGGACTGTTGAAATGACAAACTTCACCCTTAAAGGTTAGATAACAGAAAATACACAAAGACACACCAGAATGTAGAATTTATAAGACTGCATGATTAAATGCAACTGAACCTTGGCGGATTAATTCCAATTATTTTTTAATATGTTAATGGAACAAAAAGAACTATAATAGTTATAAGTGATCCAACCAGCCCTTGATGTTCCCCTAATCCCAATCCTGAGACGCCACAGTAAATGCCCCAAGCTGGCCTTATATTCTAAGGGATTCTTCATTAAGCCTTCATGTCACTGTAACCAACACTAATTGACATCTCAGCATCTACAGGGAAAAGCATTTGAGCTTCTCATTTTACAAGACTGCCAGTCAAAACAGCAAAATTTTACCCCCTGTGCCTCAACAATATACCTCCCACTCCCGTGTGTTGGCGAGAAGCATTCTCCTGTCTGAAGACAAACTAATTTTTTTAGCCCAGCAGACAGCTATATGAATAAAGAAGCAGGGAGGGAGACAGGAGAGTGCTGTATGAAATGGCGTTTGTGCATCGGCTGTCTCTGTCTGACACGTTTCTCGGTGGGCCACGCTTCTATGCGAGCAGCTTTTGCTGCTGCTGCATTACAGAAACAGGTTTTATTTAGCGCCATGCTCGCTACGTGACCTTGCCGCCTCAATCTGTGCCAGCACACCTCTGTAAAAATGACCATCTGATGGCTTAAATTCAATCAATCACCCTAAGAGCTATGGCGATGGAGGCTATTATTGTTGCTGTAAATTACTTTAGCATTGCTGAATTAGCACGGATCATCATTTAGCCGTGATTTGTATTCCAGGTGCGGCGAGCTGTTCTGCTCCACACATCACCGAAGCATCCCTCATCACTGGATGGGTCTCCCCAGACAAATATATCTGCCAAGTGATTGAATGGTAACGCTGTTAAACACACTGTCCACCAGTTCCCATGAGTCTCGCACATTGGGAGATGTGGCCCAAATTTAAAAGAAGAATCAGCCACCCACACACTCACACATAGATATATGCACATATACACACATGCACACATACACACACATACTGAGCCATTGTGCCAGGAGAGATGGCAGGTGTTGCGGCTGATACCTCGCTGGACTGAGTGGAGCTGGTGGAGGAATTTCTTGCACCATTGGCTGAGGTGATGGTGTGTCACCAGTGGGACTTGTGTGTCATTCAAAGTGCTGGCTTTGTTTCAGGCTTTCAAGCAGGGATTTAGAGCACAAACAACAACAAATATAAAAAAAAATATTCCCTGGATCATTCTGGCTTGTGGGTACAAACTTGACAGAAATTTGGCCCATTAAAATCTCACAATAGCCAAGATATTTTGCCTTTCTGTCCCTGTGGCTGATGTTGAGTCCTGTGGAATCTCCATTCCAGCCTGTAAAGGATACTAATATGATTCCTTACATAAGCAGAACGATTTTAAAACTACTGATTTCAGATTATAGTGCCTGAAGCTGCACAGGCGAAGTTCTTTTCTGGGTATGAGGTCAAGCAGAGCTCGGAAACACAGAGTGACTGTATGTGTGTGGGTGTGTATGCATATATGAAATAGGCTTCAGCCAGCGTTCAATGGTATCAGGAATATAATCTATTGCTACGGTGATTAAATTGGACAATTTAAATGCCATAAAATGTGTTTTCACACAGCAGACGACAAATCTCTCCACACTCCATCTGTCTTTCTCTGCTTCTCCATATGAAAGATCAGAACTGCTGCAGATTTTTATACAACAGGAGAAAAAATCTCCTGTTGGTTATGTGGTTACGTGGTCACCGTAGCAACAGTAATGTTACAGCTAGTCCCTGACAAAAGGGGGCTGTTATTTTAAATCCATAGGCTACACACAGTATCAAAGACAGAAAACTTTTGACTATACATAAATCCCAAAAATGTTTGATCTTTCTAATATTCTTTTTATTTACATGATGCTACCATATATACAGCATATTGACCATGCATGCTTTTAGTCCAAAATAAATCCTATACCTCTTGTTAATCAGCAATTGCTAGAGGACTCGATAAGACTATGGTATGTCACAACGTCGTTAAGTCTAGTGTGAGACAGGTTCAACGAAGTGACACATTTTAATGAGGCACTGTATTTGGTCACTGTGACTCAGTACAGTTTGCTTTGAGACTCAGAGTCTATGGTATCCCCAAGGACCTCTTCTTGGCCCTCTTCTTTTTCTGATCTATTTGCTTCCCAACAGCAACCTTATCTGTCTCAGTTTCCACTGTTATGCCTATGACACAATTTATATTACTACCTGCCCTTCAACAGTCATGCCAACCCCACATTATGTGCCTGCAGTGACATAAAGGACTCCAACTTTCACAAACTAAATTTTGATAAAACACAAATCTATGCAGCTGCTGAGGTGACAGTTGTTATTTTAATAATGTGTGGCCACAATTTAATATTCTGAAGCCATTAGTTATGCTTTTCATGGCCATGAGTTAAGTTTCTTGTGTGAGAATCTGAACTTGTGGTCTTAATATATTAATTTTGGCCATGTGAAGATCGACTTATGGCCTCAACATGTTAATTCATGGAAACCACTGTATTTTAAAATGAGTGAGACAGAATAATCAATTGAATTAGAACATTCTGGCTACAAGAACCTAAGAATGGAGATGAGTGAATATATTACACTTTACTGCTGTCTTGGAATGATGCATAAAGACACATTGAGTCATTGTGACACTGAATATACAGTACAATTAGCCGGAATTACCTTAAAGAAATTCTCAAAGTGAATAGTCCCCAGATTCCTAACAAATAACTGAGGGCCAAATATTAAGATTTGGGCTTAAATTGTACAAGTAATGACCATGAAATACCAAAGGCATAGGTGCAAATAGTGTAACGTGAGCTCACAACTTGGTGTGTGGGCTCTGAATATTAAATCAGTGCCTTGATATATTAAATTGTGACCACATCCTATTAAAAAATAACCACGGCACCTCAGTGGCTCCATAGAAATCCTAATAGTTGGTGACAATAATTATATGAACAGCTGTTCTAATTTAAACTTTGACAACCATCTTAAACTGTTTGGAATCAAGGTGCAACTTTTGATGCACATTTACTTTTAAAAGCTCACATAAATTGCTTAGTGAAGTCTGCATTTTTTTTTTTTTCATCTCTGTAATATTGTATCTGGAAACTTTAGCTCATGCATTCATCACTTCTCCCCTCAACTACTGCATTCATTTCATTGCATTTATTTTCGAATTCTTCTTCTGACCTTTAAAGCACTCCATAACCATGTTCCTCAGTATTTGACTGAAGTATTCCATTTGTATACACTCTCTTGCATGCTCAGATCCTTCCGCTATACTTGCCATCTCTAAGTTTTGACTCTCTGTCCTGGCACTGAATCTCTGGAATTCTCTACTACGGAGCCTACGCCACATTCTCTTTAACATCCCCCAATTACAAACCTCCTATCCCTCTCTCTGATGCTGTCTAGTCTAGTCAAACATTATGTGTAATTTGTTTTTTTCCTTATGGTTTATACTGTTCTAATGCTTGTATAGTGCTTTTGGGTTATTATCTGTTTTTCTGCTGACACATTTTTAAAGTGTCCTAGGGCTTGGAAAAAGGTGCTATATACAGTATATAACTGTGGCAGCCTGGGAAAACCCTTCACCACATGATGCTGCCTACAGCTATATTCATAACATAATACTATTCTATACTAATACTATTTACATACTAATACTACTTATGCTAAGTTTACCAAGGGTAATGAGTTATCACTTTGGTTTAATCAGTCTCAGTCTCATCACCTGAGGTGAATGCCACTGTCATAAATATCACAAATACACAAATATGCATTTTGCTGTGGGACTTAGCTATCCAACAACTCCAACAAACTGTGACATTCATTGTGCAAGAAAAGCACACTTAGCTAGTAATATTTTAGACATCTTACTAGCTGCATTTACCACTGTGTGTGTTAAACTGGCTCCTAACCAGTGTGTTTTTGCAGGCAGAAATCCAAAGGCAAGGGTAGAAAGTACCCTAAATAAAAACATTTCCATGTTCTTTTGCTCTTTTTGCTGTGTTACCTAGTGTGGGATGCTGGGACATGATTTTTCAGCTGTGTTTCATATCAAAGTAATATGCATGCAAAAAATAATCACTGGCTCCATAAATGTCTTCCTCGACTTTCGTTCTCTTACAAACATACTGTATACACACACACACATCCCATGCCCCGGGTGCATAGGTAAAGCCAGCTTTTTTTTTTTTTTTTTTTTTTTTTTTTTTTTTTTTTTTTTTTTTTTTTTTTTTTTTTTTTTTTTTTTTTTTTTTTTTTAATAATTCCTTGGGTGTTGAATATTCATGGGCAATATTAAATCAAAATCATTACAGTTTTGCTCACTCGTATTCTGCATTAACAAATAAAATACATGCCATTTTCCACTTCATAATGATTATTCATAACTGTCTCAATCTGCCGCCTGAGAAATATACTGTGGCATAAAATACACACCAGGGTTGCAAATAAAATGTCATAAAGCAAAGCAAATAAAAGAGAAACCATCCAGCATGGTGAGCAACCTTAAACTTATCTCATGAAAAGTAAGGCTAGATCACGGTGATAAAGCACCTCCACTGAATCCCAGGGTGGCAACAGCTTTGAGAAAAGTTGTCCCTAGTGCTCATCCTCAAGGCGCAAAAAAAAAAAAAAAAAAAGAAGCTGGGGAGAAAAAAAAAAAAAAAAAAAAAAAAAAAAAAAAAAAAAAAAAAGAAAAAGAAGAAATGCAGGTGTGGAGGAAGTCAGCCATGAATTTCAACTTTTTCCCTTAATAATGCCCCAACGACTTTTCGGGAAATGTATTTGCCTTGGGGAGAGAAAGTGATATTTCTCAGCAGTGTGTTCTTTTCGAATGGAGCAGGAGGAGAGAGACTCGGAAGAGACGGTGGTAATGAGGAGCCGTCGGTACCTGGGCCTTCTCCTCCAACTCAGCCCGCTGGCAGACATTCAAAAAGAAAAGTCTCCTTTCAATCACTCTATGCTAATCCTAAACTATTATTAATTTAAGCTCTTATTATTATTTAAGCTCCAGTGTGTTTGATATGTTACACCGTCGAGAGGATGGTGTGTGGGCATGAGGCTGCATTTCCATTTATCTGAGCAGAACTGTAAATAATAATAAAAAAGACAAGAAGAAAGTAAAGTTTCTCTCTCATTTTTGTCCTTCATAGATTGATGACAAGCGCTGAGACCTGCTATAAAATGGTGTCTTAATTTCTTGGATTTAGCCGCAGGCCACGCTCCTTCCCCAGGCTGCACTCTGCTTTATGGTTTTGGTGAAGCAGGGATGTCCTCGGGACGCTGTGAGATTTATGATAAGCCTGTGTTTTCGGGCATTTTGAAATAAGCTCCTTTTTAAAACCAGTCATAAAATTAATATTATACACTATATAATGTAATATCTGGTATGCCTTATGGGTAGCAGGAAAATGTGCTTTGCACTGCAAGGAAATCAGTCAAACATTTTTATACATTTTTTTTTCCCCAAAAAAGTAAACTTTCATTTCTCTAAAGGGTAAATAGATACCAAATTTAGATTTTCCAAATTTTCAAGAATCATCTCCATCTCAAGTCAGGCACGGCAAATATCAAACACATCAAAGGCTTAACTAATAGATTTGAGTGCAGGATTCAGAGCGCAGCACTGAGCAGAACAGCGAGATGGATACGGCTGAATAATAAATCTGCTGGCTGCTGGAGTTTCATATTCACGAGACTGCTCCGTGATTACATTTGGACACCGGCCTGACCTCTTCTCACGCCGCTCACCTCTGGACAGTGGAACAGCAAGAAATATCCCTTAATATATTCCAATAAATCTGCTCTGACTTATCAAGTACAGGAGCTCACTAAGGCATAAGGGTGGAGTAACCCCAAGATTCAATCAAACCTGTAATAAAATCTTATCACATTTCAGAGAATTTCAAGGAAACCATAAAATAACCATGAATAACAAAGCATAAAGCAATTCTGTCAAAACACCAGTATCAGATTTATTATATAGAGATAGAGGTGGCAGCAGGTACTGTGAAGGACGGCAGTAAGGTTATTTGATTTTCTTCATAATAAATATATAACTGCAAATTGTCAGCTTGCTGCAGATTTCTATAATCAGTAACAGCCTTTGTGGACTAACGATACAAGAGATAAGAGTGGTGCAGAGTAGAGTGGAACTGTGCTCTGGTAAACAGAACACTTTAGGCCACTCACACACAGTAGTGATGGAGAAATGGCCTGCCACTCACAGTGCCTCAGCCCAACTGAGTGTAGGAGGAATTGTTTTTTAATAAGCGCTGCAATACCGACAACAGCAAAAAAGACAGGGGAGTGAGGCAGGACAGGCAGAGAGAGAACAGGAGAGACAGATCCACGAACACTGAATCACTGCCTGTGAGACGCATGTAAGCATTAAATAATTCATGCATTTAATGCACACAAACATATATATAATAAATACAATAAATATCAAACATGATCTGCTGCAAGGGCCAATATTTCACACAAATACACTACATTATTCATAAACTATTGTTCTGTAGACCTTTATTTGTTTCAGAGAACACACACCGTAAACTTTCCGAGCCATGATAATATATGATTCAACAAATCAACAACATATGATTTGGACATTTATATTCTTGTGAACCAATCCATAATTTCACACAACTCCAGTTGTGTAAAATGATTACTGATTAAAACGATTATGATTTATTCAAAAAGAGTAACACACTGAAGACAACAATTTCATTCTTCAGTACCTTACATCCAACCAGTCAACATAAAAAAAATTCATGAGAAATAGATGTGGGAAGCATGCCAAAACCAGCAAAAGCAGCAACACTGACCCACAGCAGGTGTGTGCAGTGTCTCACCACGGAGTAGGCACCATGAATACACAATGATCTACATTTTACATATTAAACATGATGAGAGAGAGAGAGAGAGAGAGAGAGAGAGAGAGAGAGAGAGAGAGAGAGAGAGAATTCTTAGGGGTGATTAGAGATGTGGCCATAGATAAGGATGAGGTGAGGAGAGTCCTTCAAAGAGATAGAGAGAAAGAGGACAGACAGACAGACAGACAGAGAAAAAGAGAAAAGGCTTACTTGTATGTAGTGTTTTAATTGGGTCAGTGTAATGGTCTGGAGTGGTCAGACAGAGAATCTACAGTCCCCTCTGAAAGTATTGGAACGTCAAAAAGCCAATTCTATTGTTTTTGCTATACACCGAAGACATTTGGGTAGGAGATCAAAAGACGAATATGAGATGATAGATCAGAATTTCAGCTTTCCTTTCCTAATATGTAATATCTATCTAGATGTGTTGAACAACTTAAAATATGGCACCTATTGTTAGAACCCTCCCATTTTTCAAGTGATCAAAAATATTGAAACAAGTGACTGACAGGTGTTTCTTGTTGCCCATGTGTGTCCTGTTCAGTTGATTGTTTAAAGAATTAATAGCTCTGAATGTCTACTCTTGGTTTTAGTCCTCGGTTTCTCCTGTAAAGACTGCATTAGTTGTTAAAGAGTATAAACCAACATGAAGACCAGGGAGCTGTCTATGGGAGAAAAGTAAGCCATTTTGAAGCTGAGAAAAGGGAAAATCAACCAGAGCCATTGCACAAGCATTAGGCATAGCCAATACAACAAAAAAGAAAGAAACCACTAGTATACAAATAACCAGACATGTGTCAGGTCGGCCAAGGAAAACAACAGAAGTTGATGACAAACATTGAGAGAGCTGAGAAGAAAAAACAAAACAAAAAAACAAGTCAGATGCAAACCACTCATCAGCAGTAAGAATCAGAAGGCCAGATAAGAACTGGCAAAGAGAAACAGAGATGCGCCACAAAAGTTCAGGAACCAAGATTAACCTCTACCAGACTGATGGAAAGTCCAAAGTGTGGAGAAAGAAAGGATCTGCTCATGATCCAAAACATATGAACTCATCGGCAAGCATGGTGGAGGTAGTGTCATGGCTTGGGCTTGCATAGCTGCTTCTGGAATGCGATCACTTATCTTTATTGATGATGTAACTCATGATGGTAGCAGCAGAATGAATTCAGAAGTCTGCAGAAACATTCTGTCTGCCAATTTACAGAGAAATGCATCCAATCTAATTGTTTTAGACTGTAATTCAAACCAGACCATAACCCCACTGAGCATGCATTTCACTTCCTGAAGAGGAAACTGATGGGAGAAATCCCCTAAAACAAACAACAACTGAAAGAAGCCAAGGTCCAAACCTGGAAAAGCATCACAAAAGAAGAACGCAACAGTTTGGTGACGTCAATGGGTCACCGGCTTGCTGCAGTTATTGCAAGCAAGGGATATGCATCCAAATATTAGGTGTTATTTGCTTTGATTTACTTTAAGACTATCTGTTCCAATATTTTTGCTCACCTAAAAATTGGGTGGTCTGCCACGGAAGGTGTCGTGTTCTAAGTTGTTTAACATGTCTAGATGTATATATCCGGAAAGGAAAGCTGAAATTCTGATCTATTGTCTCATTCATCTTTTGATCTCAAACCCCGATGCCTTCATTGTATAACAAAAACAATATAATTGACCTTGCTGTTCCAATACTTTCAGAGGGGACTGTAGGTTAGCTGCATGAGTAACTCTCTTCAGGCTCCTCAAAAGACCACGACTCTCTGGTGTGTCAAAATGCTTCAGACTCACTATAAGTCACTGTAAGAACTCACTGTGCCCCTGAGTGATATATTGTAAATTTTCTATAGACAAATGTTATACAGTATAGAGCTGAACCATTACCACAGTTAATCCCAAATTTTTCACAGCAACGTGAGTATACTATACTATGAATTTTACAGCACTATGGCAAAACCAGTAGGATTTTTCTGGAAGTTTTGGAAAAGGTAGTGAAAATGTAAGCTTGTTCTAGCTCAAACTGTGGCCAGTGGGAATTTACAGAAAAGTTAAATCATTTAACCAATACAGCATGTTTAAAAATCTTCTTTATCCTCATAGCACCTTTTTCTTTTTCACTGTGCATACAAAAAAAACCCAAAACAAATATTTTTTAAAACTCCTGCAACGTGGATAAATAAGAATAGTAACAGCCAGTTATGTATTTACAATGAGGCGTGTGTTATCCCAGTGGTTCCCACTGCAACTGTGACCGTTCACATGTTTACTGTATATCTCCTGTGAGGATAATACACTGTAAATGAAGTAATATAGTCTTATTAAAACATCGAAAATAGACCCATTATTCATTAAAGATTAAATATACCAAATGTGATAGTTATGTATATTTTTATTATAAAATGTTATCTAAAAATTAAAAGAACAAACACCAGAACATGTTTTAGTAAGGTGTTAGTTTCTAACACCTGCCAGAACAGCCTCAATGCACCTTGGCACTGTACTGGGATGAACACCATTCTTCCAAAATATATTCCCTCACTGGGTATTCTAAAGAAGGTGATGGAGAGTGATGTTGAGCTCTAGCAACTCTAAAGGCCATAGCATAGCATGATTTACATCATTTTTGTACTCATTAAACCATTCAGTGAGCCCTCATGCCCTGTGAATAGGGGTGGAGTCAACATCTAAATAGACCACTCCCATCAGGATAAAAATCATAGGATAGAAGTGATCAGTCAGAATAACTTTATACTGATTTGCAGCAACTCTGCCCTCTAACAGGACAAGCAGAACCAAACTATAAGAGCAAGATGTCTCGCACTGCATAAAAGAACATCTGTTTTTTTTCCCCCTGTAATTTGTCACCCGTCTGTACTCCCTTTTATAGAGCTTCAACACACACATCATCGTTCTGAAGTGCATCTTTCTTGAAGTAATTGACAATGGTAATGTGACCAATTACACAACTCACATAAAATGTTCGTATGAACGCAAGCCTATAATTTAGTGTACAGCTAATATTTAAAAACACACATAAATAACTCTTTTAGAGCTTTACAAACACAAAACAAAAATTCCACTCATAACTGGGAGCAGTGTGATGAAATGGATGAACATAAAACTCCCAGCATCCCATCGGTGTGGACAGATGTGCAGTCCTCACTCTTGTCACTGCATACAACTGGCAGACTGTATTCCAGATACAGACCCAGCAAAGTGTTTCGGAAAAGAACAAACGAGGCAAATATTTTAGTGGAATCAGTGTAGGAACTACAGTGAACTGCCTGTAGTTCATAGCTTGTATTAAAAAAAAAACCTGACTAAAGTATGCATTTATTCTCTGCTTCAAGTTCTTCTGTGGTGTTAGTCAAAAGTGGTAATAGGAAGTGCCACTGCGAAACAAAACATAACTAATATTAGTTAAGCATTAAAAGGTGACTGTAGTTGCTACTCAGTCATATTAGTTCCTTATCCATAACTTTGTAAGCAAGGAATTAAAAGCTCTAGCTGGAGCTTTTTTTTTTATTTTTTATTTTTTATTTTAGTTGAATACCGCTGCTTTAAGGTGTAGAACCACATAATGTCCAAGTCAGATAAGCACCAATCTATACTTGAATCTGACTCTGGAGCAAAGGGAACAAACCAGGCTTATGTACATTCTTCTAAAGTTAAACACTATAGCTTTTTTAAGGCAAAAAAAAAAAAAAAGACAAAGAAAACACTGTCAATATTGGCATCTGCTTAATGAACTGACTGAATCAGCGGAGAGCTGCAGGCACGGTGTCACTCTCTGCCATCCTTTTTTTGTCTTTGTTTTCTCATGATGTGGGACTTGCATTAAAAGTAGCTGGCTATTTTGGGAATAAAAAAGACACATTTCTCAATGTTGCCAACACTTGGTAACAACACTTCCTCAAACCCTCACTTCTGCAATATCACACTCTACTGAGCACTTTTAATGAAAACATAATAGAAGTGTGGTATTTTCCTTTTTTTTTTTTTTAGCAACTAATTAAGGTACAACCTTACAAGGTAACCTGGCCTCCTGGCATGGGTGCTTGTTTATCTCAGACTGCTGCAGCTTGATGAGGAGAAAAAAAAAGAGAAATGAAACCAGATGAGATGAAAGGGGAGCGGAGGGAGAAGTACACCGACCTCCTACTGCGTTCATCACTTATCCTCTTTAACACACACTTACACAGGCCATAAATAGTAAAAGATGATTTAATGATGACATTGGAGGATAATGTGTCGTCTGGGGGAGGAGAGCAAAGTGGAATGGATTGGCTCAATAAGAGGCTGTCACACACTGCTGACACACACACATTACTGAAACAGATTCTAGGTGACCATTTTTAGGGTAATACTTTCCTCAAAGGGCACAACTGACTCAGTAAACGTTTGCTTCTCAGCAGCATTGTATACCTAACAAGGATATTCTGAAGAACTTCAGAAAATGTCATACGAGCATCAATATGATAATTACAGTCCAATCGAGGTTGACTGTAAGGTGAGCCCTTATTCTTTCTTTCTTTCTTTGGGTGTAAAACACAATCCCTCTGGCCTCATGCTCGTCTGCATTTAGCATGGATCTCAATTCCCATCCTAATGAGTGATAGAATAAGGACAAAATGGGATACTTATGGGAGCTTGGTGTCAATTTCAGCCGTTTTCTCGAAAGCATCAGAAAGAAACATCAAAGCCTTTTTAATATCCATCTGAGTATTCCTGTTCCTTACACCATGCATAAAAGTGAAGGAATGTTGTTCCAAAAAGCTGCAAATTAAAACTCTTGTCACAGCAAATGACTCTCAGGTTTAAGCCATTAAACATAAGTCTTCTCTTAAGGCTTGCTTGCCTTCAGCCCTAGAATAAACAGCGGTGACAGAAGTAAGCCATAATCAATACCGTCTCAGACATAAGGCTATAGGTGAGGCTCATTCAATACTATTAACAAATAACCTGGCAACGAGAGCCATTATGCACTGAAAACTAAAAATGGATAACCGGAATTGATGGCTACGTAATGCCATGTTCTATTTCCCTTCAGAGTCTCCCCTGTCTTTCTAATTGCTTTAATATATGGAGAAAGTGTGTAGTCTGATCAGTCATGCTTATCAGAGGGTCAGCAGAGCTTTCCTTGTTCTCCAATAGAGCAAGATAAACCATGGATAAATGAGCAAATGACTGGGGCCATTTTATCCAAGGATTAATTAGAATTTACTGCACAAGAGCCATGTTAAATCTGATATACAGCAACTGTGTAGGTTGTTAAGAAAATGTGACCTTGTACATTTCTAGCAGCTAACCTAAACCAGACTTCAGCATATTTTTGTCCACTTACTGATGCATTCCTTGCCTGCTCATTAACCCTAGAAGAAGAATAGAAGTATATTAACCAAGCAAGTAGCAGTGCAGTAGCATGTAAGAAATGTGTTTTCTGAATATGAAACAATTTGCTAAACTAAAGAAATGTCTTCATTTTAGTGAAGATGACATGTACCTGGGTGTGTGGGCTGAGATGTAACTACACCCTGTGTTGTAGTAAGTTTACTACACCCTGTGGTGTAGTAGGCTGACTTGTGATTGGACTCTGTTTTATAGTAGGGTGAGACGTGATTGGATCCTGTGGTTTAGTAGGTGGAGATGTGATGAGACTCTGTGATGTGTTAGGCTGACATGTGAATGGATTCTCTGGTGTGCTTGGAGTCTGTGTAGTTGGAGTTATGATACAGTAGGGTAACATGGTTGAGTTGTGATTGGACACTGGTATAGTAGGTTGATATGTGACTCTGTGGTGTAGTAGGGTGAAGTGATTGCACTCTGTGGTTTAAAAAGTTGAGATGTGATTGGATTCTGTCAAGTAGAAGGTTGAGATGTGATTGGACACTGTGGAGATGTATGCTGACATGATTGGACTCTGTAGTGTGGTAGGTTGACATGTGATTGGATTTGTGATATAGTAGGATGACAAGGTTGAGATGTGTTTGGACACTGTGGTGTAGTAAGGTGAACTTACAGTTATCTCATTTATACAACAGAGCAGCTGAGGGTTAAGGGCCTTGCTCAAGGGGATTTGAACTTCGTAGCAGGATGAAATGTGATCAGACTCTGTGGTATAGGAGGTTAAAATGTGATTGGACTCTACAGTGGAGTAGGTTGAAATGTGATAAGACCATGTGGCAAAGTGAGCCAAGATGTCACCAGACCATGTGGTGCTGTGGGCTGGGTGATATAAAGCCATACTGTGTCTCAGTGGGATATCAACAATGTGAACCTGTGTGTCTTTACACCACATATGGGCTTCTCTCCATCACACAGGGCCCAGATATAGTCCATAAAAACTTTCATAATCTAGTTCCTAATATCAAAACAGTGAAAATACTATGCATTATAACACAAATATGGCAAGTTTAGGTTTTTGACGTTTTAAATAAATAGTGTACACTATTAGGACATGATACATCATACAGGGATCTCAGTTTCCATCTCCCACTCCTTTCTAGCATATAGAAATAATACACAAACGCACAAAAGCAATTTTTGTACTTATTTCTCCCATGGCAGTGTGATTAATATTTATCTATCTTTTTTCGTTTTTGTCTTGGTTTATTTTGACATGAGCATCCATATGCTGATACCTGAAGCCCAAACCAAAACCAGGAAGAAAAAATTAATCAAAAAAAAAAAAAAAAAAAGTAAGACCCACTGCTATGTGTTTAATGTGAGAAAAACCTCCTTTAACATTCTATATTGAATTTCAGTGTGCAGGATGCTGCTTCAACAAAATTTCCCTCGACTAATAAGCAATAAATGACATTTTTTTCAATATCAAAGTGACAACTGTAAAGACTGAGTAGAGGATTTAGGCCAGGATCAGACCTCTTACTGATAGGACTAAAGCCAGGAGTATTAGCTCAGATGGATGCATTTTAATTAAACCAGAGTGACACTGAGCAAATCTTATGACCTCATAAAAAGCCCACACTAAGATAATGAATGCAGCTGATATAATTCCCCGAGGTTGTTTATTTGGACAATTAGAAGCTGCTATGATTCATACACCATTATTTTTAAACTTATTCAGTGGGAGTTGCTTTAATATCTGATAAATTGGCCAGCAGAGAGAATAAAGGCTAGCAGGCTGTGGCAATGCCGGGTTTATTGTTTAGTCTATGTTTCCAGTGATAGCGACGTGGGTGGATTGTTCCCACTCTAATTTAACACTGTAATGTCACAGGGGACAGTTTCGTTTGCCTTTTAAGGGACTGGCACTGACTCCTACTTGCTAAGTCAGCTCTAAAGAACTACAGAAGTGGGAGGATTGTAATATATGTGCATATAAGACCTGGAAAAGAGGGTTGATGGCTTTTTTTTTTTTTGTTCTGGCTATGCTCTTGGTAAAAGTTTTTTTTTCTTCCATTACAAAATGTTTAGAGCAGTCCAGTTCTTTATTAGAAAATCCATCATTTGCCTTAGGGAGTTACTGGATGCTTCTCAGCAGTCGATCAACTATGCTATAGCATTCATATACAAAATAGTGTACACATAGAAAGCTTGCAATGCAATAACAGGGGCCTTGGGTTACAGCTTTCAAAAGCTGTACACCGATTGTAATGATCGATGTCGAGAAAGGTTAAGGGCTTCTGCTCAAGGCTAAACAGTTTCCCATCTAAGACACATGTCTGTAGTTTGGAAATTAGGCGATGGAATGGGCTAACGCTGTGTCTGTGGTGCATTGTAAGTGGTGTTTTTTAATAAGTTGTAATAATGGCAATTTCCATCTGGGCACATTTGATGTGCAAAGTGGAAAAAAAAACAAAAACAAAACATGGATGCCTCCACGAAAGCATGTCTTTGTTTGCTCTGTCGGAGGCAGGAAAGCTCATAACCGCACTTGAGGCCTGAGTGAATACAGGTTGTGTTCTGTATACTATAGTGACCTTCAAACATTCATGCAACATTTTGGACTGAAATTGCAGTACAGCAACAGCAGCGGACAACAGTAAGTAGCGTTAGCTAACTGGCTAACGTTCGTGATAACTCTAATGTTGATGATTACCTTCTCAAAACAGTGATTAGTGTGGTCAAATGTTATTGATTTAAGTACTGTGCCTATATATTGACTGCCAATACTCCTATAAGCTCATTTAAAAGTAGAGAAGAGGTACTTTACTCTGTGTATGCAGTCATGTTGATTTGGCACTGGGTAAATGGGGAAGGAACTGGTAGTTGAGAAGACTACCACAAGTTGATGAGTTACAAGTCGAGGGAGTGTTTTCTGTGTCTTTTACTGGTTGTAGGTGGGGAATTACAAGCTGCAACTTGTAAACGCAGTATAATTATGCATTGTGAGTAGCGAGATTGGTCTAATTTCATGAGCTCTGTGACACTCTGGTTGACTCCTACTTCTTTTCCATCAGCTAGAGAGCATCCCCTCCCTTCCTCCCTCCCTCCCTCCCTCCACTTTCTATTCCTGCCTGAATGTTGGGCTCAAAAGTGGAGCAGCAAAAGAGGAACACAATGAAGCGAGAGCCTGGGAGCCTCAGTGGGACTTGCTCAAATGTTCACTGGCAAGATAAATGCAGTTATTGTAGGGCCGCCAAAAGCAAAAAGCAAGCCAGAATCTAATGAAGAGAACAGGAAGGACATCATAATATACTAGTGAGGCAGGTCAGCTGAACAATAGTGGGAGAGAAAGAAAGTGGAGGTTGGGAGCGCTAATGTGCACTAAAGCCAGGTAGTTTTGCTGAGTGGCTGGGAAACAGAGGAACTTATGGGCAGATTGTGCCAGTCACTGTTCTTACATTACATCTTATGAAGGCAGTATTCAGTATATGAAGACGTATTTATTTGTGGGTTTAGAAATGTATAACGGTGTATCTTCTTCTCTGCACAAGGTTGTGACGGCTTGGAAACTTCTGGAATGAAGAATATTTCTCTTTTTTGCCAGTGTCATTTTTTCTCTTTCTCACTCTCTCTCAGATTGACACATGGTCTCTTTAATAAGGTACCTATGACTCAACTCTTCATTATTGGCTGCCTCGCTCAATCATTTCCACCCATAATGTGCCTTTTTCTTCATGACAAATAAGAGAAAGGAGAGATAACGTATCTCTGACACACACACACACACACACACACACACACACACACACACACACACACACACACACATGCGCTGTCTCAGGTCATCACTCCTTTTCTGTCCATCACAGACCATCAGTTTTCACCTGCAAAGGAATTGAACATTAATACCCCGGGCATAAGGACCAACTGTTCTATAAATCCTACATATTCCTACTTGCCCCTGCTTATGTTCAATACAAAGACTCAGGATTGAACCCTGGATGACGTGGACACTTTCAAGTTTGCTGATTTGCATCTTATTCATTTCATTACAGAGCTCTTCTGGATCCACACAGTGCAAGATGATCATGGCACAGCTAAATCCGGCAGTGTTTAGCCAATTGTGTGAGGGTGCTAAAAAAGGATAACTAATCTGAGTGGGACATGATAGAAACAAATCTCTTCATTTTCTCTTCATTTAGTTATTTGAACTAAACTTTATTATAGCATGTAACCCATATGAAGCCTCAGCTTACTTGATAATGGTATCTAGGTAGGTCAAGTTGATATAACACCTGAGTCAAAGCATTAGAATAAATGGTAACACTTTACCATGGTGTTCATATGCCTACATGAATCCTATATAAACCCTTCCTAATAACTGTGATAAATCTACATAAGTGTTTATTCTGACAGGTGTCAGGTGTCACAAAGACTGTATTTGCAAATGATGACTGTAATTTGACCAGAATCAAGTTACAGAGATTTATGTCCTGTTATATTATGGGACAATTTCCAGGCTGATATTACCTCAGGCTGGCATGATAACTGACTCTGTAGCTCAGTGTGCATAACAATGATGACGTAACTGGATATAATACTATTGCATAGCAATGATTACACTGTAGCAACAAAGTTATGTACATTGTATTATTAGAATACATTTTACTATTTGTGTATTATATGATTTTAAGTAAAAATTTGTCATGGCACAAGTAAATGTGTATTGATTAAATTAGATTAAGTTTGGTTTTTGGACATCTATCATTACACTTTGAAATACTATACATACACTACTTACATTGCCTGTGTATAAACACAGCCCGTGTTTATAGGGATAACATTTTGGGGTTGGAAAAAAATAATGCACATGTTAAAACACTGGTTCTTGTTTTGTTTGAAAAAAACATTGAGCTTTTTTCTTAGTTACCTAAAGATGTATGAAGGCATAACGTACTGTAGTTGCGAGCTGTAGTTGACAGCTTGGTAACATGCATGAAGGCATGAAGTTATAAGATATTTTATGGGAATCATTAGTTGGATTGTAAGTTGAATTTGAGGCATTCTCTCTCTCTTAGATATGCTGTCAAAGCTAATATTGCTGGAGTCCCTGCTTGCACCCTGCGCACACTGTACACTGTCTTTAACCATTACATGACAATGAGCATACCTAATAATCTGGGTCTCTCTCTCTCTCTCTCTCTCTATCTATATCTCTGTAGAGCTACACACACTATGCCTGAGATACCAGTGATCCTCACCCTTTCTGCTCTCCGGACCTGCCTGATCCATCCTGATGCCCTACTTCTGGTTGGAGATCTCATCACCTGAAAACCACTCGCTGCTGCTGAGGATGGCCCCACATGGACAGCCTAAAGATCAATGAGATTACTGTGGATGGTACCACATAGAAACCATAAAGATGGCTGAGGATGATCTTCCTTTGATTGCAGTCGTAAGGCTATCAAAGGAAGATCATCCTCAGCCATCTTTATGGTTTCTATGTGGTATGTGCTACGAACAGTTTTGCACTCAAGACTCCATCACTAGACAGTTGATAATTTCAACAAAACAGACTTCAAGTTAAAATTATAATGAATTCAGAACTGACTCTGATGCTCATATTCATACATTGTTCATAAGTTCCTGGTTATGCAATTGTACTTTTTGACTATATAGTAAACAGATATAGAAGGGAATTATTTATAATTGCACTATCTTTTGTCACCCAGATGAGGATGGTTCCTTTTTGAGTCTGGTTCCTCTCAAGCTCAAGGTTACTTCTTCATATCGTCTCGGAGTTTTTCCTTGCCACTGTCACCTCTGGCTTGCTCATTAAGGAGATATATATATATATATATATATATATATATAAAACAGTTTAGTGCCAGGTACAGTAAAGTCACTTTACAGTACTAGGAATTTGTCTTGATGTCAGGTGCAGCCACAGAATCAAAGATATAAAATAAAGATATAAGATGGTGCAATATGGACATGCTATATATACAAATATGAAATTTGTAAACAGCAGACAAGAGAGAATAAATTAAAATAATAATAGAAACAGTTATGTACAAAAAGAGTGAGTAAACATGGGAGGTAGAAAAAATATTGCAGCTTCAGAGGGGAGAGTGACTGCCAGTAGGTTGCGGGGGGTCACCTGGGGGGATTTGGGGCACTGTTCAGCAGGCTGACTGCAGCGGGGAAGAAACTGTTATGGCGTGAGGTCCTGGTCCTGATGGACCGGAGCCTCTTGCCAGAGGGGAGGGACTGGAAGAGTGAATGTCCGGGGTGAGAGGGGTCAGCTCCAATCCTGGCTGCACGTCTCCGAGTCCTGGAGACGTACAAGTCCTGGAGTGATGGGAGGCTGCAGCCGATCACCTTCTCAGCAGAGTGAATCACGTGCTGCAGCTTGGCCTTGTCCCTGGCCGTGGTAGCAGCAAACCAGACATTGATGGAGGAAGTGAGAGTCGATTTGATGATGGCAGTGAAGAAGAATGACCATCATCCTCACAGGGAGGTGGAACTTCTTCAGCTGCCGCAAGAAGTACAGCCTCTGGTGAGCCCTCTTGGTGAGGGAGCTGATGTTCTGCTCCCACTTGAGCTTCTGGGTGATGGTGGTTCCCAGGAAGCGGAAGGACTCAACAGAGGTCACCGGAGTGTGTGTGTGTGTGTGTGTGTGTGTGTGTATGTGTGTATATATATATATATATATATATATATATGAAATTAATTCCACGAAACAGAATGCATTGAAATAAATTCCTTGGTTTACTCTATTTTTTGCAAAAATGATACAAAAACTACACCAAGAAGTCTGACGATTTAATTGATGCATAAATAAATAATTCTGGTGGAAGTTAAAAGACATTTGTTATTAAATATGGTCAAACTCCTTTGACCAAACTACCATTTTCTCCACTGCTGATGTTTTTCTCAAAACTATCTCAATATTTATTGGAGTGTTGTATTTTGTGGCTGTAGGGTTTTAGAAAAGCGTGAATGAGATGGAATATGACAAAAGCAAAATGGAAAAGTGGCTTACTGAAAAAAACGGTCACATGCCTTGTATGAATGTCAATACAGGACCAAGTCCAACTCTGCCGGTTTCTAGACAGCTAAGAGTGGTTAAAATGGCAGGACAAGGAGAATCCTCCTGCTTGTTGCACCTAAACACTACGAGAGAGCTGGGAGCTAAGTTCTGCTTCAGCTTTCCCCAACAAACCCTCACTAAATCCCTAACAGTCAGAAGCAACCACTCTCCACAATCTTGTTAGCTAACAGGTCATTCATTTAGCTGGGAAGTGAAGGCATGCACACTTGTTCACACATAGGCATGTGCATTATTCATTAACAATACACCATTACATATTGTAAATGAACTGATTTGTTGGTCTAGTGAGCACAGGAAATGCACTGCAGAGTAATTCATAAGCGAAACATTGGCAGGATTGCACACATACACACACAAACAAACAAACAAAGTGCAGAAGGAACTATGGGTATTGACATACTTTTATCAGGAACTATTAAGCAGCAGAGAGCAGCAGCCCTGCAGAGAAATATAAAGATGGCTTTTAAATGCTGAATTAAACAGTCAGTCTGTTTCAGGGTGTGTGTGTGTGTATATGTGTGTGTGGGAGACAGACAGAAAGTGAGAGAAAATCAAGAGTGTGAAAAGGGATGGTATGGTGTTATGACAGAAGGCGTGACAGGATGGAACAAGAAAAGTGCAATAAGTGAAATAAACGACATCCTCATGAACAAGTATTTGTAATAGAAGTGATGAACAGATGCAGAAGAGTCAGAAATGACTTTAAAAATGCTGACTAATTTGGCTAAGAACACATCATTACACTCCTATGCTGAAAAAAAAAAGGCAGACAGAGACAGAAAGAGAGAGAATAGAATAAAAGCAAAACAATAAACAAAACCAATGGAGAGCAGGCCAGCTCGTCTGCATTGTAATTATGGGAGATGTAATTATGAGCGATGGTGGAGGCAGCCAGGCTCTGGGCTGAATGGAGCAGCTGGAGAAGTCATGTGGTGTTACCCTGCCTGCACTCACTGGGGGCCAGACTGTTTACATGCTGCGGCACACACACACACACACACACACACACACACACACACAGTACATCTGTATGTAATTCAACTAGGTGTTTGAAATATAAAATTCTGTTTTATACAATTTTGTAATCTGTTCATGATGGTTATTGGAAAAATTAATACAATTTTATATAAAAATGTATATGTCTGTACTTTTGTATTTTCAAAATACCTCAAAGCCAGCACCTTCCATTTGCTATAAATGGGCTAAGCCCTCCCTCTTTTTTGCCATCCACATCATCTTATCTGCTGTTGGCTTGAAGTGGTTTATTTATTTAACTTTTTTTAATTAACTTTTTTGAACCATGAACAATAACACCAGCAGTGAGAGTAAGAAAAAAAAAAATACACATATGAAATACAGTATGGGGCTGATTTCTGTTTAGCCCACACTGTATAGTCCTGTATATATAGCTTTATAGCTATATAGCTTTTAACGGTCTTAACAAATCATTGGTCAGAATATTATTAAACAAATGCACTCCTGAGAGCTCCTGTGCCACCATTTGCTCATTTACTTTTTGCTGTTTGAGTAAAAGCTAGAAACAGAGATATTTACTTATATAGTCTTCTTGTACACAAAGGTTAAATCATGATAATGATTAAAATGTTTTAGTAAAATTCAAACTAACATGTCTGGGTGTACAAAATTTTCCAAAAACCTCTTCTGGGATTTTTTTTTTCCTTAAAAGATTAGTCATTATTTGGTTATCTGCTACACCTGATGCAGCTCATCAAGGATCACAAGGCTTAAACATATCAAAGAGAAAGCTATCCCATACTAAGCTCTTTTATCTATTTGTTTAATTCTTGTTAATTCCCTGACCAATGAGTTGTTGTTAAGACCATTAAAAGCTTAATATTTTGTCCTTTTTTTTGCCCAGGAGTGTAGGTTCACGCAGTGACAGTCATGCCAAGTGAGCAAATTTACTTGAGTTTTCTTTGCTGTCATTGTGATTCACATTATTCCAAGGTTTTCACAATGCTTTTCGAGGAGAAACTAGAAGTAAGCATAGACTGTCCAGGCGCTAACGTCCTCTCTCATCCGCGATAGAAGAACATTAACAGAACAGTCAAAGCAATAAACAAAGTCACAAACACATACGACATCATACAATGGAGCAGGTACGTGAGGGGTCTTTTTTGTTGGTTACAGTACGGGAGGGTGGGGGGGGGGGGGCAAGAGATTAGAAAAAAGAGGAAAATGTGACACTGAGGCAGTCCTTGACTAGGGCAGAGTATTTACGAAAACAGTGTGTACTATCCGAATTGATATGGTGTGCTTTGGGGAGCTGTTGTTATCACAGCTGTGTGTCTTTGGAGTGTCCGGTGAAGATCAAGAGTCAAAACAAAGCATATTCTGCGATGAAGGTCTCTGGGAGAAAGAAAAATTAGCCAGGGAGGAAAATGCACAAACATAATCAAGCAAATTTAAGAACTCAGGAGATCGTACAATTTAGTCGTACTTATACGTAAACTTCATAACCATAAGTTTCACGTCGCTTGGTTTGAACAGAAGCTGGCTAA
>CM040991.1:13260910-13303999 GCA_022985145.1 Pangasius djambal
GGTGAAGATCAAGAGTCAAAACAAAGCATATTCTGCGATGAAGGTCTCTGGGAGAAAGAAAAATTAGCCAGGGAGGAAAATGCACAAACATAATCAAGCAAATTTAAGAACTCAGGAGATCGTACAATTTAGTCGTACTTATACGTAAACTTCATAACCATAAGTTTCACGTCGCTTGGTTTGAACAGAAGCTGGCTAACGACAAGCATAACTTTTCTTCTTAGCATGCTTGCTATTCATAAAGGGGAAAAACATAATGAAAAACTTGATTGTGTGTGTATTGACTTGTTTCTATTCAGCATGTTAACCCTAACCCTAACCGCATGTTCCTCTTGTTACAGGATGTGTTTAAACAATATCACATGATCAGTAATGTGCTTTATTATCCATCATACTCATAATTTCGCTAATTAGTCATCTGGATGCTAGCTCGCAGGCAAAGCTGCCTTATTGCTATGTTCCTCTCAGTAATACATGGGAAAAACAGGAGCACAACACTTGAGAAACCAAAGAGACAGCATAATTGATTTATAATTTAGTTCAGACTACTAGCTTGGTTTCAGAAAGATACCATTCATTAGCTAATTCCCACCAACGCTAAAGCTAATTACCTTTAAGTGAAAGAGGCACTAATATAATTCGGAGTATTTTGTAATATGAATTAAAGTGCACATTTATGTATTTTTTATTTTTTTTTGGGAAAAAACAAATTTTTAAAACATAGTACCTTTACTAGCTCTATTTTCTTACTGAGTCAAATAACACACCACAATACACTATACATGAAGCAATTGCTGCTAGCATATGTTAAACCCACACAGGCACAAACGAAAAACATTCAAGAAACAAGTGCTGATGGAGAAACATTTCCACAATCCCCCTCTAGGCAGGAACAAAATGTCTGCCATTTCTCATTCTCCCATTTCTCATTGTCACTCCTCCACTGGGCTAAACAGGCACGCGCACACACACACACACACACACACACACACACACTTACTTCCATTGGGCTAAAAAAATCTCTTGCCACCTGTTTATATAACACACAGCAGAATGAGGCGCTTTGCACTCACTCACTCTCAAACACACACACACACACACACACACACACACACACACAGCCTCCTGAGCAATCGCCGCTAAAAGCACTTCATTGTTCAACCACAGACAGAGCTTGTGGTTTGGCCGCTGAGCCAGACTTGGACTGGATCACATTAAAACATAAAAGATCTACTTATCAGAAGTGTGAAGATCTTTGAAAAACCTTCTCCACCAATATCCACGCACAATTACAATCGAGCCCATGGAATCATTTTATTAAACGACTCAACAGACGAGACATGTGTTTTGAATTTGACATGGGGCGAATAAACATATACTTTAGCCACTCTTCTTTTTTTTTTTTTTTTTTTTTAAATAAGCCATGTTATCAGTGGTCTAATCAGACAAGAGATGGTAAATAAAATTAAAAATCCATGAAAGATTACAAATACTCTTTTTTCTAAACTAATACCTCTAATCTTATAGCTCATCTCTGGTCGATGAGCTTCCTTCAGCTAAATAATTTACATAAATTTACATAAACAAGCCACAACAGAGGATCTGCTATAGACGCTGAGATGGTTCATGTTTTGAAAACTAGTCACTGAATGACAGCCATTTTTTTTTCATATGTTTATCAATCTCTTCTTCTGTATTTTATTTTTAAAGTACTCTGTTCGGGCCGCTGAAATACTTTAGGTCAGTGGTCCGCCAGTTGACGATCCTGCTTCAGACTACTGAGACTCACTCAGACTCCTGCTGTATGACTTCCTCAGCCACACAGTTATGTTTCTGCATTATGTAGTCTATTAAATGCAGAACTTTAATTATGCATACTATGGCTTGAGTTACGCTCGGCGACTGGCTGCTGTTAAAAGCTCTTGTTCCAAACACTTTCCAAAGTAGTTCAGGCTCCGCACACCTGCAAGTCACACTCAGTGCAATCAACACAGCATAACATCTCTCATAACACTGACAAGTGCACCAGTACCCTGTGTCTCTCACACAAACACACATTTAAACACACATACACACACTCTAGCAGATGCTGTTCAATCACGCCCCTCGCCTGGGAGAGTGTAATTTCAGGGCAAGTATTACCAGCTTGGTGCCGAGTGCAAAGGTGCACAAATGAATTAAAGACCACTTTACAGAAAGCTACAGGCAAAGGTGAAGAGTTCAACAAGCTACAAATCTGCTCTGGCCCTCAGAACAAAATGCATGGGTTCACACCGTGGAAAACAAACAACTCAGAGTGTGGGTTTCAACTAAACACAGAGATGCAATGTAGACACCAGGGAGAATACATTAGATATCCAAACAGCACTCACTTATATTCTTTCCCTAAATCTGAAATGAAGTTAGTGATTAAAGTTATTTTTCTTTTAAATTCAAACTGAATAATATTTATTAAATACTCAGGACCTGATTTCTTAAGATTCCAAATAATTTGCACTGAATTCTGTGTGCACTTGGATCAACTGTGTGTGTTAACAGTGGGTGTGTTGTGGGTGATTTACAAAAGATAATTGTGTGAATTACATCCCATGAATTAATTCAGGGGAGGAAGTGATATGTAAGTGAGATTTTTCAGACTCCCAAAAGAGAAAAGTGAACTTGAAACTCAAGTAAAATGCTGACTAAAGCCAGTGAGATCCATTGAAATACTGTTCAAAATTAGATATGAATAAATGAATAGATGATTGCAGATATAATTATGCACTGCCATGAGCATAACTTTGTTTTGAAGAGTACCGTGGATGAAAAGATAAGCCCTACTTTATTTGCATTTATGCCACAATATCACGACTGTAGATTTCTATAGATAAAACACATTCACAAAAGAATAATGTGATTATACTGCCATATGTGATAAAAAAAAAAAATGCAGGATAAGAAACCTGACAGCTTGTGCTGTGTTAATTTGTGATTGTTTGATACAAGAGTTTTATCCTAGAGCATATGTTTAATTAAAAACTCCACCAAAAGGCAGTTTAAGTAAAGTTTTTACAAAGCGTTTAGATCCATTTCTGCTATTAATTGTTTTCAAAAAAAAGTGGTGGAGACATGTCCTGAGTGTCCTCAGTGTCCCCAGCTTAAGTTACACATACTGTATTGTTTCACAAGGCTCTGTTTCAATGCAGTCACCATCACAGGTGTGAACATGTGGTGAATATTTAATATAAAAACAACTTTTCCTCAATAATACTGTCATCATTTTGAGAAGCTTTTATTAAAGCATTGATTACATAAACCTTTTCCTGATAAAACGTACTAAATACTAAAAATACATTTTGTCTTCAACTGGTGGAAACAGACTTCCACAAATTTAACACATGTGCGCCAGATGTATTTATTTGCAAACACAATCACCATTCCCAAAGTGATTTTCAGGCACAGTAAATCAAGTTGCATTGACAGTGCCCTGTAGTTTGCACTTTTAGGTATAAAAGCCTCAAACTGCAAAGCCTCAAATCATTAAGCAAAACAAACAATATGGACAAGACGTGATATTTTGCTTATGTAACAGATATAATCTTCCATAGTCCCTGTTAAATCAGCTTACATGATTCCTTTTCCATGTGCTTTTATACACACAGATCTTTAACAAGCCAGGGCCTCAGTTGTATTACTCCGATTGTTCATTTGTAACATCAACAATTAGAAACCAGTTTGACCCGTGTACCATAAAATATCAACAATTTACACTTTGCAGAAAGTAACAGCTAAGACTGGCTAAGTACCAATGTTTCATTTCTGTCTTGAACATACGACTGATGCGTGCTATAAATCCATGACCTGATCTATAGATATGCAAAGGCAAAGGATCAATCTGATATAGATACAGATGCACCAAAATGATAATCTGGTAAGATTTCTCTAGATTTCCTAAAGGTAGAGTTGTTTCAATGCCAGTAGATCATCTAGAATAGTTATTTAATATGACGCCTGTAGACTAAGCAATCAGTCTCACCTACAATCCATAGATGCTCTAAAGCATTGAACTGGTCTAAAGATGGCGTGTAGACAGTTTTAAGGATTGAGCTGATTTAAAACCTGTTGATGCTCTGAAGGGAGTGATGTGATCAAAAACCTGTAAATGCTCTAAAAGCCATTGGATGAGCATGGCATCTTACATCATTTATCAAATGCAATATGTTAGCAGCCCACAACATAAATCATGCCACTGCCCTAGTTTCCTGTGTGGGAGAGAAAGAAAGAGAGAGAGAGAGAGAGAGAGAAAGAGAGAGAGAGAGAGAGAGAGAGAGAGAGAGAGAGAGAGAGCGTACAGCAAAGAAATAAGATAGACAAAGGGAGAGGTGTGAGAGATAAAGAAAGGGGGTATATTTGTGTGTCAATCTGTGTGTGTGTGTGTGTGTGTGTGTGTGTGTGTGTGTGTGTGTGTGTGTGTGTGCTGTTGACAGTGCTCATTTGAAGGCACATACATTTCTAGAGTTTCTTGAATAAGAATCTGTATTTTTTTTTGTCCAATCCAGCTATAGTTTGGATCGAAAATCAAATAACACACAGACATCCTAGAAAAAAAAAACAAATGAACAAAACAAACAAACAAACTCCATAAATCGATTCCATACAATATTTTGCGAGAAGCAGAACCCTAACACTAAACACATTTCATCTGCCAACTAATAAGAACAGAAACACCATAAGCATTAAGTCACTGGTCACTAGGATTCCTGCTGTCCTGATATCCTTGGGTCAGCCTCACTCACCTTTCTTATCCCCGAAGAAGAGGGTTTGCTGTGCGGGGTTTGACCACTGGAGGGAGGTGTTGTCATTATGATCCACGCGACAGGTCAGGTTGGCCGTCCCTCCCTCTGTCACCGTCACATTCTGGACAATTGGGAACTGGCCTTGGGCTCCTGGGAGACAAGCACAGAGAGAAAAGCAGATTGTGGTCAGGTGTGCACACAAAGTATCAGAGCGACACTGTGCTGAACATGGAGCGCTGCAGAATGTGCTTTTTCAGGAAATTGCTCAAAATGTTGCTTTCTTTTGGAAATCCCCTGTGCCACTGATGTATGGCATGTAAGGAACAAGAGAAACCTTGATTGTGGTACATGAGGAATCCAGGTTGGGGTACCTGTGCTACCTCCAAGGAAGTACGTCAACATGTTCCCTAGTGACAAAAAGAGCTAAGCAGTTGGCTTTAGACTTGGAAGTTAAGTGTGTAACTAATTTGGTTAGCCTTTGTCTCTTACTGAGCACAGTGTGGCTGTGTGTAGGGAACTAACTGTCTCCTAAGTGCCCTTGAGCAAGGTAGTTTGGCCTGGTCTACATTAGTGTAGCACAGAAAGTAAAATAAATAAATAAATAAATAAATAAATAAAATCTTGGAAATTGAGACACACTGAGTAGCTCGCAGTGGGTGTCCATGAAGAGACTAAATAATGATAAAAACAATCCATCAGGGTCAGTGCCTGAGACGCAAGGTGTCAAGTTTTAACGAGAGAAGTGAGTAAAGCTTTAGCTCAGTTAAGAAATTATTCACAAACTGACATCTTCTGCGGCACCCCAGGGTTGGAGAACCCAATAATAAATGACCTTGCACTGAAGAGGAATGCAGAGAGGAGAGATAATGAAAATGTGTGCATATATAAAGGAGACCCTGGAGAATAAGTGATAGATGAATAATCCATGTGTATTTATAGTGTGGCAATGACGCATCTCATACTACAGGTCAACATCTACGCAACAGCCACTGTGTAACAGTCAGGATGGGTGATAGATATCACACTGAGACAATGAGGGGTAGGGGATAATAGAGAGAGAGAGACTGTCATATACATGTGCATCAACATCCCTAAAGGAAAGCTAATGGCACAAAAAAACTTTGAGGACAGACCTCTGAGTCTTGAACCTGGAGGGACTATATAAAACACAATGGAGCATGCTGATATAAGGAAAATAATCCATGATATGGTGGTGTGATGTAGCCCAACAAACTGCAAAGCAGTTTTTTTCCCTCTTGTACCCAAAATGAAGCAGTGATTTGCCAATTACTACAGTTTTCTAGCTACATTTAATGTTATAGAATATCCACCAGACAAGTTAGTTCCTGTTATCGCTTACATTATAGCAGCTTTAAACAGTCGTTCCCTCACTTTTTTCTCTCTCTTGAAGTTAAAAAGTTACTCTTGAAGTCAAAAAGCACAGCTTGTGAGAAACCAGAGAGTACAAAGTCCTCTGTCCTGAAGACTCTCCTATGGCAGAAAACCTACTGACTGTTACAAAGCACTGACACTTGAGACTCCTTACATAAATGTTAAATAAATGTCTCCTAACAGAAAGCTTCACCATTTCAATACTTATCCATTTTTTGCTTATTAAATAACACAGCATTCAATAGTGCTGTGGTATAAAGAATATTTAAACAACCAACAAATTGCAAGCGAGCTACGGGCTGATGAGTTGATTCCTGCTCCTGTGTCCTTGCCTGATTCAGCCTAACAAGCTCATTGCTGATCTTCCATGTAGAGATGGGGCATCTCATGCTCACACAGGTCATAAAAAACTAAACAGTTCTTCTCTAGTCAAGCGCAAAAGGGAATTTGCCATTTTTTTGATAGAACTGTGGTGCATTTGGTAAAACCCGGTCATAAAGGTGAAGATCTTTTCCCATATCTTCAGCAGGCCTCTCTTCTCCTCCATATTAAATAAACAATATAAGAGATATAGTACAATAACACTGTCACCATGGCAACAAACTTTGACTGTGGCATACTTGTATTCTGCTTATAGGTATATCTGTACATTTCCAAATGTAAGCCTACTGTATCAGTACCATATCATATTCCTTATTCTTTCACGATTCATTGATTAGCATTGTAGGCATTAGCAACATAGCCAAAAGGGTAACAAGCTCCTAACATAGGTTCACTATCACACGTTTAGTGGATATTGTGTGATCGGGGGGGGGCTTTATTTTATATAGTGCCTTTAAAAAGGCCTCTCAAAACAGTTAATAATAAAATACAAATCAAAAGAATAATAACAATAATAGTAATAATAATATATATAATATAATATGAATAATAAAAAGAACTAATTCATCAAGTAAAACCTATCCTAAAGAAATAAGTTTTGAGAGAAAATTTAAATACACTAAAAGACTGGGCTTCCCTAAGATCAGATAGTAGTGACGGTTTTGGAGCATAAGAAGAAAATGCCGTATCACCCATAATACATGAAGTCTGAGGGACAGTTAAAAGACCAGAATTGGAGGAGTGGAGATCACGTTTTGGGGTGTAATGGGTTAAAAACTCAACCAAATACTGGGGAGCGCAACCATGCAAAGTCTTGTATGTAAGCATGAGGATTTTAAAATCAACACAAAGCCTGAAATTCAGTGCAAGGACTCCAAAATAGGAGTGATGTCACTTGTCTTGGACCTAGTCAGGATTCTAGCTGCTGGATTTTGCACATACTGCAGTTTATTTATTGTAGACTTAGAGACCCCAGCAAGGGGCGCATTGCAATAATCAATACGAGAAAAGACAAAAGTATTGATCAGCTTTTCAGCCACAGAGAAAGATAACATAGTGCACGATCTTGCAATATTTCTGAGAAGAATGAAGGATGTTGTAACAGTATTCTGCACATGTGGATCAAACTCCAAAGCAGAGTCATCCACGGATAAATTTAAAGAGCCAGCTTTATGAAGCTGGTGAGGAGAGCCAATGAGCATTACTTCATTCTTATTACTGTTACGACAAAGAAAATTTTGAGCCATCCATATATTTATCTCGGCAATACAATGTGAAAGAAAAGTGACTACCACATTATCACCAGGTTAAAAATGTACGTAAATCTGTGTGTCGTCCGCGCAAAATGATAATTAAGACCGATTGATGTTAAGAGCTGACCAAGAGGAAAAATGTAAACACTAAAAAGTATGGCGTCCAAGTTTGAACCCTGAGGGACACCAAAGTGAACTGAACCCATCTCTGACCTACATCCACCCAGACAGACAAACTGCCTACAATCTGAGAGATAGGATCTAAACCAATTTACGCAGTCGCTGAGACACCAAAGACAGCTTCAAGATGGGTAAGTAAAAGAGTGTGATCAACTGTGTCAAAAGCGCCACTGAGATCAAGAAGGACGAGAACAGAAAGAGAACCAGAGTCAAAAGCTATTAACAAGTCATTAGATATCTTAACTAAAGCTGTTTCTGTACTGTGGAGTTTACAGAAGCCGGATTGAAGGGCCTCAAAAAGATTGTTAACAATGAGGTGATTGTGTAATTGAGAAGCAACAGTTCGTTCTAAGATGTTCGCAAGGAAAGGAAGGTTAGAGATAGGACGAAAGTTGTTCATGTTGTTCCAAATCAGTGCTAGTCTTTTTAGGTACTGGAGTTACAGCAGCAATTTTACATGCTGCTGGAACACCACTAATGTACAGGGAGTCATTTTTTATACTCAAGAGGAAAAACATGATTTAAATAAACTGGTTGGTATAGGATCAACAATGCAAGTGGTAGCCTTCATACGTGATACCACATTACCTAGAGAAACACAGTCAAAATTTGAAAGAGCTGTGCCAGAAAAAACAGGAGAGACTGAGAGAAGAAGTAGAGGAGACAGAAAAAGTAGTCAGAATGAACTGAATTTATGAACTGTCAAACTAAAAAAAAAAAAATCAAGATTTGTTACAAAGCTCAGTTGAAAAAGGCAAGTTGGTGGAGCAGTTACATTTATTACAGTTACAATATATTTATAGTATGGAAAAGTTGTCTGGGATAATTTTGATTGTTAACATTTCAAAGGAGGAAAGGAATCCAAGCCAGATATGAGAAAATTTTGTCATTGAGGGGATCTGATGGAGAAAAACAACTTAAAGAACAAGCAAGAAAGTTAGTAAAATCAGGCAGATCGATGGATTTCCACGAAATTTTACAGTGCAAGTAGAGGAGATCTCTGTATGTGTTAATTCCATATTAAGAAAGATGGCTAGATGATCAGAAAGACCTAAATCAACATAGGAAAACTCAGACACGAAAGAACCATTTGCAATAACAAGGTCTAATGTGTGACCTTTGTTATGTGTAGAACAGTCAACAAAATAGCTCGTTTCACAGACAGCTAGCTCAACAACCCTTCTAGCCCATGGGAGTAATTTGATTAAAGAGGAGTCCATCACTCTGTTTGTGCCATGTTTCTGTTAAGCACACAAGTTTTTTCTGTGATAATGACTGATAAAAGCAAAGCCTTGTTATTCACAGAGCATGCGTTAAATAACGCTGCCAGGCTCAGGGACACAGAAGATAACGGGGAAAACTCCAAATGAAGAAGCGCCCACAAGTCGTTAGTTATCTCCAGTACAAGATAGTCTTTCAGCTTTACGCTGAAATACTGGAACAGAGATGGCAGTAGAAGACGAGTGGATAAAACTGTGCCTTGAAGAGCGATATATTATAAAGTGTCTTCTGCCAAATAGCAGTTCCTTATTACGTTCAGTAGCTGGCGTGTGGCGTACCTTAAAGCCATGCTGAGGGAATGCACATCTACAGTAACCATGCAGTAGCATAAATCCTGGCCAGGGCAACAGCAGGATTGACTCCACCAGAGAAAGCTCACAGATAAAAACAACAGTCCAAAGTGATCCCACATTGCAGCAAGGCAATTAATAAAACAGCGATCAGACTGAAAACCTCAAAGCTCCAAACCCCTCGCTAACATTCAAAATAACCAGATAAACATTTAAGAAAACAAGGAAAGCAGTGAGAGGAGCGGCAGCCAAACACGCCAGCGTTCCCTATCAACCGGATGTAGTACGCCAGTAGTACACATGGACAAAAAAGTATGCATGAAAACAAATATGTTTAAAAAAACAAAATTGATAGGAAAAAAGTATTCAGACGCTACAAAGTAACAACGGTAGTACTTTGTTGCAAAGCTGTTGTTGGCAAATACAGCTTTGAGATGTCTACAGTAGATCTCCTGACATCTTTTTGCAGTATAGTGGATCGAGTTTGTCCCATTCCTCTTGGCAGATCGTCTTCAATTTCCATCTGATAGATTTACAGTTTTAAAATCCTCCATCAATTCGATTCAAGTCAGGAGACTGGCTAGGCCATGCAAGACATTCCTGAGTTATTTTGGCTGTATGTTTGGGGTCGTTGTCTTGCTTCAAACATCCATCTTCTCCCCAGATTCAGTTTCTTGTCCGATGAGATTAAATTCTCCTCTAATATGCCCTGGTACACCGTGCGTATGGTCTTCTTGGAATAATAGTGAATTATTGCCAAAGAGTTCTATTTTTCAGTTTCTTCTGACCAGAGTATACTGTTCCAAAAGTGCTCTGATTTGTCTAAACACTTTTTCAGCAGAGGAGTCTTGTGGGGGGAATGGACATGCAACTCATTGCGTATTGTTGTTCCTATTGTTCCTGTTGCTGTCAGGTAGTCTTTCAACACTTTTTAAATGACTGCTGGTTTCTTTCTTACCTTATCATTAGTCTGAGAACATATTGTAAAATTTTGCATGGCACACCAGCCTGGAGATGATTAGTTGTGATTCCATAAACTTCCTACCTGCATATTATCACACCAATTGTACTGACAGGGATTTTAAGGTCTATGGCTCTGTAGTTTATATATAAGCCCCTCTTTGATGAAATAATAGCCTCCACTCTTTTGCGAGGGCTTTTTACTAGAAGTTGGAGTGTGGCTTATGGGATTTGTGCTCATTCAGCCACAAGAGCATTAGTGAGATCAGGCATCGATGTTGGGTGAGAAGGCCAATCGGAATTCCAATTCATCCCAAAGGTGTTGAGTGGGGTTGAGGTCAGGGCTCTGTGCAGGCTACTCAAGTTCTTCCACTTCAAAATTGGAAAACCATTTCTTCATGGACCTCACTTTTTGCACAGAAGCACTGGCATGCTGGAACATGTTTGGGCCCCTTAGCTCCAGTGAAGGGAATTTGGTAATGCTACAGCATTCAAAGACCTTCTGTGCAATTGTGTGCTTCCAGCTTTGTTGCAACAGTTTGGGGAAGAACCACATATGGGTCCAATGGTCAGGTGTCCACACACAAAGTGTGTGATATAATTTTAAACACTAGGGTTAATTGCAATTTGATACTATACCAGACCCTGTGTTACAAGACACCATAGTAACATGCAGTAATATGTGTATCACTAGAGCATAAGTATATTGATAGAGACACGTTCCAGCTGTATCCCAAATAAGTAAACTTCTTCCAGTTTGTAACACTTCTGACTGTTCAAGAGGGTGAAAACCTATGCAAAGTACTTCATGACTTGATCAGGCTAGGTAATACATTATAATACCTGCCCAGAAAAAAATCAAAACACTAATGTTGTCATGCCCTATAACTGACTCGTACAAGTACTATACCAGAACCTGTGTTACAGTGCATTACAACATTAATCTGTAAAGTTCTTAATGTAGGGGTGTAATGCCACTATCTGTATCTGTTTCATGTTCCAAATTTGAGCTGGAAGCCTGCACGTCCTAAACTGGGCTTTTTTTTTTTTTAATTAAATATGAATCCTACCGCGATGCCCCTGGAAGCACTGTAAAACACTTGAAAAAAAAAATGGGTGCTGGAAAAAGAAGTCATTTTTCAGTTCCAAAATATATCAACAAATAGCAATTTGAAGAACATAACTTTATTCAAAAGGAGAATTCTGGGAATAACATGTATTATGAATTTTCATGTTCTGTAAGTATGCATATACATTATATGGCCAAAAGTTTATGGACACCTGACCGTCACACTCATATGCTCTTGTTGAATATCCCATTCCAGATTTATTCCCCCTCTGCTGTTATAATAAGCTCCATTCTTCTGGGAAGGCTTTGCTCTAGATTTTGGAGCATGGGTGTGGGGATTTGTGTTCATTCACCTACAAGAGCATTAGTGAGGTCAGGCACTGATGTTAGGTGAGGAGGTCTGGGGTTCAGTCGGTGTTCCAGTTCATCCCAAAGGTGTTCAGTGGGGTTGGGGTCAGGGCTCTGTGCAGGACACTCGAGTTCTTCCACTCCAACCTTCACACACCATGTCTTCATGGAGCTCGCGTTGTGCACAGGGGCATCGTCATGCTGGAACAGGTTTGGGCCTCTTAGTTCCAGTGAAGAGAAATCATAATGCTACAGCATACAAAGACATTCTATACAATTGTGTGCTTCACACTTTGTGGCAACAGTTTGAGGAAGAACCACATATGGGTGTAATGGTCGGGTGTCCAAATACTTTTGACCATATAGTGTATGATATGTATGTGGCCATTAGAATAGCCAGTATCCTATGCACTTAATAGGAATTCTAGTTAGAGTAAAACCTTTGCCTTCTTATGCTTATACACACTGTATGAAAAAAACTGTCTCAACATTGAGAAGGCTGGAAATAAACTTCAGCAAAGTCAAAGTTGCTAATTTCGTGATTATTTTTGTCCTGTGTCATTTTTCCTCAAGAAGTATGAATAAGGGTTTTTGAATGACTTGCATTAATTCCAGCCCTCTGGCTCCTGCTCTGACATCTGGATCCAAAACAATTTCATACTATAACTGAGTGTTGTAGAAACTGATGGTTTTAGGATGATATGCCTGTGTGGAAAAAGCCTGACTGTCCATCTGTCATATTTTGAGTCATGCACTGGCTGTTACCTAATTTGTCAAAATTAAATAATGGCCATTTAAAACAGCCTCCTTTCTCCCTTAAAAATAGATTCATGCAAGTTTGGTGGTATATTAACATCAGGTGTTGCTTTTGCTTGGAAAAAGAAGCTAATGAACCACCCAGCACACGTAAGAGCCATTTTCACCTATGTTGACACCAGTGTCGAGCTTGACTTAATGAGCCTTATACTGAAGAGTGGCGGCAAGTCCCTCTAAGGAGGATATGTCATTTCCAGTGCTGATTAAACTCTTCCACAGAAACAGTGGGAGTTAAAAATGGAAGGAGGAAAAGCGAGGGAGAGATGTATCTATGTTAGTCTAGGTAGGGAACATGCATTATTCATAAGGGTTTTGCGTGAAGCATTGCCTGCCAGCAAGTGTCTCTTCCTTCTTCCGTTCCTCCCACCATTTCTCTCACTATTCTTCTGTCCCACCCTGTTACTCTCTTTTTTTTTCCCCTCTACTACTCTCCACTCATAACTTTATTCTCTCTCTCTCTCTCTCTCTCTCTCTCTCTCTCTTTCTCTCTTTCTCTCTCTCTCATATTACTGGTGGAAAGACTTCCAAAATGTACAAAGCTGTCATCACGGCTAACTCTGAAAAATCCAAAATATATGAAATAAAAGTTTTTGGTCAATATTTCATATTTTCTAGCCTTTACCTTTATTCTAAAGTGTAGAAAATAGCAATAATTAAAAAAAAAAAATTAAGAAAGAAAAAAGTAACCCCATCTATAGGTAGGTGTCTTCATTCATGTGGCATCTGGCAGAATGGTGTGCACTTTTACCTGCATAACCCGATTCAAAT
Source organism: Pangasius djambal (assembly GCA_022985145.1). Taxonomy (NCBI): domain Eukaryota; kingdom Metazoa; phylum Chordata; class Actinopteri; order Siluriformes; family Pangasiidae; genus Pangasius; species Pangasius djambal. The sequence goes on from CM040991.1 coordinate 13,274,424, forward strand.
GTGCATAAATACTGACGTAACTTTTAAACTTAAGTCACCAGTTCTGAATACAAGTTTTCAAGTCACCCATTTCTCTTGAATACACCAAAGTGTTCAAGAGAAAACCTCATTATTGCTCTTTACTTTGTGCTCCTACATGTCATTATTTAAATGCCTTGAATGGACCACTGATCTCGACTTGCTCCAGCAATGCCCAGAGCAATCAGCGCAGAGCACGGCTGTTGTAATGAAGTAGAATTTTACTCTACTATTGCCTTGAGCTGCTGGAGAAAAGCAATTAAACATCACAGAGAGTTACTCAAGAGATGGAATAATGGACTGACGAACACCGGGGCATTAAGGTCACGCTTTGTGGTCCAGGCATGATCATGGGCTTAATACGCCACATTAGGCTTACTGTTCTAATTTGTCTGTGCCTATTATTGTGACATTGTTCAAAAGCACAGAATCAAAGCTCTGGCCTGGACTTTATTTCCACTGCTCCAGGGAAAGGACTAAAAGCTTGGGTTAAAGCCCAGGTCTTCTCCATGCTGGAGAAAACAGAGGCCTTTTTTAGTATTATCTGGGTGACCGACATTCCCGCTTCTATTTCCTCCCTGCATGTGCACATGTATGGTGTGTTTGAAGAGTGATGGGAGAATTTGCATGAGTTTTGTCACCTTTCTGTCCCTGCTGCGGTGCTGCTCCTGGGAGACTCGGTGCATTGTGGTGATTTGATTAGAACTGGCATATTCCAGTGTTTGCTTAATTGAGCAGTGAAGTAAGTTCTTCCGCCCTTCCCTCTAGCCAGGCCTGGCTGATTGAGATGGGCCTCCCGAGGGATCAGTGCTGTCTGAGGTGGGCCATAACCCCTCTACATCGGTGTCTCTCTCACTCTCCATCCCTCCTCTCACTCTATCCCTCACTGTCAATCAGCTCATTTCTGTTCCCTATCTCCCTCTCACTATCTCATGCTCTCTGTCTCTCAACTCCATGTGTAAAATTAGCTCCCTTCTCTCCTTCTCTCCTACATCCTCAACAACTGTGCCACAGTGGGAGAGAGAGACAGAGACAGGCAGGGAGGAACTGTGAAAGAGAAGAAGTTGAGAACAAGAGAAAAGCAGAGGGGGAACAATATGTTTTACATTTATATTAATGCATATTTTTGCATTAATATACACCTTGTTATGGTGTAGGCATGGTTCCCACTTTTCACCTTCACAGTCTGTCTCAAAGCTTTGATACTAGCATAAACGACAGTTAAGAACCCGTGATATCTGTGATATCAATTGCCACATCTTTAAGACTTGAAATTTCATTTGTTCTATGGCAACAGCACACACTGCACTTTTTCACAATGCATTGTTTGCGTGCTGCAGTTATATAGTTATGGTTCTTCAAATTAGCACTCCAGTATTTTTCAACCAAGGCTATGTACGTATGATGCATCTGTGCCATATGTCTGATTACTTCAAACAAGAATTTTGACACATTTCCTTGTACTAAATGTAAAAAAAAAGAAAGTTTAATTAAAACTCACTTATAATGGAAGACTAAGGTCAGTTGTCACAGCAGTCAATCAACATTTATGCAAAAGATTTCATGGAAATGAATGGTTTAGTCAAGTCCTTTGTAACTTAAGCTCTAAATCTGTATTATTCAGCCTCTCATGAGAATAGAGAGATGGGAATATAGAGATCGGAATACTTTTTCAGAGGAAAGGACTTGTGGTCATGCATTGGCAATGTAGTATTGTGGGTCTGATCGTGCATGTATTTTATGAAACCTTGGGGAATAGCATAACTAAATGGAATGACTTATGAATACTGGGATGACTTATGAATATAAATTAATATAACACTTGCCGTTAGATTTCCACTGTATGAGTGTTATGAATAAATTGATTTTCTGTTCTTTCCTAAATATATGGAAATGTGTAGGAAATGTTTGCCCATGGTAATCGTACATATGCTACAATTGCTATCGATAGAGATTAGGCTGAAAAATGTTGGAATTGCATTCCTTTAAGAAGCTGCAAAGCATGGGCTGTGCATGTGTATGTATGTGTTTTTGTGTGTGAGAGAGAAAGACAGGTGCCAGCCTGCACCTTAAATCCTGGACACTGCTGTAACCTTTCGGAGGGGAGCCTGAACAAGCTGACCTTTAGCAGGACTCTGTAGCTTTGCCCTGCCTCTGCAAAACTCTGCAGACTGCCTGGGGGAAGACAAGCCTCTAACCTTTAGCCTGGTTACACACATGCGTGCACGCACACACACACTTTCATAAACATACACATAATACAACGTAAGAAAAGGTCATCTTTAGAATCAGAGTGGTTTATTATTTGAGATTTGCTAATATGAGGGAAGTGGGGTAAATGATGTTACATAGAGAAAGATGGCATTTTCCTGTCATGCAAGAACTGAAGTGATAACAACAAATCCAAGTGCCTATTCTGCAGTCTGCCATATGTGAGTCAAAGGAGCTAGAGGAAATATTAAGTTAATTCTAGCTCTGCATCTTCATCCCCTTGATTAACCAGGTTGGCCCGTGCGGGGGAAGTTATTGCAGACTTGAGACCCAACAGACAGGGACATGCCCTCGGGTGTGTGAGGGCCAAGGCTGCCAACCCTGTCCCGCGAGTGGCCAGATGTTTGGAGCTATGTGCCAAGGCCTGGAGAGGAAAAACAGATGGCATTTGGGTGATCTATCCCATCTACCCCCTTCCGGTTTCAACAAACACAGCTCCAGACGTCTATGCGTGCTTCGGACCCAGACTGTTTATACAAGACATCACTGAGAAAGCCACAATTGGAATGATGTGAGCTTAATAACTTTCCTTCTTGTCACTGCGAGATGCCGTGAAACACCTTTCTCCGATTTGAAGGAGACAGGCAGGGGGTAGCTGTGGGACGTAAGCTTACCTGTCCTTGATCATTTCCTTACCCAGCAGAGACAGGCTTTTCTTGGGATCGGTGGGGTAGTTAATGAGGACAACGGGACTCTGCGTGGTGAGAGGAATCGGGTTGCTTGTTATTGCGGACTGAAACAGAGCCGCTCTGGCGTTTTCTACAAAATCTGAATTATTGCAGCTCATAAAGCTTCTCCATTTCTATCTTATTTTGGAGTGAGGCAAGTCCCAGTTTAAAACTCAAGTCAGGTGTCTCTGTGGTGGCAGTCAATTAAAGTGTCACATGATCTCAGTATATATACATAGGTTCCTGAAAGGCCCCTGCATTTGTTAGAGAACATACCTAAAGAAACAGCATCATGAAGACCAAGGAGCTATCAAAAGAAGTCTGGGGCAAAGTTCTGGAAAGGTATCAATCAGCATGTAGTTATAAAAAATATCTCAAACCTTGAACATCCCATGGAGAATCATTATCTTAAAGAATATGGCACAGCCATTACTATGCCTTTAGTAGGGCATTAGTCAGAGAAGCAACCAAGAGGCCAAGGGCAACTCTGAAGGAGCTGGGGAGATCCATAGCTCAGATGGGAGAAGCTGTTCACAGAACAATCATAGCCCGGGCACTCCATAAAGCTGGGTTTTATTGAAGAGTGGCGAAAGAAAGCCATTATTGGAAAAAAGTCATATGAAATCCCATGCTAGAGACTCAGAAAATGTGGGAAAAGGTTCTCTGGTGTGATGAGATCCAAATTTACCTTTTTGGCCTTATCCACCCTCCCACCCCCCTCCTCCAACCTACTGCGTATATTCATGACATATAATCCCAATTAAGTCCATTTCAGTTCCAGGTTGCAACACTACAAAATGTGGAAAAGTTCAAGGGGGTAAAAACGTACACAAGACACTGTAAATGTAAAATAAAGCCATTTTGACACTGTGGTTTGATAAATGAGCATGGAGAAAACATTCACTACGTTAATTATCGATGTACACTTGATCTGAGCATTTTATTACTGATTTCTAATTGCTAACATCTGCAGTATTGTTGCTTAATTACGAGTTTTCCCAGAATGCACCAGTGCAGGGGGAACTAGCAAATATGGAAATATCGATGATTTTCCAGGGTTCGTTTTGTGAACAAATTTAATTACACACAGGAAAAGCAACATGCTACTTCCAGACACGAGGCAGGACACACTTTCTAAGATACACTGTAATTTTTGATTTAGAGAAATATAATTAATTTCCAAACAACAAATGAACTGGCATCAGCACTTCCACTCTCATTTACACAATTAGAGCAGTGCACAGCTGTTCCTGCCACTGTAAACAAACAACAAAATTGAGCAGTTTGTTAATTGTAGTGAGGCTGGCTATCATTTTATTATAAAGGGAGGATCGAGGGAAAGTGAGATAAAGCTGAAGCAAGCTGAACTTAAACACCATCAGCCCATGAACACACACACACACACACACACACACACACACACACACACACACACACACACACACACACACACACACACACACACACGTCCCTGCACAAATGCATATGCACAGCTACACACCCACTCATGCACACAGATAAACTAGCCATTCCCCTCTGCTTGCTTATTGAATGACTATGTATTTTTCACACTCAGACTGCACACAGGTGGTTACGATTACTTTAGCACTAACTGCGACTCACACACTCAACCCACTTTGCATCTAACAACCGGTCATTTCAGGTCTAAAATGCAGGTGAGATATTTTTGTTTATGCTAAAACAAAATTCTTGTTTGTATGAACCTACTGTGAAGTCAACCCAAGTGCATAAAAAAGAGCCTTTACAAAAAAGGGATTTCTGAGACAGGTGAGGTTGGTTGGAGTGCTTACAGTGTTTAAACAGTGACAGATGAAGAACAAACACTATATAAACAGAAGATAAGCCACACAGGACTAACTAACTACAGATACACAGATAATTATGAACACAGGCAAAGGGCAATGATAGCTCAGTATTACTAATTGCAAGACTTTGCAAGGACTGATCAAAGTTTCTGGTTTATTTATAGTTTGGCAGGAATGATGATCAACCAGCACTGAAGAGTCAGAATGCTGGCATGGCAATCTCTTATGGAAATAAACCATGATATTTTATTTTGATATTTTATTCTCCTATATTTTTATATTATGCTCATAGTTTTCATAGCTTTATAGTTTCTTTATATTTATGCTTCTCATTGCATAACTTTTTTCTTCTCGCTTTTACTTTCTTATCTTTACCTTACAATGTTTACCTTATTAATGTTATTTTTATTTCTTGTATTTTACTGTTATTGCTAAGCACCAGTACACCACGCCAAATTCCTTGTACATGCAAACCCACGGTACTTGGCAATAAAGGTGATTCTGATTCTGATATTTGGACAAACCACGGCTATAGCAGTAGTAGCAGTACTACCTATAGTCACAAGTGGACTGATGTCCCAGGGTGTATTCCCACCAGGACAAAGCACTTACTGAAGATGGATGGATGGATGGATGGATGGATGAATGAATGAATGAATGAATGAATGAATGAATGAATGAACGAACGAATGAACTATGAGTGGATTTGCAGAAGTCCACAAGACATCAGTACATTTCAGTAGTTAGATATTAAAAATTAAATACGCCACACTAAATCTCAGCTTTTGTAATCCCTTCTTTTTTTTTTTATTATTTTTTTTTTTTTATACATAATATTATATAACAAATGAGACTTTTTTGAGCAAGGTAAATTAGAGAAGCACCTAAACTATGATTCTTTCTTCCATATCAAATGTCAACAATATCAAACCATGTCCTTTAATCATATAGTAATCTATAATAGTGTCATAAGCATAACATAACAGTTAATATGAATACTACTGTAAAACAACTACTGTCATAGTGTATCATAGTTACCATAAGAAATAAGAAGTATTATAGTAAAATGTGCAATAGGTATACTGTAGTGAGCTATACTAAATCAATGGATACGGTAAACATAGTTACTATAATGCACTCCTATAAAACCATAGTGTTATGATTATAGTATGATACTGTTAGTAACTCTATTACTATATTACTAACCATAGTTCACATGAAGTACCACAAGACAAGTGTGTAAAATCATGATAGTATCATAGTTTGACAACCTAAGCTACCATTAAATACCACGTTAAAAGAATAGTCCATAGTTAGTAGTTGTAATCATATGGCAACACACCACTTATTAGATTTTTAAAAATCATTTAAAGAAACCCTATTTACTTAGATTTTTATAGTAGGTGGTGTTTAGTTGTATGAATTACTGTACGTACTTTGATGATGACACTTGACATTTAAACCTCCCACAGTCCCTTTTTACTCACATTTTTATGCCACGCTCATAAGAGCAAATTTCTATTATTTATCAATAATCTGCACATTTTGCTGCACACAAAACACCTAATAAATCTTTGCAATTTAAAAACATTTTTGCATTGCTTAAATATTGTTTTTGAAAAAAAAATATATAGTATTTTTTGTTTAGTAGAAAATGCTCTTTGCCATACAGCAACATTGTATGATAAAGGATCCACATTACACAACTTGACAAGTGCAGTCGGCAGTGATTGATTTTGAAAGAAAGTAAGCATTTGTTTAAACAAAAAGTGCTGGTTTCATTTAATACACAAAACTAAAAGAACCAAAAGGTTTCCTTTTGGTTACTGAGGTTAAAGTTAGAGTAATATTTAGGTGTAGCATAGCATTAATTAGCTGCACTAATAATTTTGTCAGTGGAAGGTCCTCACAAGGATAGTAAGACAAATGTGAGTGTGTGTGAGTGTGTGTGTGAACTCAGACACTCACTCATTCTAACAAAGTATGAAACGGCCTCTTACTATTTTTTTTTTTTTTACAACCCAAGCAAAACTTTTCTTCATAAATATTTTATTCTAAGGCTCACTGTGTCCTGTTGACTCAGTGTTTAACAATCTGGCAAACAGTAGCAATGAAATTATATAACAGCAGTGTGAAGGACACAACATCGCATTAAAGAAGAAGAGAGTAGAAGCCATAAAACTAGGGTTTAGTTTTACCACAGTGCCTAATAAAATAAAAGTCAGAAGTAAAATCCTGATTTGTTTTCTCTGTGACACTGAAGCGATAGGTACTATATGAACAAGTAGCCTTGCACTGTTCCCTAATAATAAAAAAAAAAGAAGCTACTTTTAATACAGACAGTACTTCTTGTGACAAGTTGTTTACAAGTTGATGTTTGGAAATAGCTTATGCCCTGTGCCATGTGATTGGCAAAATCCAAAGACTTGAGGCCAAGTGCAAAAGCTCTCCAAAACAAACAAATGATTTTGCTACTATGGCTGCCAAACGAGGATCACACACACCTCCATTTAGATCAATATAAATATGAAACTGAGTGCATGATGCCAATAACTCTATTAGATTGCAAATAAGATGAGGGGACGTCTCTTTGGCTCAGTGATCTACAATATACCTCCTTTCTCATTACTAGAGCAATGGATTTCCTATATCATTATAAGAGATGCATTGCACTCGACATGGATCACTGTCTGAGACTGAAATGGGTGCAGTTTGTTTAGGCAGATGAGAACACCCCAATCGCACTGGAGCGTGGACCAAAACAACCAATCCGAGAGTCTGAGCAAGGTGGTCTCAGTTCGGTTCCAAGACAACTCTAGTGTGGGTTGATTGCAGTGAAGTGATTCGACTCTAAATCAACCTAACTGCAGGAAGTGAAGTGAACCAGACATTCCATATATAATGGAATGTAGGCAGCATTTATTTATTTTTTTTTTGTAGATGCAAGCTGCTAAACTGAGCCGTGAGGCACAAACTGAGCCAAAGGACTCGTACAGAAATGCCATGTGTTCTAGATATTTTGATCGACATACAAAGAGTGAAAATATATACTGGATGGATACATAAAATGTTTTAAACTAGTTATCTATATAATTGTCTAAGCATTAATGTAGTGCTGGTTCCATGTTCTGCATGATGAGGTGATTTTTGTGATTTCTATGAGCACTTGGCAAAGGTTTTTACTATCCCTGTATTTCTGAAAATGTTTTCTGAATACATTTTGACACCTACATGCCCCTCAGCCAGCTTTTGGTCCTTTTGATTATGTGCAGTGTGAAACTAAACCAAACCAGATAGCAAATGACAACAAGAGAAGTATCAATTTTGCTGTGATTGATGCTTGGCAAATGAACTAATAGGAGTGAAAGCGCCCATAAAGTCTATTTGAACCAAACTGAACCAAATCAGAGATGCCGTTGCTTCAGCTGGTGCTTTTGTCATTACCATTACAAAAGCTGTAGCTATTACCAAAGCCGTTATGGAAAAAAAAAAAGGTCAAGGTAACCTTTTCAAAACAAGCCTACACAAGCCTAGCTTTGCCAGAAAGCCATCAACGGAGCAGCATTTATCATGCAAATGTCAATGGTATGAGAACCCTGCCTGGATGTTAGAACTGAATCTGTCTTCAGCATCATACGGCTGAGGAACCTGCCTCAGTGCCTCAAGGTATTCTATCAGTGCTCAAATATACAGTAAGTCCACTTCGGGTATCTCGTCTCTCTTGTGTATGCGCATTTTAACAACAGAGGTGCATGTAGGGTCCAGAAACCACACCTTCCTTATTGAAAGTCATGAACACATCTAGTTTATCCTCAGGGACTCTATGTGTCCTGCCGTAGCATACAGTGTGGTATCTGCTTCATAACTGACATAAAAAACAAAGCTACTGTGCGGCACTCTTCTCTCAAGGACTGGAGTACACTACTTGCTACTTTGTTTCTTTGAATTTAGTATCAATTCTATAATAAAAACGTACACAATACAGAAAGATTGAAAACATGAAACAAATTTATAACACATCCTAGCCAGAATGACTTGTTTTTGTGCACACTCTCTCTAATTTAATTTCATTTAATCTATCATCTATCAGCTTCAAAATAATTTTTAGAATAAAAGGTACCACTTTACGGAGGGGTAGGGATATATAACACCTACATGACCACCTAAGGTCCCCTTAATTAACATTATTTAATGCTTTAATTAACAAGAACAAACCATGAACTAATGATAACAAAATACTAAAGTAAGTCAACACATTTTACTTATTGTAACTTGTTTAAATGCTGTTTAAATCCACATCCCTGAATTTTGCCAGTTAACAAACATGTTCAATCGGGTGTTACTTCATATGGTCATTGTGGGCTTACTTTTACTCGCTGAAGATGAAAGCATCAGTTAATAAAAGTGTTAGCTACTTTGTTAATGTTAATGCCCTGTAATGGTGCACGATTGATGAAGTTCAGGTTGGGCTTGGACATGTCAGCTAATTTGTTAAAATAAAGTCAGTTAAGAGAACCTCAATGTAAAGTGTTACCATGATAACTAGCAAACCTACATAAATGTTTCTAAAGGTATATTTATATACAAAGCTTTGGATGTCAAGTTGACAAAATACCTGAGACACCTTATGACCCCTTCTGGCTTACGTTAGAATAACGCTGTAGCACAGTGTACTTCTGGTCTATCAGAGTAATTAGATGGTTGTCGTATGACACAGCTTGCCAAGTACGGCTAATTGGAAAAACGTACAAAAGGTGAGCACCTCAAGAAGATGCTCTGCGGTGCTTCCTGAGCTTAGCACTTGGAGGAAATTACCGTGACATGAAAAGCTGCTGACCCTAATTTAGAGTGAGTTTCATTTGACACATGGCATGGTGGCGCAGCAAGTAGCGTAGCTGTCTAACAGCTCTAGGCTGCTTGGTTTGATTTCAAGCTCAGGTTACTGTCTGAGTGAAATCTAAAATTCACCATCCTCCTCCACATTCAGCAACTTTTTCTTGTTCCACAGTGGGGCCACTGAGGGGTTTGACAGGCGTATTTCTCACCACTCAGTTTTAAAGGAGATGACAGTTACTACATTCTTTATGAAAGTATCAGTGTGGGATTTCTCTGAGTTATCCAGTTTCCCCAAGACATGCTGGTAGGTGGATTGGCAACTGAATGGGTATGTTTATGTGTGTATACATGGTGCCCTTCGGTGGACTGGCATCTCACCCAAGGTGCATTCCCACCTCACGCCCAGTGTTCCCAGCATAGGCTCGTAATCCACCATGACCCTGAGCAGGATAAAGAAGTCACTGAAGATAAATGAATGAATGAATGAATGAATGAATGAATGACATGAATGATGACCTTGCATCCAGACAGCAATAACATTACCACAGGAGCAATGAGTTTCTAGTGGGTTGTATTTTCTATAAACCCGAATGCTTGCGTCACGTGGTAACGTAATCACTCTCCATTCACATCATGGCATTCAAGCGGTCGTGGAGGCACTGGAGTAGAGAAGAGACACTGGCCCTTATTTCACGTTGGCATGAACCATAGTCCCAGCAACAATTTGAAAATTCAATAAAACAATAATCACAAAGTATATGAGAAGCATCCATTCTTCATTTCGTGACTCGGGAAGTGTTTAATACATGAGGGAGGGTTACTGATACGTGCGAGACAAGACTGAATATGGCAAGTAGCAGCAGTCAAACATCTTTGTTTTCAACAGGAACCAACGTCTGCATAGTAAATCATGGATATGTGCATCTGGACCGGACTAAAATTATCAGATGAGCGCTGAGTTTGGAGAAAAACACAGACATGGCTGATCTGGGCAGTAATAAAGTCACAGAAGAGCACCTGTAAAATAGGAAAATACCCCAGGACCCCATGTAAATTTAATCTCATCCAGATAGAGGTTATAACAAAGAATAAATACACTGACCTTTAAAGACAGTTGTCATGACATTTTAACATAAGCCAGCTTTATGTGAAATAATTCTGTCACTATTGACATCAAAATTGATAGATGATGCCTATTGGAATATTTTTATTTTTATATATATATATATATATATACACACACACACACGCACACGCACACGCACACGCACACACATACATACATACATATACATATACACACACACACTGTCCTCTGTATTAGGAACACATGTACACCTGCACTTTCATGCAGTTATCTAATCAGTCAAACATGTGGCAGCAGCGCAATGCAAAACATCATGCAGATACAGGTCAAGGGCTTCAGTTAATGTTCAAATCAAACATCAGAATAAAAGAAAAGTGTGATCTCTATGACGTTGATTGTGACATGGTTGTTGGTACCAGATGGGCTGGTTTGAGTATTGAGTATGAATTTTCATAAACTGCTGATCTCCTGTGAATTTCACATACAACAGTTTATAGAGTTTACACAGAATGGTGCGGAAAAAAAAAAAACTCAGTGACACTGCTGTGAGTACAAACGTCTTGTTGATAAGAGAGGTCAGAGGAAAATGGTCAGATTGGTGCAGGGTGCCAGGAAGGATATCGTAACTCAATCAGTCTTTACAAACATGGTCAGCAGAGAAGCATTTCTGCATACACATCTTCAACAGTCGAGGATCAGAAAAAAATCACCTGATCTTCAATAGTCTGGTATGGGTGAGTCTGTGCCCATGATAGCCTCAGATTCTTGTTCTTCTGCTGTTGTAGCCCATCCACCTCAAGGTTTGATATGATGTGCATTCTGAAATGCTTTTCTGCTCGCCACAGTTGTAAAGAGTGCTTATTTGAGTTGCTATAGACTTCCTGTCAGCTCAGATCAGTCTGATCATCCTCTTCTGATCTCTCTCATCATCAAGGAGTTTCAGCCTGCAGACCCTCTGTACACAGGATGTTTTTTTTTGTTTGTTTGTTTTTTTAGCTTTTTCACACCATTCTGTGTAAACTCTAGAGACTGCTGTGTGTGAAAATCCCAGTAGATCAGGAGTATCTAGAATACTCAAACCAGCCCATCTGGTACCAACAACCATGCCACAGTTAAAGTCACAGAGATCACACTTTCTTTTTTAAACTGAAGCTCTTGACCTGTATCTGCGTGATTTTTTTTTGCATTGCGCTGCTGCCCCAGATTGGCTGATTAGATAATTGCATGAATGTGCCAGTGTATAGTTGTTCCTAATGAAGTGAGTGTATACATAGTATATTTAGGTTCTTTTAGATATATGTACGTATTATACTGGCCTATGAATAGTAGCCTTAAGGTATGTGTTATTAAATAAAATAAATAATTATATTTCATTTAAATCTCACTGTGTGTGTTTTTCCATCCTTCAGCTGTCTAGTTTCAATGATTCTGTGCCTCACACTCCTGTTCTTAGCTGACAGGAATAAACCTTCTTCTGCTGTAGCAGCCCATCCACCTCACAGTGTGATGTGTTCTGAGATACTTTTCTGCTCACCACAGTTGCATCCAAGTTTTTTCTACCCATGCAGAACTGCCACTGTTTTTCACACCACTCTGTATGAACTCTAGAGACTGTCATTCATATTGCTGATGCTCTTCTTTCGGCTGCTCCCTTTAGGGCTCGCCACAGCAGATCATTGGTCCGCATATTTGATTTGGCACAGTTTTTATGTCGGATGCCCTTCTTAACGCAACCCTTCCCAATTTTATCCAGGCTTGAGACTGGCACTGGGATTGCACTGCCGTGTGCAGCCGCAGTGGCTGTGGTTGGTTCCTGGGCCACGGCCTGGACCTCTAGCCCTCCAGGGACCCAGTGACTGTCATGCAGCCACATGATTTGCTGATTGAATATTAGCATAGACGAGCAGGTGAACAGGTGGTCCTAATAAAGTAGTCATAACCATAGGAAGATTTGAATTGATCTGACAGAGTAACACACAGTGTCTGGCTAAACAGTGTCCATTAATAATGGCCCCCACCACCAGAATGTATCACACTCTTTACTGTTGGTTATAATATGAGAAACAATATTATGTTTGCACAGTTCATGTTTCTTCAGATTTCTTAGAAACCCTGAATAACACTGAAAAACCATCTGGCCATAAGAACTGGTATCTTTGGATGTACATGAAAATCCCTCTTAAGTTGCTCTTAAGTGTTATAATCACTTGCACCCACTCATTTTCATCACAGTGTTGACTTATTAACTAAAAGCATCACTTCTTTCTCTTTGCATGAGATATCTCCTTTTCTTGGCACTTTCTTTTTGTTTTTTTTTTTGTTTTTTTTTTTTTTTAAATTCACCTTCCTCCTCCACATGCAGAAACTTTTTTCTTGCTCCACAGTGGGACCACTGAGGGTTTTGACAGGCGTATTGCTCACCACTCAGGTTTCAAAAAGATAACAGATACTCCTTTGTTCATGTAACCTGATGGAATCCTAAGACATGAAGAGGTCTGGCAGCAAATAAACAAATCCAAAAATTACATCAAAAACATGATGTAATTCATATTACAATAAATTATGACACCAGTGCTAATACTAAGCTTGATTGTATGGCATGCTGTAGTGCTCTTTGCAAAAGTGAAGCTTAGAGGTGCTAAGAAGCATAAAATATGACGCAAGGTGGAAGTGATGATGAACAGAAAGAAAGGCAGAGGAGGAGAGGGATGACAAACAGAATGGATAGCTGCATGGAACTCTGGGTAGTGAACTCCACTCCTCTCGCTGGTCTCTGTGGGAGGAGAAGGCAGTGTCTGGTAGGCTTGTAGGAAAGATAAGCGAGCTATCGCTACACAGTTTATTAGGAATGGTGTACCCCCATTAATCAAGGAGCTGGAAAGATGGAGCATTCCACTCACCTTTCACTTTGTTTTTCGTTGCCGCCGCTGGAACAGCAGAGCACAAACATGGGGGAAAGGGTGAGAACGGGTGAGGAAAAAATGGAGGAAGAGAAAAGGGGAGAAAACAATTGATTAGAGTAAGCTACACTCAAACACCAGCCATCTAGCATGCTATTTATTCTGTTCTAAAAAACTGATTATACAAATAAATATCTCAGCAGAGTATGGTGCATTGTGTATTTGAACTGCAAAACTAATGCAGTGATTCCATTCACAGATTTCCTGAGATTCACATCTATTGTCATGATTGCATGTAATCTAATTTGATGGAAGTCGTCTCGTTAAAAGCTGAAAACTAACATATTCTTATTGTATGGAAATAAAATGAGACACAATGCATCTGTTCCACTGATAAAACAGTGTCAAAAGAAGATTTCTCCTGAGAAGCTTGGAGATTGGTTTGGCAACAATGGGATAAGAGTTGCCGTGTCAGATTGCCTTTGTGGAAAGGGTGTGACAGCTCAGACAAGCAGCAATGCTCTGCTTTGCTATTAGCTCCTGATTGGCTATTGATCACAAACAACACTCCGCAAAAACCTCCCAATTAGCAATGCACTGCATGTCTTTGATGCTTTCATGGGGAAACACGCCTGAGTAAACATTAACATAATTATGCTATTTGATCTTTTGATTTGTTTGTGTGGCTAGCTTTTGCACAGTCCAGACTTCCAAACTGTTCACTAGGTCAGTATGAAGACAATGCAAAATAATTTTGTTGTTTACAAACTTCTGTACAATGCTATTAAAAGCACAAAATGCTCCACGACTATACTCCAGGGCAAAAAAATGGGCCAAGTCCAAAATGGCAAATATTAAGCTTTTAATGAAAATTAGCAAGAATTAAACAAATGCACTCCTGAGAGCTCCTGTGGCACCATTTGCTCATTTACTTTTGCTGCAGTGAACTGTTTGGGGAAAAGCTAGAAACAGAGAAATTCACTTATACAGTCTTCTTGTAAGCAAAGCTAAAATCATGATAATGACTAAAATGTTTAATGTAAAATTCGAACTAACATGTCTGGGTCTACAAAATTTTCCAAAAATATCTTCTGGGATGTTTTTTTCTTTTCTTAAAAATGTAGTTATTATTTGGTTATCTGCCACAACTGATGCAGCCCATCAAGAGCCACAAGGATGAAACATTTAAAGAAATCAAAGGGAAAAGCTTCCCATACTAAGCTCCTTTATCTATTTGTTTAATTCTTGCTGATTTCCTGACCAATGATTTGTTGTTATGACCATTGAAAGCTTAATATCTTTGCCATTTTGGGCTTGACATTATTATTATTTTTTACCCAGGAGTGTAGATCCTGAATAGACTTAAGTATGCAGCTACAGTAAGCTTTGACAAAAGTGAAAAATAATCACCAGTAAATCACTACAAATGAAAGAATGACACTTGAGTCCTTTTATAACTATAAATCTTTTTATATTACAAATACTTTTTATATTAAGATTGACTTAATTTTAATCATCAGGCTCCTGATATTCTTCTCTTTGTGATCATCATAGTTAAACATATCTAGAGACAATAAAGACAATAGTCAGACCCAAATAATATCTTTCCTGCATGATGCAAGGACAGAACACCACAGCTCAAAGTCAAAAGGATGCAAACACATTGTGCTACATTAGAAAAGGATAAAAATCATATATGCTTAGGTACCACTTTTTAGCCTAGTCAGTTTCCACACATCAGACTGGGCTAGCTAAAGAATATCCACCCCTGAATTAATAGCAGTATTTGTGATAAGAAATCACACACACACACACACACACACACACACACCGATTTTCAGTGAGATTCTCCTCACCATGTGGACTGGTGCATTTCAATGAATACCAATAGAGCTACCAATTTTGTAAACCACAGAGCGTGAAGAATCTTAGCCAGTCCCACAGGAAAAGTCCTGCTAATCATTTTTCCATTCTACTTTACCAAGAGTAGAGAAAACAAAACTATGTAAATATGTGAAGAATTAAAGCAGTGTGATTGTCACATTCCTCCACTAAGCTTTTAATTGATAAAGGCTTCCCTAGCACACTAGCATATACACTAACTTAAAGGAAGAAAAACATTTCCTCATGTCAGGAAACTACACCAGTGTACTGTATAAACTAAATATTATTGCCTCAGTTTATTGTTCAATTCGGAGTCTTGATCAAACTTAAAATTTTAACATCATGCTACGTCTCTGAATGGAGTGCAGGTTTAAAGGTGTTATTAGCATGTTAGCTAGGTAGTTCTAACCAGCTAGCATGTCGTAAATATGAAAGAATATGTATAAGAACCCAATGTATCCTTATTATAGATAGACACCAGATATTAAAAAAAAAACCCTGATACAAAAGCAGCACAAACCTGACTTAATTACAAATAAGAGCACAAACATTCTACAGGTGCTAACTTAATGGCTAGCTAGCAGCAAAAAAAAAAAAAAATTGTTAACAAAGAATTGTTAGTGGATAACCAGTGTCATAAATTCAAGCAGCACTACACAAGAATTACAACTGGTGTGATAAAATGAATTCACAGGTTAGCCAACACAGTTAAATCAAACTATTTCATTTACAAGACTATGCTAACTAGCTAATTCACACAATTATTCTCTTCACAGTGTGTGAACAGTTAAGAAATGCTGAGTCCCATTGTAGTGGTGTTCAAAAGAGTCTTTCTGGCACAGCTGGAGAAACAAATTTGCGTTTATTATTCAAATTATTCAACAGGAGTTATGTTTAAGACTCTTCAAAGTTAACATTTCTTTAGAGGGCTAAAAACCTTTCTTAAAGGGGGCAGGGGTTTGGACTGAAACTAGCTGCTTTGAGACAGAAATTCAATTTTCCTTTTGAAAGAAATCCTGTTTTGACTAAAAATATACAAAGAGTCAGAAATCTCTAAAATATCTTTATCATAGTTATTCACTGCGCTTCTCCAGTAAAATAGTTTTTGATGCTTAAAGGAAAGTAAATATGCTGAAAGAAAAAAGAGAAAACTTTAGCTGGAGAATCAAACCAAATGTAAAACAAAACAAAAACTCATCTTCAAATCCAGTTAAAGTCTGTCTGATCAAAGATCTTCACCTTTTCAGATGTGAGTCAGCCTATGTGTCTGACCTCCTCCTTCTCACTTCCTTACCAGCTGCTGAAACTCATGAAAGTCACATAGCAGCTATAAAATAAGCACTGCATTTATATTCATATGATTCATAGTAGCAGAGTTTTTATGAAGTATGTTACTTTGACTTTTACTTGAGAGAAGAACCGTCAATTACTTTAACTTTAGTTAACTTTTTGAAAATGAACTGGTTGTAATTTCTAACCTAACATTGGACATTATTTTTTGAAGTGAAAAAGTGTCTTGTCATCTTTAATTTTTGGGAGCTGTATATACTGTATCTACTTCACATTCCCCAACCCAGCCACCCCCCACCCACACACACACACACTATTATAAGAACAGCATTATGCATGTTCATTCATGCAATTATTAAATGTTACTGAGATCACCATTCTGTACTCTAGAGACTCTTGTGTGTGAAAATCCCAGGAGATCAGCAGTTTCAGAAATACTCAAACTAGCCCGTCTCGCACCATTAACCATGCCACGGTCAACGTCACCAAGATCACATTTCCCCCATTCAGATGTTTGATGTGAACATTAACTGAAACTCTTGACCTGTATCTGTATGATGTTATGCACTGTGCTACTGCCATGACTGGCTAACTGGATAATGACTTGAATGAGCAGGTCTACAGGTGTTCCTATTAAAGTGGCCGGTGAGTGTAGGTGCATTGGAAAGTAAATGCTCTTCAACTGAAGTACTGGTGATCCATCTGCATTCAAAACTACTAGCAAGCACCATTCAAATACAACACTTATTCACTTATTTATGAACACCATATGACAGCCAAAGGAATGATTTTAATGCGCTAAAAATGAAAATAATCAAATTTGCATTTATAACACTGTTATGAATCAGAATGTCTAGCTTCTATGACTTTCTTATGAAAATGTCATGAATGTGCTGTTGGTAAACACAAATTAACTTGCAAGATAAGCATAAAGAACTCTTGATCGACCTACTTGATCATATTTTTGTTTTGGCACAATTTTTACGCCGGATGCCTTTCCCCAATTCTATTTAGGCTTAGGACCAGCACTGGGAGTGCATTGTCGTGTGCAACCCTAGGTTTGGTTCCCTGGCCGGGACTCGAACCCGAGCCATGGCGGTGAGAGGGCCGTAGTCTAACCACTAGTCCTCCAGGGACCTGAAGGCATTATGTAAGTAACATTCAAATAAAGTATTACCACACATCTCTCAGGAATCTTACATCTTCATTCAACAGGCATGAGTTAAACATTAATACAGGCTGTGGCGCAGGTAGAGAAGGGAGAGAGAAATAAAATGACCGTTGGAAGAGAAAGTGGACTGAAGGAGGACTGATGAGAAGACTCACATGAGAAGAGAGTCAGGTAATAGGGAAAAATAGGAAAGGAGAAAGGAAATTAGGAGAAAGGATAGTAGGGAAAAGATGAAGGAGGAGAAGGGCAGAGAGAAGGTCCTTTTGCACCCTATAGCAAGAGAGGTGATAAAGGTCTCTTGTAGATCACCCTGACACTTTCCTTCATCACCTGTGGCTGATGTTACGATAAATTATTCACTTGGCCTCCATTATTGATGTGGTGTTAGTCTCAGATCAAGAGGTGAGGACCTACTGTACCATAGGTGACAACTTCTAGCGGTGTAAATTAAACCAAGCTGCACACTAAAGCAAACTAAACAACATTCCTGCTTCCTAGATAGAGCCAGCACACTTCCACAGGGATATGTACTGGTCATGTATCTACAAATGACCCAATGGCCTAGTAGTTAAGATAAACTTCGGCGTGGGTCTGTTAGAAATAGCCTGGGATTAAAAATAAGCAACAATTTCTAAAGAGTAGGACATAGTACATGCAGACAAAAAGTAAAATGTTTAGGTATTTTGTCTATATTGTTAAAAAAAAAATCTTCATCAGCATAAGACGACACTGGAATTGGTGCATTTTACATTTAATTTACGTCAAATCATTGTCTTAGGGCTAATTTTTTTCCACGAAGGACTAAAGACCTAAATGCAATATTTAGCATAACATGTAACTGTTCTTGACTTATGTGCATAATATTTTTAAGCATTTAATCTTAAGTGAAAATTCCCTTGTTTGTATTTCTTCTTGATTTTCTGAACGCATTTGTATTTTTGTTTACGCACAATAGCATAACATGCACAATCAGCAACCATGGTCATTAGCATGTACTCCAGATCTAATCGCATAGTCTAAATAAATTGTAAAGGTATACTACATTGACTTTCATTACACTGTAAAGATAAAAAGCCATTAGCTTTGTAGCACCAGAGTGTTAAGAAAAGATAGTTTACTAGCTCATTTCGTGAAACTCCACAGATTCTGTTAGTTTCGTATTTCTTTGTCCAGCTGTTTGGATGTTTTAGAAGCTATCCTGGATAAAAAATTTTCTGATTAAATGTAAATGTAAATGATTCTGTAAGAATGTGTGGAGGAAGAGAGGAATCTGCTGTAGTCTTTATAGTGTCACCTTTGCCACTACAACCTTTGGCAAGCATATCACTGTCAGAAAGACTCAGTAGTGAAATATCAGTATGTTCCAACAACTGCACGACTCAATATGAAAGTTATGAAGTTTAAGCTTAGACAGAGTTAAAGGAAAATGACTTGCATATTGATCTTTATAATACATTTCTGATCTTCAGTGCTGTTTATTTTAAAATTTTAAAAGTTCTTTGATCAACATGTTAGCCCATTTTCACTTTGGTTAACAGTTTCATTACCCACGATGCCAATCGACTACCCGTTGATGGTGGTGCCAGTAAGAATTAACCCTTGCTGGGTCTCTACCTAAAGAGAGTGATGCAACAGCACTTTAGTCTGTCCAGCTCTCCCACCTCCTCATCTGTACACTCTGCTCAAACACTTCAGCTTCCAAAGCTTCAACTTTCATGCTAATTCCACCATCAACGCCATCATGCTTGTCATCTCATAGATCACTAACTAGTTGAGCCGAGTCTCTGCTGTAACACAGCACAATTGTGTTGTATAGCTGCACTGCATTCTGGAACTTTAAGTCCAATGTTTGCTTTCTTGACTACTTCTACATAGGATTTCTCATTAATATGACATTAATAATAATTAATATGACATAATATGGCATACAACTACTAACTTCTCACAAGAATAACACAAAATACAGCACCAACAAACAAAGTGGCACCAGAATCATTAAGCACACCACAGATATTCCAATATAAACATAATTAACGTGTTTCAGGGAGGACTTTTACCTTTATTCTTATGAAATTGAAAAAAACGGTATCAAATCCGAAGTCTTTCATTCAAATTTGTGCATTTTTTCCCCCCAGAAGATCAGGTTGGAAATATGGTATACATAATTCTACCTCAAAAGAAGCAAAGATAAGGGGGTAGTTCAGTCAAAAAAAGGTCAGTGTCAAGAGCTACAAACTGGCAAAAGCATCTTCCACGAGATCACTTTTGCATCAGATACCAACATACAGTTTTCATTGAGATAATAAATGCGTGTATCAATGGATCTCCATGTGAAAGCTTGGATTATTCAAATGATTTATACACATAAAAATAAATCCCTGTGCAACTGTGCAAAGTATCACGGACATTTGCATGTTCACACACCCACAACTCCTCACATGCAGAAACCCAAGTGACTCAGGCCATCATGTTGACTCCACTTGCTCTGTCTCTGATGCTGATTCACTTTTCCTGCAGCTAGGAGAAACACTCCACTGCACCCTGACTCCATTAAACTACTGCTGCTTCACTTCATAAACAAGAAAACGGCTAAAAATAGACCGTGTACTCACCCAGTGGAAAAGTGGAAAAACAGCTGAATTTATAAAGCCTGTGAGGAGTGTTCATCATAGATTACACAGATAAAAAAAAAGAGAGAAACTTGTTGACCATAATAAGAACCCTGGCCATAGTAGTGGGGTGGAAATGCATGGATATAAACTCACCGGCCACTTTAATAGGGATACCTGTTCATCTGCTCATTCATGCATTTATCCATTTATGCATTTATCAGCCAATCATGTGGAAGCAGTGCAACTCATAAAAGCATGCAGATAAAGAGCTTCAGTTAGTATTCCCATCAAAGATCAGAATGGCGAAAAAATGTGATCACAGTGACTTTGACCGAGGCGTGATTGCTGGTGTCAGACAGAGTATTTCAGAAACTGCTGATCTCCTGGGATTTACACTTGCAACACTCTCTAGGGTTTACACAGAATGGTGTGAAAAGCATAAAACATCCTGTGAGCAGCAGTTCTCTAGGTGGAAATGCCTTGTTGATGAGAGAGGTCAGAGCAGACTGGTTCGAGCAGACAGGAAAGCAATCTTTACAACCATCAGAAAAGCATCTCAGAATATACAACTTGTTGAACCTTGAGGCGGATGGGCTACAACAATAGAAGAGCACATCACCCCTGTCAGCCAAGAACAAGAATCTGAGGCTTAAGTGTGCACAGACTCACCGAAACTGGACCGCTGAAGATTGGAAAAAGACCAAGCAAAGTTTTTACAAGGTTAATATAAGGTTAATAATTGCACGAATGAACAGGTGTACAGGTTTTCCCCATTAAAATGGCCAGTGAGCGATTTATGTTAATTTCTCACCCACCTAATTCACTGACACTTCCCTGGTTCTTATGTTGAGCAACAACAGCAGCAGACACCAGATGCAAATGCCCCATCTAGAATAAACTGTGGACCTTCGGTTAGCTCTCTTGTGCGTAAACTAATGATGCGACAGCACACAGATGGCCAAGAAACAACAGAGCAGAAACAACTGCCCAATTACTCACCGCTCCCTGAAATTGGAGGACTATGTGTAAAAAGGGTTGTAATTTCTACACGGTTCATGGTTGGATGTACAGGCACTCAAATTATAGCAGGCAGTCACAGTCTGCACTTAAACTTTATAATTTATTGTTGAAGTTGAATGTACTGGCGTATACAGCCAAAACAACAAAAGCTGCATCACTGTCCAATTACTTACACACTTCCCTCTGTGGCCATTAGTGCACTTTTTAACGCTCCACTGCAATATTCCATCTCCTCGCTCCTTTGCCTTGTTCCTTAAATGTTTGAACAAAGCGGCATTAACATGTACCACTGTGACTACAGAGGGAAAAAAGCTGTTGCTCTATGCCTCTCAAAGCCTCAGAGGGGGAGCTAAAGCAATAGGGCCTGATTGCTAATATCCTGCTTGTGCTGTTTCATAATGGTAATTTGACAGGTTAGCATAGCTGCGAGCTCTCTCTCTCTCTCTCTCTCTGCTACGGCAACAGATTGTGTGCTGGAAAATAAATAGCATAAAATCAAATGAAATAACACAAAATAAAATCAGGATGAACCAGGCTTCAGGCTCATTAGCTCGGCGCTCTTGCGGGGGCAGCGGTCTAAGCTGGATGCTAAATGAGACAATAACATGCATGGATCACACACAGATATGACACAGAGAGAGCCTTCGCCATTTCAGCTATCAGTGCAGGAAAATACAGCCCCCATTATAAAAGCCCATCTTACAGTATTAATAGCGAGAGGTGGAACAGAGGAGCTGCTCGTTCTGCAATGGAAAATACACTCACAGCACAACACTTTATGCAGAAACCTGATAAACACAGTAATGACTGGATGAAGGCAGAATAAAGCATATGCAAAATGGCAGAGAGGAAAAAAAAAAAAAAAACGTTGTGCCTCACGCTAGAGAAATGTGAGCTGATGTGTTTATCCTGCTGCTTATTCACTGTGTGTCTCACGTTGGCCAGTTGTTTAATTTAACACGGCGTTCATAAATATTCTCTTTCTATCTCTGTCTGTTTGCATCTGTTCCTCTTTGCCTTAGTGTCTCTTCCTCTGTTCCAACCTCACTCCCACACACACACACACACTTCATGCTCTGATCCAAATTAACTGTAAATGCCGTGGAGATACGAGAGCATGAATAGTGGCTAAATGGTCTCCAGATCATTGTGAAATGCTCCGTAAATCCAGGTTAATCCTAGTTATTTCTTGTAAACACCACAAATGTCACAGCTCTGCCACTGTACGCTCAGGGAACAGGCGATTAAAGTCGGCTCAGTTGGACATAACACAAACTCTTCCTCATACAGCATGACTCCGGAAATTCACTTCACGGCTAAGCAATTTTGTTGCTAATATTAGAACAAACACCTGTGCTAAAATAACAGAATATAGCACTAACTAACAAGGAAAACTTACAGACCACATCTGAGATACACCCTCTACTTCCAGTTAGAGTAACGTCCATTTAAAAGCAGCCTAAAGTCAATTTAGAAATAGTTCAATTTGACTGTCACTTTTCTTAAAAAAAAAAAAAGCCCAAAACACACAATAAGCTGGTAATCACACAATTGAAATACCAGCTGTTACAATTAGCCTTTATTGTGTTTGTACAAATGGCTTATCAAACAAGGCATATTGTAGGAATAGGATGTTAGCAAATTACAGTGAGAGATAATTGTTATTGTTTAAATCAGTCACATCCAGCATTTCTGTGAAGTCTGCATGCATGTAATTCTTTAATAAAGGGCTATTGTATTCATTGTATACACAGTGCATAAACATAAAGGATTTTATAAAATGCAGCATGTGCTTGTGTCTATGTGTGTCTATTTGATTTTAATTTCCATAATTAACTTTGATGAATCTGTTAGAAATCACTTTTGTAAAGTATAATCCGTGTGAGGGCGGAGCTGCTCATTTGGGTGCCAGGCCCCATCATTATGAAAACATCATTAGATGCCTGACAGCTAAAATCAGCTTTTCACACAGGACTCGAAGTTGTAAGCGAGCTAATTTTCAATTATATATGATTATTTCAGTTCCACTTGCTTATACATTCAAGTTTGTGCCATGGCCCTTCCTCTTTTCATTGGCACAACATTTTCTAAAAAAAATAAATAAATAAATAAATAAAAAACTTGCTCTATCTCTATGTCGCTTGTTTTCAAAATTTGTTTTGATTTAACTGAAAGATTAAAATGAGATGATTTCTAGAAGTACATTGTTTTCAATTATGGGGTAGTCAAGCGAAGGTTATTTTTCCCCCCAATGAGACATTTTAAACCAAAACGCAAAAAAAGTTTGGTAGGGTCACTTACTGATCATTTACTAACCATTCCTTACTTGTAGAAATTATTCATTCTCTTTGGATTTATATTAAAAATAACAGTGAAATTAAGTCAAACTTTAAAAACTCCTGTCTCTCTATCAGTTTCTGGTTGTTCACCAAGAAGGCACATTCTTGATGCCGTTACCACCCCAAAGTTTAAAAAGATTATTTTCCAATAACAGCATATCCAAAGCGTTTATTCTGCTTATACCACAGCAATTTGCCAACTATTACACATTTTAATTTATTAATGAATGACAGGTCATACGGTTTATCCATTTACAGGTATGTTTAACACGTTAGTTCCTGTTATCACTTACTCTCAGAAGCCTCTCATATTTCTAACTTCTTGTAAATTTCTAACTAAAGTTAATAAGACAAAAAACCGAGAAAACAAAAAGCCTTCTGTACTAAAGATATGTTAGAAAACTTACAGCTTTACCTTTGACTGTTACCATACAGGTCCCTGTGAATGAGTTATTAACATAACAGTAATAACATATTAGAGAAAAGCATTAATATAAACCTGAGATTTGGCTTGCAGCCAGAAACAATTATTATTTAATTATTTAATAATTATTATAATGCCTTCTGACCAATCAGATTCAAGTATTTACCAGTGCTGTATATAACAAAATAAATTCGCATGCTATGCAGTTACTTCATGTATATTTTTCAAGTTATCAGCCTAATCTAATGAGATTCATGCCAAAATATTAAATTACTCAGTGATTAAGCTTTGCCCCCTCTTCCAATTCTTACCAGAGAAAAAAAGACATTGAAAGGTAAAGGCTTGGAATAAGTGTGTTGTAACACACCGACTCTGAGGAGATCTTGAAGAAGCCCCTCTCAATGCCTTGTCTTACCGTTTTTGTTTCTACTATCCATTTTTATTGAGTAAATAAATATATTGTTTTTGAATAAAAAGTTTTATACAAAAACTTCTTTTTTTTGTATAAGTTCATTGGCCCATGACTTCTCTGATCAGTCAAGCCTATTGGTCCTCTGTGTACAACCTGGCAACAGATGGGTCAACACTGACCCATCCATCTGGCCATTAATGACTTTACTGCTCTCACAACACAACTCCTTTTATATTGCCATCATCACCTGTAGTCCACAAATTTACACACACCCAAGGGCGCATCCACACCATCAGCAGTGACTGAGAAGGTGCATATGAAATACATTAGTGGGTGTAATAAATGCAACCCAGGTGGATTATCTACCCTGTTATTCTTTTTTTTTTTCCCCAAAATGCCTTTGGAGGAGAAACTGAAAGAGAGAGACTGAGCACACGTTGCTCAAATTACAAACTACAAAAAAGACCAGATGACAGATCCGTAAGTTTAGCGTTTTGAGGTTTAAAATGAAAAGTACATTACTGTGTTTGGTATTCAGAAGAAACATGGCACTTATAAATGCATTTTGCATTTCAAGAAAGTGTCTCTCTGTCATCAAGTTCTGAAAACTTACCATGCTCTTGTCTTCGCATTAAAGCTATAATGATTTTCAAAACTGATGAATCTCAACACAAATGCCTGTGGTTTCACAAGGGCATTTTTGCATTGTGCCATGAGACTGCAATTCATTTCTTAATAAACAATCAAAGGCCATCTGCATGCAAATGGGTTAATAAATCTAATCTAGCCCATTTCAATAAGGTTCTCCAGAACAATCTTTATTAGATCTTGCCAAATCTGCCCCGTCGTCTCACATAACAAAGCGGCGCTGTTATATTTGGTTTTCATTTAATCGTGAATATTTGATTTACTCTTCTTAAAGTGATTATGCTTGCATTTCTCGACACCAGCTTGTTCATCAGTTAAATAAACAAATGCTTCCCAGAAAACCGTCACTTCGCCATAAAATATATGACTCTCCGGGGCCGCATACAAACACAGTTTACAGTAATCCGTTAAGAGAATAGATTGGCTTTTCTTGTACAACCGTATAATCATGACAAATCATAATTTTGATGGAAAGCTTTGATTTCATTTCAGTGTTTACAGAACACTCTGTAGGAATATGGTGTATATTTACATACAGCTTTCACTGGCAACTATTATTATTGTATGTGCTCTTACCAATCGTTAGGCACACCTTTTATGAATATGTAAAATGCTCATCGTTCATAATTTACTTGCAGTAGATATTACAGTTATTGCTATCTATTTGAGGCTTGTGGTTGTGGTAGAAGTTCGCGGTTTATGCTGGTGACTGGAAGGTTGAGTTCAATCCTCATTTATACAACTGGATTTTATTCTGGAAAGCATGCAAATCTCTTTAGTAGAATATGACCATGAACCAATTTAGAGTTCTTTAGATTGTTCCCCTCTGATAAAGGAGTTTATTCCTAACCCTGCATCAACCTCAGTACAGATATTTCTCATCTGTTCAGAGTTTGTGGCCCTAGTTAAAAGTGATAATGTGAATTGCTACTATGAAGAACAATATAACCACTCTCAATTGCCTTATTTATAAGGTAACTGTCGTCACCATTCAGTCATGTTAATTGCATCTTTGTACACAATGACTTTTATGTGACTGGACTTTGAGACGTTTTAGCTGAATATCCCTGGACTAGCGGCTATACTGCCTGCTAACAAAGATCAGTTTCCAGAAGCAGCACATCACAAACATGATAGTTAATTGGTACAGAAAGCATCACATTGAATACTCTCTCTACCAGTTAAAATAATCTATAGAATGATTTTGGGAAACTGGGACCAGGTCTAAATAAACCATTAACGTACACTAGGGTCCAAAAGTCTGAGAACACTAGTGAAAATGCTTCAATCTGCCATTCTTTTGTAATTTAATACAACAACTTTCATTACAAATTATATTACTGATAACAACTTGAGCGAAAAGTAGAATATTTGATATATTTACATGAATTTCTTAATATTTGCTATGTTCCTTTTTTTTTGCTTTAATGACAGTGTGCACTTGAACTGGCATAGACTCCACAAGTTTGTGCAAAACTTTATGATCCATTTTAGATCAAATCCATCAGAATGTTGTCTGAATATATGCTTGGAAGAGATTAGGCATGAGGAAAATCTGACCTTTTGTACAAAGCAGTTAACATGGTCAGTATCACACAGTTGCTTACATTTATATAGGGACCTAGAAACAGTGCAGAATCTTGAATATTAAATATTCAAGATATTGAACATTTCTTTGTTTTAAATATTGTTTCAAAATTCTAAAACCTGTTTATTTCCAAAAAAAAAAAAAAAAAAAAAAACAGATTTTCAATGTGGTCTCTGATTTTTGGACCCCACTGTATATAATCACTTACTTAAAGAATCTATCTTTTGCAGCTAGTGTTTGCTTTGCCTTTTATTAGGGTTGAAACTGGTGCTGCATCATTAAACAACCCCATGCACTGCATGTTAAAAACATGCATTTCTATTATGGTTGCCAGATTTGGGGAAACAAGCTGGGAGATTCTCAATACCACTGGTCTGAGAACAAATAATCTCATACTGATAGATATAGTGTAGATTGAAAATAATATGGTCACATTTTTTAGATGATTTGTAGTCTGCTAGGAAGGTTGAGTGGAAAGGAAAAGCCACAATTTCAACATAACCACTTCCTCTGCAGGTGATTATGTATAACTTATTCATAGCCTAGTGTCCCAATTCTCAAATACACAACAGTCACCAGTCTTTTTTTTTTTTTTTTTTTTTTTAAACATTAAACTGATACACTAACAAAACATAAATGATCTAACCTTACAAACATAAACTTAGGAATAATACAAATAATGAAGGAACAATGGAGGATTGTCAGGACAGTCTGCGATTTCAGCTCATGTAGATATTAGCAAAGAAGAAATGAGTGCAGTCAAACTGCAAGCTATAATAAACAGGGAGTCATGGTTCTAGGTGAGGGAAGCATTTATTTATATTGCAGAATACGAGTTCAAGTTAGTGACTTTTCCAATCTCCTTAAACTCTGAGGGCCTGTCGGTGGTGTGACTTCATACCTTTTCCTATTAGCTTCACTGTAGTTACTAAATCATTTGTAGTTGCTAATAATATGCTCAAGTCAGGGCTTCAAAGTTATGGTTTTCATATTTTGTTCTGCATTTATGCTTGGTATTGGCCATCTCATGGATATTAAATAGTTAATCCTAATTCATAGTACTACAGTTGGTGTGGATTACTGACAGGAAGTTTATTTCTATGCTAGTGAAGTCCTTGTTTTTTATGTCCGGAAAATGGATTCTGAGTTGTCCTCAGCGTCATAAACGCGATGATTTCCCCGTTCGGAAATTAAACAGGCAAACATCCAGCAGAACCATTGCCATTTTATGATGAAACAGTTGTTAGCAGTTGAGTGTTCTGCCTCAATAATTTAATTAACCATATTCACTTAGTAGTCCATCAGTATTCATAAATCATATAAGCTTAAATTGCCGTAAAGTTGATGTAAACTGTGGCACTGCACTTTTAGAAGCAGTGTCAATGCCAACAGAAAAGAGCTGACAGTTCAGACACAATCTTTCTGCCTGAAGACACAGCAAATGTAATCTGTAGTCGTGCAGTTGGCCATATTTTTTCTTAATAGGAAACACAGAGTCAAGAAATGACCATCATATCTCAGCCTTTAAATATTTAGCGCATCTCCCCGAGCCATGTTCCATGCTGTTCAGAATCAATGAAAGCCGAGAAGGCCTGCAGCTATTTGCCCACCCAGCATCCCTATAAAGCACAACCCTTTATGATGCCTTATGTGGGCCACTACACAGTCCAATTTCCAGTAATCTCTGAAGAGATATAGAAATCATGAATCTTTCAGATGCCAGAAAAACTCAAACAGGTAGCAGATACTGGGCAGAATGGCATTTGGCATGATTTGGTCTGGCAAAAAGAGCTTCTGCAAATGAATACTGTAAGTTTATACTGAAGGCCTGATTTAATTAAGGCATTTTACTTACTTTAAAATGCAAATATACATGTAAACTTGATAATACCGGCAAACTAATTTACTAATAGGGTCTATGGAATGAGCAAATGAGTGCCTCTTGTCTGGTCTGCTTGTTTCGCATGTTCGTCTTAATGGATATGCATTTTGGGGTATTTCTACCTAAACATACAAAAAACCAGGCTAAGTCAATGCTAATAGATTAATTTTTCTAACTGTTATGTGATTTAATGCAGCCTGAAAGTCAGTTAATGATGGTGATTGCATTTATAAATGAATAAAATTGAAAGGCAGGTATTAAATTTGCATAGTCCATTTACGCCATTTGAAGAAGAAAAAAATATAATCTTAATGTTTGTAACATCAGTCCACTGAGGCGAGCGTAGTGAAGAACCCAAGTGCAGCTTTTATTTACAAAGTGAAAACCAAAAATACAAATGAAGACTTGCCTTGACATGAACAGACTTGACTTGGCACAAACAGACTGCAGGTTACAACAACATCATCAATACACAACACAAGACAATGGCTACATGAGGGCTATATATACCAAACAATCAAGGTAACATGACACAATACAACCAGTGAGGGACAAGACACATGACTAAACCAACCAATAAGAACAAGACACATGAAACCAAGGAACCAATCAGAACATGACACAAAGACAAGGGTAACACATGACCAGATCACATGAGGGGCAAGGAACACATGGGAAATGGAGTCCAGGAACAATAGCA
>CM040991.1:13304099-13351396 GCA_022985145.1 Pangasius djambal
TATATATACCAAACAATCAAGGTAACATGACACAATACAACCAGTGAGGGACAAGACACATGACTAAACCAACCAATAAGAACAAGACACATGAAACCAAGGAACCAATCAGAACATGACACAAAGACAAGGGTAACACATGACCAGATCACATGAGGGGCAAGGAACACATGGGAAATGGAGTCCAGGAACAATAGCAGGAGTCCAAGGTGGAGTGCCCTCTAGTGGAGTTCGTGGGCACTCCAGCTGGGAATCGTGATAATGTTTCTCAAAACTACGCTAAATGGCTAAAAGTATGTGGACAACCCTCCTAATTATTGAGTTCAAATGTATGCTTCCAACTTTGTGGCAAAAGTTTGAGGAAGGCCCTTTCCTGTTCCAGCATGACTGTACCCCTGTGCACAAAGCGAGGTCCTTAAAGACATGGTCCGACGTGTTTGGTGTGGAGGACCTGCAATGGGCTGGACAGAGCTCTGACCTCAACCCCAGTGAACACCTTTGGGATGAATTGGAACAGCAAGTGTAAGCTAGTGGGTGTACACTACATTCATACTCATGGTTTTGGAATGGGATGTCCAACAAGCTCATATAAGTCTGATGGTCAGATGTGTACATACTTTTGGCCATAAGTGTATGTCTCAGGATCTTAACCCATTATTCCAATTAATTCTATGTTATTTGTATAGTACTTTTTTTTTTTACAGTGGACATTGTCACAAACAGCTTTACAGAAATACATAATTCTGGATATAAAATGTAAATAATCACACTTTCACACCTCTTTATCTGTCATATTGTATTGTAAAAAGTGTTTCGATGTGTCTCACTGCGTTTAATTGGCATAGCTATGCAAATATGTGAGAAGTTTTAGTTTACTTTAACTGGGAGGATCTTTTGGATCTGAACTCACCATAGAGAACATTTAGCACTTGTGAAAAACTCTGCCTTCACCTACTTTGCAACTGACATAATATGTGCAACTGTTCATTGCAATTCACCTGTAAACTGCACGCACATATAATCAGATTGCACACACAAATTAGAGCTCTTTATTTGTGATCTTAGTACATCAGAGCCACATATGTTGTGTGCTTAATGATAGCTGCACAGTGAGAATGTCCACAAAGATATGCCGCTAACAAATTCCTTGTGATCGCAAACAGATACACTATCAAACTATGTGCTGACACACACAAAACAAGATGAAAGAAGAAGAAAAAACATCTATTCGAGAACAGTATCATTGCATAGTTGGTTGTCAGATTAATGACCCACCACGGACACAGGAAATCAATATGTTCATGTAACAGGCACGTATCTCTGCTTATTTTTATTTGAGCATGCCAATTATATGTGATGCCAAAGAGAAGCGTATTGTACTCAGTCTCCTCAGATCTACAGAGGGGAAGCATGGAAAGAGGTTTCATGTCACATAGAGGTAACACAGAGCTAATGTCAGCCTGTCAATATTTCATAACAAGCCCTGGCCTCTCATTTTAAAACCATTTCTTTTATTCCTTTTTTATCCACTGTGCACTTTGGGGGGAAAAGTTGCTAACAAAGACTTCTGAGCAGCGTTTTGAAGCTGGACGAAGCTCCTGAGGGAGCACTCATCCTCTGTGACCGGAGAAATCGATGGTGATAGGGCGGCATTGTGAATATGTGCAACCTCCGTTTTAATGAGGAAAGAGAGAGAATCAGAGGAAGAGAGATAGAAGTAAAGGAAAGTCAGAAAAGAGGGCATCATGGCAGGGGGGAAGAGTTGTGAGAGAGGAATCGGGCCCTCTATATGAACCCCCCAAAAAAACCCTGAGAAACTAGTAACACTTTAGTTGAAGGGTACCTTGAAGGGTATTGGAGCTTCACAACATGTTCATAAGCACCACATAAATCTTTAATAAAACAATGATGGAGGTTTATGTCAAAACTGCGGTGGGGTGACATTAGCTATTGTACTGTATGTAGTGTGAGTTTGTCATTACATTTGAGAAAGAAGAAAGAGAAGAGATCCTATAAGACATTATCTATGAAGTATACACGCACCAGCCAGAACACTTGTTCACCTGCTCATTCATGCAGTTATCCGATCAATCAATCATATGGCAGCAGCGCAATGCACAAAATAGTGTAAATACAGGTCAAGAGCTTCAGTTCATGTTCACATCAAACTTCAGAATGGGGAAGAAAAGTGATCTCGGTGAGTTGGTTGTTGAATATTACAGAAACTGCTGATCTGGGATTTTCACTCACAACAATCTGTATAGTCAACACAAAATGGTGCAAAAACAAAGAAACAAAAGAATTCACTGAGCAGCAGTTCTGCAGGCAGAAACATCTTGTTGAGAGAGGTCAGAGGAGAATGGGTTTGAGAAGAGAAGACTATATTGGCTTCCACTCCTGTTAGTCAATAATAGGAATCTGGGGCTTCATTAGGCACAAATTCACCGAAATTAGACAGTTGAAGATTAGAAAAAGTGCCTGATCTGATAAATCTTGATTTCTGCTGTGACATGCAGATGGTAAGGTCAGAAGGTCGCACTAAAGCCACTACCTCAAGCAACTGCCGCCCGGGTGCTGAATGGACAGCGGCACTTCAGCACCATTGTTGTGGATGGTGAGAGAACACATGGGTATGATGCGGGGCGGAGAAATAAAGCACAACTGGAAGCCAATAATAGCGGTGGCGG
The DNA here is from genome assembly GCA_022985145.1 of Pangasius djambal. NCBI lineage: Eukaryota > Metazoa > Chordata > Actinopteri > Siluriformes > Pangasiidae > Pangasius > Pangasius djambal. The sequence continues at coordinate 13,306,787 of CM040991.1, forward strand.
TTCCTCATCCTCCAGGAGAAGATGAGAGTGTATGAAAGGGCGTGGCTGACACAGTGGTCACAAAGTATGGTCTTCGTGCCAATGCTGATCCGTTTCCCTCTCTCTCTCTCTCTCTCTCTCTGAGACAGAAGACAGTGCCAAAGACTCCGCTTCTTATCCACGCTGTGTTGAGAGCTCAATCCCTCGATGACAGGTAGGATGCTGCTCGATGACTGCCCGCGCCCTCACGCCAGGCCGCCTGCTACTCACCTACCCTGCACTTCAACCCACAGCCACTTTTCACTAATTCTGCCTGCACTCTCTGCACTGCACCTAAAACAAGAGAAACAAACCACCTCTGTTTACACTTATTCTGTCTCTCCTGTGTCCGTGTTCAGCCCACCTCAGCCTCGACTACACCATATGCATCCCTTTCATGGCCACAGTTTACCCAATGGCTACTTCCAGAACGATAATGCACCATGACACAAGGCACAAGTCTTCTCAAATTGATTCTATGAACGCGACAATGAGTTCAGTGTAATTCCCTGGCCTCCCTAGTCACCAGATCTGACTTCAATAGTGCACTTTTTGGATGTGGTACAAAATGAGATTTCCAGAATGAATGTGCAGCTAACAATTCTGCATGAATTATGTGACGCAATCATGTCAACATGGATCAGAATCTCAAAGGAATGTTTCCAAAACCTTGTGGAATCCATGCCATAAAGAACTGAGGCTAGTCTGAAGGCAAAAGGGTTTCCTACACACTATTAGTATGGTGCTCCTAATAATATGGCCAGTGAGTGAATATTCCATTCCTATTCATTTGTCTGAGGCATGGGATTCTTAAACGCATGAAATTGTAAAAAAAAAAAAATACATATAGTGCTTCATAGCAGTGTAATAAAGTCACATAATTAATACAAATGTTAGTCACGTCATATCAACCTTACAGAATTCCTCCGGCATTGTTTGAAAAAGAAAAATAAAAAAAATACAGAATTCTTGTGAATTTGTTATACAGCACCAATGTAGGAACAGTACGAATAAAATGATGCTGTTCAACTTTATTATAATGCTAGCAATCACTTCTCCCTCTCTTTTCTCTGTCTACACCAAATGGGTGCGTTGGGTTCAGCAAGTGACAGGAGCTGTAAGAAAGAGTGCAGCCTTAGCCGACTTTCTGCTTCCAGACTCTATATCATTCATGCAACATACATGGGGTTCTCTCACCTGGGAGTAGGTTTGCAGCTTGCACTTCACACACGCTGTCCATATGTCAAGCAAGGTTCGACAGAGCCAGTTAGCATGCGGCCAACAACACAGAGACCCCAGGGCCTCCAACGTGCTGCCAGAGCTGAATTGAGGTCAGAACTTAGGTCTCATTGTTCATCCAGCAATGATATATGGGAATTCTGATGTGTAACAACAGCCTCCTTTTATGCTACATTATTCAAGACTTCCGCTATATCCCACATAATTCAACACAACGGCCCCGTAATGGACAACTGCAATGTATCTAACATTTATGAATGTGTAAAAGCTCCTTCTCCTTCTCTGTAGATCATTTTTACACTTCTTTCAGGAGCTACAGTTTGAATTCATGATGGTTTGGGATTCAATACATTCCATGCTGTTAAATGGAAAATAATCCACAATGGGGTGGATTGATTCAGCTCGACGCTAAGCAGTTACTGTTGACACCCTGAAGTTGATTACTTTCCTATAACAGCACATTTCAAAGTGTTTTATTCCTCTTATACCATAACAATTTGGTGGACATCCTTGACACAAGTTAGTTCCTTTTTGTTCTCTCTCTCTCTCTCTCTCTGTCTTGAAGTTAATAAGACAAAAAATCCCACAATTTGTCATCTGACCTTATACTAGAAAAGTCCTTTGTGCAGACTCCATCACTTTTTGATCCTTTTATTATTAGTTTTAGATACTGTAGATCATCCACTGTTACTATAGAAATGATAACATATTAGAAAGAGTGCATTAATATAAATCTATATATAGATTTGAATTACAGCCGGAACTGGGGCCATGCTGTTGTAGCAAATTAATCAACGCCTACTGACCAGTCAGACTTGAATTCTGATTCTGAATTCATAAACACTCTGGTGTAAGGAGATATAACCAAGTTTCCTGTGAATAAAGAAATAGAATGAAAAAACATAGTTCGCAAATGTATGATTTGGAAATGAAATTTGTTTAGAAATAAGCCGTTGCCCAAACAGAATCGTAATGCTAAAGGGCACTTCTTTGTTGAAGACCTTGCGAAGTGTAGTTCAAAAATATTTGCTATGGTTTGAGTAGGTCCTAGTGTGCAGTTGCTGTGGGAGTATCACTAGTTTAATGCAGATGAAGCCCAGAAATGTCCCAGACTTAATTTACTCTTTTAGAGCCCAGCTGGACACCCCGGCACTTCCACCGCTGCCATCCATGCACTTCTGCTGACATCTCATATAGTTTCCTGTCTTCGGGCCTAATGCAATTTGGTAGGCGCACTACCACTGTGCATGCAGCACCAGAGACTTTAGGGTACATAAGCTTTCTTTATTAACACAATGTTTGCAATACAGTAATGAAAGGCGATTGCATTAATAACATTACATTACATTACAGTACTTTTACAGCTTCCCTCCAGTGCCGGAAAAAGTAGCCCCATGTGGTCGGCAGTAATTACAACGCGATTTAGCGCGCATAATTGCAACTTTACAATAACTTGAATATAACCATTATTTCAGCCTCCTATGAATCCAGTGAGTTAATTGTTGGCCATTGGTCCCATCACATGGTGGGTCTTGTTTCTGTTACACTGGGGATTTGCACATGACTCACAATAATATGTTTCCTTATGAGGGGTTTTGTAGAATGATCCAATTTTACAGACTGGGCTGTATTTGTATGCTACACAGGTTAATAATGTTGTAAAGGCAAATGAAAGAAGCTGTATTAAGTCGTATAAAGTAGGCAAAGATAGTTTTACAAAGTGAGCAAATAAATAACGTTCCATCGGAAATTGATCAATCCTAAAAATTTAATCAAATGAGGTAGGCAAGAAAAATCTTAACAATAAGCTTAACAGAAGAATTGTAAGTCTGTAAATCTTTGAGTTGATTACTTTCACAGTAATCTGTGTCCAATCTGTGCATGTGCATTCACGTGACAACACGTGCTGCCTAACGTGGCTAGTGCTGATCATATTCCCTATCTCAGTTCATGTTATATTTCAGCCTTGGGCAACTGAGCTGGCCAGTGGTTCAGCTTCTTATATGCGCCTGTGAAAAGCCTTCACATGATCAAAGTTTGACATTTTCTACTATATACAGTATAGTTCTGAAAACTACAAGTCTTCCTTAACTGAAATATGTCTCCCTTTTGCACATACCTCAACCTGAAATAATGTTTGAGTATTTTAAAATCTGGATACCCCTGAAAGTGTAAAGAGAAAAAAGAAATTACATTTATTTTTAAAGACTTTTAAAGACATCATGCCTATCTTTTCATGTTTAATCTAATATACTTACGGAAAGTAAACTGATCAATCCCAATAATCAAATCAAATGAGGCAGGCAATCAAATGACACTTCAAACGACAACGAAAGACATACCTCTTCATGGAGTACTTAAATTAACACATTATTTTAAAAAAAATTGTGCTGTTTGTGTGTTTCTTACTATAAATCCCTCCTGAACAGTGTTTTTTCAGACTGATGGTACTCTTAGTCCATGACCTAGTGAACCAGTATCAGGATGTATTTACTGATAGAGACTTTAAAGCAGTTCTGTAAGTCGCTCTGGATAAGGGCGCCTGCCAAATGCCATAAATGTAAATGTAAAAACACTTTCATTAACATGATGCTGATAATGATCAGCATCATCCACAGTATTTGACTCAGTGAGGCATCGTTGTTATTTCTTCACTTTTCTTCACTCATCGCTGTTCAGGCTAACATCAATGAGTAAATGATCACTAATTAACTCAGTTTTCTTCTGTTTGCCAAATTTCTTGTTGGTAATTTATTTTACTAGGTTATTTAAACATTTCAAAACTTTGTCTGCCGTTATCTGTACAGAGCGTATAAGCGCTGATCTCTGTTTTGACACTTAGCTAATGCAGTTTTAAACAACTTTTGGCAGACTGCTTGTTTTTCCACTGCGTTTGTCAAACTAACTCCTTACCCGACGTGATCTCTGCAGGCAGATGCCAAGGCAAGGTTAAAAATGAACCTAAATAAAACATTTCCACATAAAATATATAGTGGTAACATATATTTATGCTTTCTTAAAGTAGATATTTCAACGTATATCATTGGCAGAAAAACTCAATTTTTGGTCAAAATCTGATCGTCTGTTTTGTCTGTTTCTCAAATTCAGCTGTAGTGCCTTCCGGGCTGCCTCACATATTTATCATTCAGCAAGAATGAAAATGGCTTTTACAGTTGATGAGAAGATAAAGCAAAAGATAAAGCAAATCATTGTGTATATTTTCACTTATTTTTAATAATGAATGCATCTTTGCTGAATTTCGGAAGAATATCAAATCCTGATTTTACTGCAGTCACAAATTCTTCTCACTGTCTATTCAGTAAGGACATTTGGAGGACATTTTGCCCGAGACGGACACCATTTAAAACTTGTTACGAGCACAAGCAGTGCTGAACTAACGCTCTGACAGTAGTTCAGTGCTCCTTGTTGTTATGGTAACATCGACACCTCACATGCACATAACTTTGGTTCAGATTACATGCAGAGTGAGTGGAAATGCAGAGTGACAAATGGAATATCTACTTTTTTCCCCCAAATGCTTTCTATTTTTCAGGGTCCTGTAACACCTGTGAATTTTGATATTTACATTTACACACCATTTGGCAGACACCCTTGTCCTGAGCAACATGTAGTAGCAACTTGTAATCTCCATCAAAAACACCCTTATGCAAGTATAAAGAGGTCAGGGTCTAAGAACACTGTCAAGCTGAAGTCATATTAGAGAAGAAAGCACTAAATGGTACTATATCCAATGCCATGAGCCTCAGGAAATTTCAGTTTTTGGAAGGCAGAATCAAGAAATAGTACTGTGGTCTGAAAACAGCCCTCCCCTTCAGAATATGATGGCATGTAGGATCATTACAAGACTCGCAAAGCTGGCTATGGTTTAAAGGAAAACTCCACCCTGAAACACATTTTTGCTTGCACTGTATTTTTCTTATTCCCGTGTGAAATTATGTGTGAAATGTAATGCACTGACATCGCTAGCACATTTACAATGCAGTAAACAACAATGAGCAAGAGCTTCTTTTCACACTCACAATTTTCCAGTGATGTTCAATGCCATATTAATGAGAAATCCTACATAGAAGTAAATGAGACAGTAAATGTTGGGCTTACATTTCCAGAATACAATACAGCTACACACTGCTTTTGTGTTGAGTTACAGCCAGAGACTTGGCATGGATAGTTAGGGACCTATGAGATGACAAGCATGATGGCACTGCTTTGGCCCTGATGGCAGTATTAGCATGAAAGTTGAAGTTTTGCTACAGTGTGTTAATTTAAAAAGAGAACACTTTCAATGTGAACCTAATTTTGATCAGCATCCACGGATAAAGCTTATAGATTTGAAAAGTCAGCAGCAGTTTTATTGTGCTCTTTCATTTAATGAGATTTAACCTCTGTGTTTCTCTGTCACAGAGCCCTGATTACATGCTCACGGCCTGGACATTAACTCGGCTGGAACATCTGAATGCCCAGAGGATGAACCCTAAACATCAAAATACTGCAGAACCTCTTACAGATTTTTTTCCCCAACACTGCCTCTACTCTCTGTGTCTGATTATTAGCATTTTATTAAAGTGCAAATTGGACACAGATAATTAAACATTAATACCTGGGGAAGAACACTGTACCATCTGTTTGTGTCCTCTTCGCTCAGTAAAACACACCGAGGCACCGGCAACAAAACTGCCAACGCAATAGCAAACATAGCACATGATGGTGGCCTGAAGAGTCCATAAAACTGCAAGAGGAAGTTTCTAATAACTTGTGCTGCATTATGCAGTTATGGGGGCATGCTGACTATTAATGTCTCTTCCACTTTATTACCTGAGAGAGAGAAATAAAGAGGAAGAAAGACGGAGACAGGCTGAGATAAAGAGAGAGCACATGTGAGACAGAGAAGAGAGATTAACGTAAAAGCAGAAGTGAAAAGCATGAGTAATTAAGGTATTGTATAAATAAAGTCTGCTGCATTTGGCGAGTGGCTGAACAGACAGCAGTGGTGTAATGATGATGGATGGCTGAATTACACAGCTGGTATTTTACACTCAGAAAGGTCTCCATTATGCCAGGTTGAGTGTGTATTGGTGTGTGTGTGTGTTGGTGTGTGTGTGTGCTGAACTCGTGGGACTTGCAGTTCCTCTCTGGGGCCCGGCTGGAGAGCATCTGCTTCATCATTTCCAGAGCAGCAGTGTTTCCAGCACGGCGTAAGGAATCTGAATGAGCCTCAGCCCTAATCACATGCCTTCATCATCGAGCCTGGTGGCATTTTCCCCCCACCCCCTTGAAATGAAACAAACTCAATTAGCATTAAAAAAGCAGCCCCTCTACAGCAGAAGCACAATACTGAGCTCGTGTGACGGATCTGCGAGCCCCGTTTAGCGCCAGCCGCCCTGCAGCAGTCACTCAAACGGCGCTGTGCGGGCCATCTAATGCCCGCGATAACGCCGACTCATTACGATGTCATATCCTTCAGGACCGACTTCCTGTCAGCTCAAACAAAGCCCTGACACCCACTCCACAGTATGGGCCAATCAAATTCCTTGAAAGTGAGCAGAGGCCATTTTATAATCCCTTGCCATATAGACAGCTCTTGAGGCTGACTGACAAGGAGAAAGAGAGAAAAAGGGCACAGAATATATAATCTAGAATACATTATGCACACAAGTCTTAGGCCCACATCACTGTCGACACATTTGGATGAAACTTAAGGCTAAAACTTTAGGAAGTTCAAGCAGATTTTAGACAAGGCACAGCTAGCAACAGCAGACCTATTATATACTGCACGACTAGCAGGGAGACGTGCACAACATCAGTGTTGCCGCTGCATTCTGCCCCACCAAGCGAAAAGCACGTTTACACAAAATTTTCTTTGAAGCATGGGTGGAGAACAATGCGCCCTGCAAGTGGCATGCTAAATGTGGCCTCTGTCTGTTGCTTGCAAACATAATGAGGCCAACGAGCTTTCATCCGCTCCTGCAATTAATGCCTCAGACGGAAGCCGCTGCTGGAGTGGAAAAGATGCCTGACAAATTTAGCTTAGTTGAAGAAGTCTTTCAGAATGTACTTTTCAAAAGAGTATCTTTTTTTTTTTCCTGTGATAAATTGGGATACAGTCAGGAGAGCAGTGCAAAAGTTAAGAAAAAGGAAAATTTATCTCTATTTTGCAATAAATTTTTTTTTTTTTTTTTTTTTTTAGTTTTAAACTAGTTGCCCATTTTGGTTAATGGTGATAATGAAGGAACTTCTGTAAAGACATACACACTAAATATTTTGTTGAAATAATTTACTTTATCTTCCTCGTTTTGTCCGAAGGGTATGCAGCCTTGCACTTGACAGTATATTACTGTATATTAAGGGGAAAATTACAACCCCCCCTTTCAGCTGAACTTTCTGTAAAGCTGAACTTTGTGACAATGTCCACTGTTAAACACACTATATAAATAACATTTAATTGAATTGAATAACTTATGCAATACAGCGTTGACAAGTAAGATGCTTTATAAGAAGCAAATGAAACACAAAAACAAACAGTAACATCCAAAAGCGGCTTTTTCTCTAACTTTATCTCTTCTCACTAGTGTTAGACTAGGATAAGTCTTTTTTTCATGTAATTCATTCTGTTTTATAAAAAAGAGTGCTTCTAAAAACAACATAAGTACTGTCTCTGTGACTACAGATAATGATTGTTTGTTTTTTTTTACATTGTAATATATATGTCCAGTTTGTGAAAATAACTCCATCTGTACTATTCTAAGCCAAAATTCCACATGATCTTGACTCTTGATTTTTATCTTGACTTGTATTTTTACAATATTGAACACAGACCTGTACAGGAGACAGGGCACATGAGGGCATCGAGGACAGCGTGATCAGTAAGATGATGATGATATGGACAAGGGAGGTACAAGGGACAAGGATAGCGGATATGCATGAGAATACAGACGATGTTAATAGAAAAGTCACAGGACTCCAAATCCAAGGAACATCCAACACGTCAATATTCATGTGCTGAAAATCACACACACAAAATGCTTAATACTGTACATAGCTAACAACATAATATTTATACATACATCCGTAGAAATATGTTTTTTTTTTACAGAAATACTCAGACAGTGTCTGTGGTAGTAATGAACTGACACTGACAATGACACTGAAAGTGTCTTACAATGTGCTCACACTAGCAAGTGACAAAGCAACATCTGACAACTCACCTTCTAAGTATTTGTGCATCAAGGATCCATGATTTCATGAAAAGCAATGTTTGAACTGAGTTTTTCTCAATTTTACATGAATTAGGTATGATATGGTCCAAACAACTGGGAATGTAGGAAGTACACATAACAACGTCTACAGGTAATAGCACTTTGCCTGAGGATGTCATTATCATACCTAAAGGCATGATGCCTATTCGAACTCTAAAGACTGGAGCCCTGCTTCCACAAGTGCTCTGAGAATGCACCGTGTCTCTCTGCCTTAAGTAGTCGACTATGCAACAGCAATCGGGTCAGTTGGGGTCCCAGCTGTTATACAACCGAGAAAACACAGCGTGAAGATGAAACCCGGTCAAGGTTTGCACATTTCTCTCATTTCATTTCACACTGCCAACCCTTCACTGCGTAGCGCTGGCAGACAGAGAGAGGAATTTCACTGCTTTTGTGAATGAGATAAATGGGGAGATGGTATACCTCACAGCTATGTAAAAAAGTGAAAATGGAAGAAAGAGGAGAAATCAAAAAGAGGGAAAGTGCAGGAAGGGAAGTGAGAAAGGATCGGAGAGAGGGAAGCAGACAGATGGATAGATAGAAAGTGAGAGTGAGAGGGAGGGGCTCAGAATGAGTCATTCCTTGCCTCTGACTGCAAGGCTTGGTAATGTTTTTCACGGCTGTTAGGAAGTTAATCCTGCTGCATGCTGACGTATGTAATTGCTGTTGTTTGTCAGGGAGAGTGGTACTGAACCTTTAAGAACCAGAAAAGGCAAAGAACCTTTTACTACAACAAGGCTTTCTAAAATAACCAACACTGCACTCCAGAGACACATTAGGATCTTGGCATTTTAGTGACACATTTTCATCTTAGTACAGAAATAGGATGCCTTTTATTTGTCCCTTTAAGTAAAGTAAAAATTACTTTATTATATGCCCCTCTTTTGCTTTAATGACAGTGTATGTATATATATATATATATATATATATTTCAAAATTCTAAAACTATCTGATAATTTCCAGTTTTAAATGAAGCAAAATCCCCAGGTCTCAGACTGGTCTCAGACTTTTGGACCCCACTGTATATACAGCTCTATTAATAAATTTGCAGGCGGAACATCTTGAACAGTTGCATGCAGTAGTAATGTAGTTATTCTTAGGCTGATCATTTAATTCACTCCTGTTAAGCATGTCTTTGGATCATCCTGCAGGGCTTTGAAGTTGAGATGAAGTATAACTCCTGCCACTGTTTTCTTAGTAGGAGCTATATATACACAGTACATCTTGCCTTTCAGTTGATGCTAACCATGAAAGAAATTGCACGATTTGCTGTATTCAACAAACACTCAAAATCAATACCTGTGAAAGAAGTTGGCTGAAGTGAGGAACATTCAATGAAAACAATAAAAGAAAAAAAAACTTTTGGAGCTTGAGGAAATAGTATTGACTTTTCCCCTTTACTAATCAATACATGCATAGCACCATACACTAATATTTTGGTAAAGCAGACTTGTGACTGAAACTACTAGGGGTGGACAAATCACTACCCTGAGTGTACTGGACAAGCAGATTATATTTCCCGGGTATGAATGTTTGGTTTTTAGTTGTCTGGGGAACATCTCTCGCCCCCAACAACCAGTGAAAGAAAAAAACAAAAATTTTACGTTGATGCGCACACCCTGATGCTCTAACTATAGCACCCGAGACTCAATCTTAATCCCTGCTGCTCTACACACATTGGCTGTGGCTTAATATGTCTGAGAGTAGAACATTTTCAGTAAGCGATAATTAGCTTATAGGGATGACATGGATGATTTTTAGAATCAGAAAACACACAGATACGCGAAAACACTGATGAAACTAGGCAAAATAAAATGCAAAATAACTTTCCTGCTAGCACAACACACACTCTCCTTGCAGTGAACCATATCCAGAGAAATAAATATGCTTGCCAGACGGGAATAAAACCTTTTATGAGGTGAAAACACCACAGGTCATAGCTGAAATGTTGGCCAATGACTTGCTGATTTTTTGTTGAGGCTGCAAACACGATGCGCTTCATCAGAAACTTTTTAAAGAAGAGAGTAGGGAATGAATCCCCAGTAATTCATACAAACAGTCATTTCCCTCAGCAATATTATTACATTATGTTACCTGCCACGTTTTAGCCTAGTCTATTATGTTTCTGGGCAAAGAAAAACATGGAGGCAGTGCAAAGATGCCATCTGTAGCCACAACAGACAGCAGTGATCAAAGTTTAGAGCTAGAAAACTAGAAAATTAGACAAATTGTAGAATTCATTGGCTGAGATGGCCAACTGTTCGCTGTTGTTGACATCACTGGATTTGCAAGCATTTAGAGCATATTGAGCTTCATTTAAATCCAGTTAAATTGTTCTTTTTATACAAGTATTTTGTCGCGTAGCATAACAAGATGAAAAAATGGGGTCAATGTGCTGTTATTGTAACTCACATTACTATATTAGTAGAACATCCATCCAGCCATTTTCTGTACTGCTAATCCTACACAGGGTCGCAGGGAGCCTGAAGGGGCACAAGGCAGGGCACATCCCGGACGGGGTGCCAAACCATCGCAGGGCACAATCTCACACACACTCACACACCCATTCATACACTACACGGACAATTTGGAAAATGCCAAATCAGCCTACAACGCATGTCTTTGGACTGGGGGAGGAAACTGGAGTACCCAGAGGAATCCCCCGAAGCATGTGTAAAACATGCAAGCTCTGTGCAAGGTGCGAGGCAAACATGCTAACCCCTAAGCCACCATGAACCCCCCCCCCCCAATATTAGAACATAGTGTGATGTTTTAACAGTTTTTATTTATAGTCAGCTCTGCTTTGTCCTACTGAAAGGACTTACAAGTTAATGAGTGTTTTTCCCCCTAAATTACCCTTTTCCTAATTGAGGAAAAAATCAATTTTTTCACCAAGGAATTTAATTTCAATCCACAACTAGTAATGAAAATACAATTTGTCCACCCCTGCTGCTTTAAGTGGAGAAAGAGCGTACATTCCACATAACAGATTTTGAATATGAATCTATTCACAACAGCATTACAAAGTTGTGTGATGTTCAGAAATAAGAGGCATACAGCTTGATAATGAAAAGACAAGCTGAACAGTACCCACTCTGAGCGCTTTAGAAAAAAGGAAGTAAACTCTAAATGGAGTTCAGGGGAAAGGGCAGATTTGACGTGCAGCTTGGCCAGCGGCGACACACCCAACTGCTCCACTGCTCATAACATGAAGTGTCAGGAGAGATGAGCTGAGCACAGAGAAGACATGGATTAGGGCTCTAATGAGGGGTGCTGTGTCATGTAAAACATAGAGTAATTGAGAGCAAGAGAAAGGAAAATTCTAATTAAGGTTATAAATCACTCATGTCTGGATCCATTATCATAGCCATAGCTCTCTCATGCGGGTTCCTGATCCTCCTTCCAAAAAAAGCTCAGCGACCACAGAGGGGACAGAACTATGGACTGATTATCTAAAACTGAGAGCTGAAATCACTGAGATTTAAAGGTATTAGGCTTGTGTGGGAGCTGATATGCATAAGATGGAGTTTATTGGCACATAACAGGGAGTTTATTTTACTTTTCACTGAATTTACTACAGACTGCTGAGTCAATAGACTTTTAATGGACATCCATCTGTTAGGCATTATGCAAAATGGCTGTCACAGGCCTATAAAATAAACCGGGCAAAGCTAAAAGCATTATGGCAACAGATATTACCGCTGCAGCAATTCAAATGCTTATTTTTAAAGGCAAAGCCATTTATTTTTTGATTTTTACTTTTTTACTCCTGCTGAAGTTACCAAAGACACAAGAAGAAGTCAGGTTCAAAAGCTGCTGAAGCCAACCATTGCTCAGGGTAAATTACTGAGAAGCACATTAGCACTGTTCAACACTCTCCTCATCTCCTTTCTCCTTACTCCGCCACTGTTTTCAGCTCCTTGTCCCTCTGGAGATGCACTAAACAGGAGAGCTGAGGCAGGGTGCAGAGTGTGAGTGTGAGTGTACCAATGGGGGACTCGCAGGCTGTCAGGACATTCAAACTGACCTTTTTCAAGGTCATTAAAATGGAGAACACGAAGCAGGGAGCGCTTTTCGGTGCGACTTGGCCTTTAGTTTCTGCACAAAGGGCTGTTGTGTCTGCAGATGGCAACTGTAAGATCATATTATGGACTGTACTTTGAATGTGTGCTTTTTTGTATCCTAAGATTTAAGCTCTTTAAAATATTGAGGAGAATACAAATATATAGAAGAGTACAATAAGGGGTATTCAAGCAGGTCTTCATATTAACAAAACACACATGCACACCCATTTATGTATTGCACACAGTTGAAAGTATCATATGCTCCGGTTTCTTATCTTTCTACACCACGCATGCCAGAATTAATTTATTTCTAATCCATAATGTCCCAGAAATGAAATCCTATTGGACTGGTCCACAGAACCACAGGAATTCTGTTGCATCACATGGAAAACCTTTTTATTTATAGGTTTCTTTTATTGATAAGGAAATCTTGCCAATAAAATTAACCTTTTTGCTGTTGGTATGTCAATGAAAGTAAATCTGAGACATGGATTTCTACTTGAGGATGGTATCCTTCTCATTCAACAGTAGCAAGGAGCACGTGAGGCTCTGCCGCACAACAGTTAAGATCAATAACGGGTCACCAGGAACACCGTGTACTGTATCATGTAAATGCATTGGGGGCCCTTTACCTTGTAGAGTGATCGATTTACAACAGTTTCCAGGCCTTCAGAAACCTCAATTGATTTCCCACTTTGTACAATTACTGAGTATTAGCATGCGTGCACCAGCGCTGTAAGGCGTTGTAGAGGGACTTACGATTTTAGGTTTGAGACGTCGTTTCAGCCCGTGGGTGGTGTGGAGGCAGTGTGGGAAATGGATGGAAGAGCGGGTTCATTTTTTACACTCGGCAGCACTGTGCTGCCATTGCTCAGGATTATGGCAGGCTGACAGCCCCCGCCTTTGCGAGGAGATTGATGCTATACAGGCCTCTGCAGACTGAGACAGTATATAGCCTGTCTTTTGAATGAAGACTGTATCCTATCCTGACTCTGTAATTAATTTCCATTCCACCACATTTCTCTTCAGAGTAATTATCAATCCAGATTAATTCAGCTACTAAATAAAAGAAAGAAAATGTCTGAAAACACTCTGCAGATCTCTGAGAGGCATTATATTCGTGTTGCTTAACTCTTCATTCATGACAAGATGCCATGTGAAAGCCCTACTCAGGCAGAAGTGCTGCAATTCTATCAACTTCCACTTGAAGAGGTGGAAGGCACTACATAGGGATTATATGTGTCTCGCAAGACAAAAATGTATTCCTTATCCCCCTCATGATGTAATGATTTCCTCATTTTACACATTTTCAGCCAAGAACAAGACAGCCATGACTAGCTCAGCCTGATCAGTGATGACCTTCTGACAGGTTGATCAGCACATGGAGTGTAGTCTATCAAGCAGTGTGAAAGAAAGAGATAAAGCACATGATCCTTTTGAAGACTGTACTCCATTCACCGGGCTATAATCTTCTTCCACTATCCCCCGCAGTCTTACAACCTGATACCGAAATCTGCTTCTGTTTACTAGTTATCCAGTCTGAGTGAAGAAAACAGGTTTAAAAGGGTGGCCCTCGAGCTGAAGATTAAAGGTTATCGGTTTAGTATATTACCTTTTCTTTTCACAAAATCAAAAAAGTGGAGCAGTGGATGGCTGATGGCTTGCAGCATGTACTAACAACGGAGCTGAACAATAGTCAAAATGTTTACAGATTGATGTTATGTCTGAAGAAGACATGATATGCTTGGTTAAAGTTCTGAGAACACTGTTGCTAGGCAACAGGCATATATGAGCGTACACTAGCTAATAACCGACTTAAGTTTTAGCTAGCTAGCACATTACAATTAACAATTACATTAACAATTAGCACCCATGGTGGTGAGTACTATAAGAATGGACAATTCATATTGAATTTCAACAGAAAATTCAGTAAATATGATTCAGCAATGATTGTGATAGGGTGACAACTAATAAAAACAGAGACGAGGTTGAATTTATAGCACCTTCATGCAAATAAATATCACAAGTCTTGTTGCTGTTCTTAGCAAATGAGAGCTCCTGCTGCTGTTTAATTTATCTGCATAGCTTTTTGTTTAATGTGCGCTATTAATTTCATGTGAAAACAAACTTGCAGTATCTGGAAATGAATTCCTCCTAAACGTCGTCACATAATCATCATCGAGGCATTTGGCTAAAACATTTACCGCATTTTTTTCTTCATTATGCCCAACTCTATACAATAACAACACTTCTTGATGTACTCAAGCCAGTCTAACACTATTCCCAAGAATACTGGACAGAAATAGGCCATCCACACTTGGCCTAACGAGCTGTTTATTCAAAGAGCAGTTTGCCAGCTCCTCACACAATCCACACGCACCTCAAATGCCCCTGTAAGCTTGCTATGTGTGATATAACCACGCTGTGTGGGGCTGAGAGAGTTCTTGATTAATCGTTGTTGTCGTCTGGTGTCAGCAGTAACGGCGCTGTGTTCCACTGGTCTATTCTGAAACGCCTGCTGTGGTGACTAATTGCAATTCAAAGCAAACAGGAAACTGATCACTAAAACAATTACCCTGATCGAGTGAACTGTAACGTTTCTTATCATTTGTACTTACATCATGATTATGTATATGTAGATGTGTATTTTGAGGTCACCGAGTATTTATTCATGATCAGGAGTACTGCAGTGTACAAGACAGAGGTGGAAAGGGATACAATGCCTATATGTGGGTGAGAGAGTGAAAGACTGGGTGAGGAAAAAAGAGGATGTAAACTGATATATCCGTGTTGAGGCCAATTCCTGAGAGACCGAGGTGAGGGAGGAACACAGATCCACTAGCACCAGGAAGAAGGCCTCAGAGCTGCTTTGCAGATCTCACCCTCTTTAGACGTTCCTGACAATCACTGAAACACAAGCATAGTCTGACAAGAGCAAATGTGCTTAACAGATCCTTTTGTCACACCACATGATTTCAGCGAGAGCCGGTCACTTTTTCTCACTTTCAGACTGTTACTACAAGACGGCGAGAAAACAAACCTGACTCGTTTACTGTACGGGAGAGAGAGAGAGAGAAAGAGAGAGAGAGAGAGCGAGAGAGCATAATCATGACCCTGTTGTAACCATTTAACTGACAAATAATGCATTCAATCAAAGCTATCGCTTAAAAGTAACATTTGAGATCTGAATTAGCATTCAAGCTAACACTTCTGCTTTTTGCATGTCGGAACATTTAGGTCATCTCAATCTGATAACTAATTAAATTAAACTTAATTAAATGTAATTGTGCACTTCACAAAAACATGCTGGTAGGTGGACTGACTATGCTAAATATTAGAACATGAGTAAAGATTTCCAGTGTTAAGCTAAATTTAGCGCTGAATTTGTTTGTTAACGTTAGGTTAGAAGATAGCCCAATTATATATAAAAAGGTAATAACTACTGAATTTACTTCTTTTTTTTTGTTATTCGTGTTATCCAATGAAAAATGTGCACTATGTTTATGACTTTAGCTAAGTTTTATGCTCTATTTTCATGTTAGCATGTTGATGCAGTTGACAGGAAACTGAGTCAGCGACAGAAAAATCTGCCTCCACACACTACCAGCATTGAAAACTGTACACCCCTAAAAGAACCATCAGTCAAAAGCCACTTTTTTCAACTTTTTACATTTGAGGAACAAAACAAGTTTTTTCTTTTTTCTTTATTTGAAACACAGTACATCTTGAAAACCTAGTGATTCTAGTTAAAGCACATTGCACTACATTTCAAGCTTTGAAAAGACTTTTGAGTGAAGAAAGAAAAGTTGAATTCACATTGATTTTTGAATAGCCTTTCATCTTAATCTGACGTAATTACCATGGCTAGCGATGACACTAGGGACTATGCACTAGTAATAATATGACTCACAAATTCCTCTTAGAAAATCATTCAGTTTAGCTCATGCGAGGTAGCTATCATTAGCCATAAGGAGCAATAACATTTATGGTAAAAAAAAAAAAAAAAAAAAAAACTGGACGGTAAACGTTTAATGTAGTTGCAAGTGGTAATGTACATAGCACAGACTGAAAGAAAGATAGAGACACAAAACCCATAGAAAGAGGCTGAAAGAGTGTGAGGAGATGTCTTTCAACCCAAACTTTGTGCAAGACATTTAATGGTCCAGAGAGTTGTGCCCAGCAGCCCAGCAGCAGATGGTGAAGCATTCAGTCTGATTCTTATTATACTGCCATGCTATTGTGTCTCTCTCTTTCTCTTTCTTCCACTCTCTATCTGTCTCTCACTCTACCACCTGCCCTGCATATCAAATGCCACTCTGGCACCTGGGCAACCCATCTACTGACATCATCAAAGTAAGTAAAGGAGGGAACTTAATCCATCCCACTCTATAGACTGCTGATGTAGAGACAGCGAGTCATCTGTTGCCATATGCTTCAACCCCATCCACACCACAGGTCATTAATGCCACTTCTTTAATTATTTAAGTTTAATTAACCTGTCTCTGCGGCTTCGCTGGCTGCAGCCTGAGAGGAGCCTGACAGAGAGCACTTAGCCCTGCCAGAAACCCATCCTTGTTAGAAATGCTAAGCACTGGACAGATCAGAGAGAAGAGATACTCTAATCTTTCTCAAACAACACAACAGCCTACACGGATGTCCGACAAAACTGTTGGAAAGCATCTCCGGGCCTGACAGATTGTCCTGGACTTGTGCCACTTAGTATTCTATTATGACAAAAAAAAAAACCTAATGAAAGGACAGGCGGTTGAACTGTAGTCCAAAAAGCTCGTAGATATGGAATTTAAGACTTAAAAACAAGTGTTTCATTAACTGATAAAGTTAACATGTTTCTGTAAGACTTTACAAGGGCTACATAACACTCACTGTACATTAGCCCTTCATGTCAACTGACACAAACCTACATAAACATTTATAAACGCTTTACACAATGGGTGCTAGCTGATATAAAACTGATTTTGTGAATTTTGATGCCAAGTTGACATGACACCCAAGTCAAGTGACATTGATTTTTGATATCATAAATGATATAAGGACGTGTTTTTACACAGGGATGGCTTAAATTCGATGATAATCGTGACAACTGACCTCTCATTCGTATCTGTCAAATCACAAAATGGCAATTAGTAAAGTGTTTCTTATTTCAGCATGTAAGATTTGTATGAATACTTGGCAACATACTTGGACGTGACAGGGTTACGTACATTTTCTCTGACCCTCAAGTAAAGTGAGTTTGATTTTATGTATGCTAAGTTTTGTAAAACTTACATCAATGTGACAACACAGTGGCAGTCATCTATAGCACTACAATATATAGAGAGAGTTAGCTGTCATGACATTATAACGTACTTCAGCTCAAAAATATGTGTTATAACACAGTATAATCTCATGACTTGGGTATTATGTTAACTTTAAAACAGCCTGACATTCTTTTGGAATAAGCCTTTATGCATATTTATTTCAGTACAGTATATGCCAGCCATGATAAAGGGGTTATGCAGGTGTCATGTAACCTTATGAATAGCACTTTTAAGTACTTGCATTATATGAAACAAAAAGCCTCTTAGGAAAAAAAACAAAGAGGAAAAATCAAAGTCTTTTAATGACATTCTACATTCCATGACCTTTTGCTGGCCTTTTCTCAAACTAACATCCTTCTCTTACATAGGTCTGCCTCATGGGTAATGTTGTTAGAAGCCTATGCTGACAATTTCTTTCTCCTTTTCTAGCATATTTTGTGCAGATACTCCAGCTAAATACAATTACTGTACACGGCGGAGCGGAGCGGAGCGGCGAGGATCCGCGGGGACTGCCAGTAAACAAGATGCAGTCAGGAGGTGCGAGAGAATTGTTCTACTGCTACCTAATTTAATTGGCGCAGCCTCCCTGGCGAGCCCCGGGTGACCATTACACAGAATCTGTGTGGACGATGTGGTTAAAACCGCTGGAGGCCACAGAGATTCATCTTATTTCTGTTATTTGCTCCCGACGGACGCTGTTTTCTCATTCTCTTTGTCACAAATGAAGACTACATTGAGATAGAGAAAGGTTATCTACTGCAGTGACAGGTTCATGAATGCTACAGCGGCAATACAGAATAAACAGAGATGGAAGCAGACAGAGAGTGACGTTACAGTTTCACTGGCAGACAGAGAGAGCAGCCGCTGCTATATGAGACTGTATGACCCTGGCTTGGGCATGGAGCCAAAGATGCTCAGGTGTATGCTGGACAGAGACAAGAGACAGTGACCCAGCCATCACCCGCTGCTCCACTATAGCCTGGTGTGATTCTCCACTCAGCCAGCTATCATAACCTATCATCATCATCTCTGGCTGATTACAGTCTGTCTGGGTACAGAAAGGGTACATGTCTGCTTTTCAGTCAAAAATTCCCAACAGATGCCATGGCAGAGCACACCAGGGATCTATTCTAGAGTGCAACATATTGTTGTTTTCCTTCAAACTTGTTTCCTTTGCTAAAATCATCTAGTGACGTATTTACCATAAATTGGTTATGGATGTGTCAGGGGATATTAGACGTTGGTGTCGCAGTGGAAATACTGCTTTGCCTCATCGTTCATGCTGTTCATTTCTGTTCGACTTGCTGCTAAGTGCATGTGCAGAGTGTTAACGAGCTGATTTCCAGCTCCAAGTGCACTGTCCCGTTTTTATGGGAGGGCCTGACTGGCAATAATAAACCCCACTGGGCTCTGGTCCACCAGAACTGGTGTCCCACTTTGACAATAAACTAGCCTACAAGCTTCCTCCCTCTACAACTCAGCCAATCAGATGCATTTCCTACCTAGAGGCACCCATCTCCTTTTTTTTCAAGGCTGTTTGACAAGCTATAATGTCCCTTACCACCTACTGTTATCTCTTAACCACTCATCAAAAGCAGCAGCTCTGACAGACTCTGACACTTTGACTTATGGCTAATATAATAGCAGATATTTTATTCAGGCTTATCCTGAAATCCTGTAAATCTTTTAACATACATACAATGGCATACTGTATATATCCATTTAAAGTAGCATAATAATCCTCTTTCTTTGAAGCAGTGTCCCACTGCTTCTGTTCCCACTGTGTTTAAAAGCAACAAGCCTAGGCTTGAGCTGCTGGGACAGAGAAGACTTGCTTAATCCAGATGGGAGCTGTGCAGTCTGGTGTGTGTGTGTGTTTTCAGTATATGGCTGTAAATCAATGCTGTATCAGTAGCTGTTTTGTGCTCCAAATATCCACATCCAATTTAAACCCAAAGTGGGCGTGGTCTAAACCAGCTTTTTTTTTTAATGAACCACTATGAGGTTGCCGGCAGTGTCAGCATGGTGTGTGAATTCTGGCTTTGACAGTTTCTCAACCTCAGCTACATCACACAAGTTCATAATTAATCTCAACTAGACATGTGTGTGCTACTGTTTTTTTGTTTTTTTAAAATCCTGCTCGAGTAGTAATTATTTTTTGCCTGCAATATTTTGTAACAAATTTGGTTTGTTCGAGCTTCCAAAATATAAACAATATACAATATACACGGCAAAAAAGTTATATCTTAGCAAGTGACGATATCTTGAATTAAGGAAAAGCTGTCTTTATGAGATTACTATATAACAAATAAGAACATTAAGCTTATTTCTGTAAATTAAATTTGTCTTATTGTATTGGCAGATAATTTTGCTTCTTTCTAGAAAATAAATGCTTGAAACAAGCAAAATTAGGTGCCAATACAATAACACAATTTCAAGCTTGAAATGAGTAGAAATGCAATTTTAAAACAATCTACTACAGAGAAATTATTTGCATGTACCTATATTCAGGATATTTTCACTTGCGAAGGTACTGTATCATTTTCTTCAGTGTAATTTAATTCACTGTGATTGAACGCTGTATGTTCAGGCTAATGAATGTGGTTTGTGCCGTGAGCTTTGTATCTGACCGCTCACTTGCACTTGCATGAAATTAAAACTTTTTTTTGTTGTGTCCCACGGGATCCCAGTCCCGCAGTCTAGCAAAAAACAAACAAACAAACCAAAATGAATATTGCGACTCTCATTTATATAATTTGTATCATTATCTGTTCTTTCTGAATACTGTGTTCATCTTCGGTTACATCACTAGTACAGTAGGTCTGCACACAGTGTAACACTTATTACCTGCAAAGCACTTATTGCTAGCCATTAATGATATTTATTGGTGGTCATGTTCCTCCAACTCTGACATTAACCACATGGATTTGAGCCACCATTGCCACAGAGTTCCCATCACACACACACTAATCACCCACAGGGCTGGCAGTCCACCTACAATCAACCCAGTGGAGTACAGGTTTGTTACGTGAGGATGTGATGGGAATGTGATGGGAGTTAGTTTTGTATTAGAGTATCCTTTGTGTTCCTTAAATATATGCTGTTGAGCACTGTTAGAAATATTCCTGACCTTCCATTATTATTTTAACTGTTTGAGGTGGTTATTAATAATAAAATTTAATGCGATGGATGTACAGAATCTAAATCATGCTTACCTATAAAGTGGAGATGCGGATCAGTCCACACAATGGCACATGAGGAGAGAGGGAAGAGAAAAAGACAATAATTAGTACTTATCAAACTCAATTAGCATTCATCATAAATGGTATATCAACAGACATAAGACAGAGGAAATACCAGTATCTATTTATACAGCAGATATAGGTTTTTTTTAGGTCTTTATTTAAGGATTGAGTACCTAGAACTACACGGCATCTACATAGGACCCTCATTACAAATGAAATAAACTTGCACAGACATTTATAAAGGGTATTCCTGAAGTACCCTTGCAATCCCCTGTTTAATCCTGAGCTTGGGTTACTGTCTGTATAGAAATTCACACGTACTCCCAGTGTTCACATGGATTTCCTCCAGGTTTTGTGGACTGGCTATGCTAAATTGCCCCCAGGTATGAATGAGTGTGAATATGTGTGTGTGTGTGTGTGTGTGTGTGTGTGTGTGTGTGTGTGTGTGATGCCCTGCAATGGACTGGAGTCTCATACAGGATGTATTCCTGCCTCGCACACAATGTCCCCGGGATCCATAGCAACCATGACCAGGATAAATTGATTACTGAAGGTGTGAATGTGATGTGAATGTGTGTATTCTAAAAATGTAAGACTGCTTTAATTGATTTTGATATAACATAACACCTGGATATGACATAACTCCTGGATCAATCGGTATAGATTTTCTACTGACATAAGGAAATGTTATGATACTTTCCTGAATTTCATGACATCAACAAGTCTCCTGAGTCAAGTGTTATGACAACTTTCAAAATTGATCAGTGTAGCATTTATGACAGCTGACGGCTGCTGCAATAAGCCTTTAAAATGAAGGGTCATAAAGGGCTTATGTAGGTATGATGTAGCTCTCAGTGTTACATGTTTTCCAAGTCAAGTCAAGATGCAACATATTTTAGAGGAAAACAGTATGTGTATGATTTGCTGGTTAAAGCTGAACCCTGCCATCGGACAGTAAACAGCATCTTCTGGATTCCCTGGTAGTGTATGTAGCTGGGACTAGTACCCACATTCTAACCACAGCACTCATGTGTGCAAAGCTGAGCCATGTTTTTATTCCATCTGCCTGCTGGGACAGCAATGTTGAATTATACATCACAGATTCTTAACTGTCCAATTGATTGGGCAATCCAGAAGCATTTGTTGGGACACATTAGTACAGGCTTGCTTTATTAAAGGTGTGAATCAACACTACGTATGACAGTGTGATAATGGAAAGGATATATTAGAGACGTACAAGAAGCCTATAAGCCTGTGTGAAAGAGAGGGGGCATGCAGGGTTGGAGACGTTCATGCTTTTGATTTTATTCTGTATGACCGAGGGTTGTAAACTGATAGGAGGGACAGACAGCGGTACAAACACAAATACAGACCATCCATCAACAATAAACTGTACATTCTTTTAGCTGCAGTTTGTAGAGCTGAAAGTGAAAAGGTCAAGCGGAAGAAAAACAAAACTACTACAGAATGCCTGCTCCATGCTAGCAACTCCATCTAGTCTGTCAGATGGTCAGCAGTAAGAACCAACAGGAGATGAGGAAAAGAAGCTTCCCCGCCACGGTGGAATGGCGCCAACATTAAGGATATTGTGTAGCGTGTATGTGAGTGTCCAGAAGTCAGTATTAGAGAAGGGCAGGGTGTAAAGGGTCGGACATGCCTGGAGAACTGGAATCATTGTCACCTGCTCTGCCAAGGCCCAGCATGGCACCTAGATAGCCAGCAGCTAAAGGCCAGAGCACTGAGTGTGACCCTGAAACCGACATACAGCCAAAGGCTCTGGCTAAGAGCAGATAACTACAAAAAGTATAAAAAGAGGACTAGAGGAAAAAACAGACAGGAACTTTCAATTTAAACACAACTTTAAAAAAGCATACTGACTGACGTTACTTTCACACTAGCAAGCAACAAAGCAACAACGCAACAAGCAACATTTGAATTGAGATTTTCTCAAGACTATGCAAAATACTAGCAAAGTGACAAATCCACACAACTGACCCAAAATAATTCCTCGGACAAATCCTATGGGGCATGAGGTCCGATGTTTCTTCACTTCCCCACTCACAACTTTAGTTCTTACCTTCAGTTAGCTCCCATTTACTCTTTGATGCGCAAAAATAGAAGGAAAACGTATCTGTCATATTTGACCTCCCATTAAATGTGAATAGAGATAGTACAAAGAAAAGAAAAGCTTGGAAGGAAGTAGGAGAGATTGTTGGTGCCTGTGGTGACTGTACATAACCAGTCATTTCTACAATTAGACAGCGTACACAGAAATCCTTTCAGCAGCTAATGTTATTTCCTGAAATCGTGGGCACAGTGTGATATCCTACTAGCGCTGGACAATTCCCACATTGCTTTTTTGGACCCCAAAACTGCATCTGTTGGCTCCTGGTTCAGTTAGCAGCTGTAGCAGCGAGCCCCTTTGCATGTTTGTCATAGACGTCTGAACACAAGAAGCAGTAATCAGTATTTGAGCAGCTCTGATTGGATTTTCGTTTGTTGGAATGTTCCACACTATCAGAGAAACATTAATCAGCCCAAATGTGACATGACCTCTGTCTTTTCTCCTTTCTTGATTGTCATGGCTATCAGAAGGTGGTCGCATGAAGTTGGGAGAGGCTCGCTTCCAGAGATCCAAAGTTCCTCTGTTCAACATCATGGGCAGTTGCTGGCTCTTTCATTTGTTCTTTCTCCATCATTTCTATTGGCATGGCTATCAGGCTGGGCTGGCAATGCCAATGCCAGGCAGCTTAGGGTTTTAGATTTGGCTGGCAATTCATTTCACATCAAGATCTGTGATGCCTCAGCAAGAGGGCGAGGCTAAACTGCCCATTTCCAGCTGCGAACTGGCACCAATGCCAATGCCAGGGGCCTCTTCTGAGTGTATCCGGTGCCAAATGGGGCCCAGTGGTGCCCAGAAGCAGGGTAGGGGAGAGAGGAAGACACTCAAATTTGGAGAACTGTACTACCATTTTGAGTTATGTGGCTGGCGAGGAAGAGGTGACCTTTGGGTGTTGGATATCTATCATCAGTACTGATTAGCCAACTCAGCTGCATCACTCGAGTGAGCGTAGTGCATTTACGGCATGTTGCATGAATGTACAAGATGGAATAAGAAAAATAGTTTGTCTTTTTTGTGTATTATTATCTTGAAAGGATTTTAACTAATTAAAATGGTAACACTTGCTTAAGGATAGTATTCCTAAGGACACATGAAATGAAAGTCCTTCATGGCAAATGTCACAAAACATATACATCTAAACACCAAACCTCAAAACCAAACTTAGCCTAATTTACAATCAGACGAAACATAAATAACTCTGCCATTACAATGTCATGACATTTTCATAAGTTTTCTTGTGGCAACAAGGACACTAATTTTGAATCTTACAGTTACACTGCATGAGTCAGGTATGTATATTTTTTTCTGGCCCTTAAGAAAAGTGTGTTTGATATTCCTACTATTAGTACTTTTACGAATACTATGGAAGGCCATGACACTATATTGACAGAGTTAAGTTGCGTTTACACTAGAGAGTGACAAAGTGACAGGCGACCATTTATTTTCTATGTACACACATGACACAGAGCCATGAGTTCAGCAACAGCATGACTAGTGTGTTTTAGATTAGTGTCTTATTTAAATGATCTCTTACTAGTTAGAAGAAGCTATAAATAGGCGTATGGTAGTGCCTCTGGTGAGTGTATATACCTAGTACAGTTAGCTTGCTCTGCTAATCTGCTAGCAAAGCTAATACAAAGCTTGGTGCAACATTTTCACACTTTCACACCAATTTTCACACTTTTTCACTTTATTAAAATATTAGTATTCATTTTAAATACATTCAAAAGACAAATAAATCAGATACTGTATTAAATCGTGTGCTGTGGGCTACAATTTGGCCCCTACTTCTCATCGGAGCTAAAAATGCTGGATGGACAGTACACGCCCATGAGCGATAGCAAACTCCAAGCGACACAGCAACTTGTCACTCGCTAATGTGAACACAGTGTTGTGTATACTGTCAAGTTTAAACTGATAATTTTTTATTATATTTACAGCATTTAGCAGATGCCCCTGCAGAGAGACTTATAGAAGTGCTTTGAAGTGCTTTATTAAAGGCACATCCTCATGCTAGCTCACTACATGAGGGTCTGAGAATACCACTGAAGAACATTCTGTGAAAAACAGCCATTTTATATTATTTGCATTAATTTAAAAATGTAATAAATAAGAAAGTGAGCCAACACAAACCCATAAATTAAGACAAATAAAACTAATCACACAATTATGAGAAAAGAAATGTCACTGTATAAATGGAGGATGAGCCAGTCTGTCTGCGCATAGCCGTAAGCAAATGCCTCAGCTGACGGAGGATTTAGCGCTCGCTTTTTATTATTAACTTAATATTTTATTAAATATTTTTATTGCCATAATAGTGAGTCAAAATTACTTCCACTTCTGTTTTTCGATCGTTTCATGCTCACAGCTGTCTGTGCACTTTTATGGTGGTTTGTGGGCGTCACTACATGCAAATCAGCTGTGCTGTGCACGTGCTTGGTAATCTATGGTGACTGGCATTCATCAACATACAGTACACTTGCAAGTATGAAGAAAATAAGCGTTTCCCAAACTTTCGTAAATCCGGCGGAAATGTTTAGCTTGGTTTGGGTTACATAAACACTTACACACAACTTTACTAAAAGATGAGGCCCATTATTTGTCTTTCTTGGATCCAGTTATTTGTTCTCTATTGCAGCTTAAGAACCAATCAGTGATACTCACTGTGCTGCTACTAGCCTGAGGTGTTCACTGCCCAAATAAATAGGCACTAGGGTTTTTCTACAAACAGATGGATTGCATTGTTTTAGGCTATTACTGACACTAGCCGACAAGCATTTCCCTTCAGAATTTTATTATTTTTTTTGCAGCAGCAGAAATACATCTGAATTATTTGATACACAATTATCAAATTGGTAAGGCGTCTTATTTTTAGTGGGAACATGTCTGTTTTTTGGTCAAATTGGTGATTTTTCATAGATTATGGAGCTGGGAAGCCATGGTGAGGGGTATTTTAAAGAGAAACTTAATGTTAAAGTAGAACATTAAGCCTGTAGAAAAAAAGGTTGTATTAAATCTGGTGGTTGTGGTTGTTTGTAGGCCTTTACAAACACCCCTTTTGGTGTCTATGTTTGCAGTCCCACCTGTGCACACACACCATCATCAGGATACCTGAGCATTCAAACAGGATTTGAGTCTCTATAATAAATATATGTTGCATATTTTAAAATCCAATTGCTATAAAATCAGAAGATAAGCCTACATTAATTGGACATCCATTGCAGTTCAGCAGGGTTTGCAAAGCTCAGCATGATTCTGAGGACACCTTCTGATTATCTGAGTTTAGACCTTAATATTTAATAGGCAAAATCCTACTAAATCCCCATATCCAAAAACAAAAGTGCTACTTTCTCCGGCATCGGTTCTTAGTCCTTGGATGCTCAAGGAAGAGTAAAATAGCCAAGGAAGTTAGACAGACCGATTAGTGCTGTGGTTTATAAGATGCATGGAAACAAGAAACAAATCAGCACATCGATGAGCGCTCACTCAGCTTTCCCACCAAAGCCGTTTGTCTTACTGAGTACGCCAGTGCAAAGGATCGATACTTTAAATGACAGTGAGAATGACTTTACGGATAATATAGCATCGTGTAACTGTAAACAGTTTTCTAGTGTTTCAAACTATTTCATGGGCCATTTAAGATAAAAGAACAGACATCAAAACAAAAAAAGGAGCTCAGATGTCAGCAGAGAGGCAACTTGAACAGCTGAATAGTTGCTGAATGCCCATGAAACGTTTTTGAAATGATCTGGAGTACAACAATGACTAAATTATAGATTAGGAAATTATGTCCATGTCCGTGGTTGTATGTCTCTCAGTAGTCGAGGAGGATGTCAGTAATATTTGGAAAAGTCCAGCTATATAAGCCACTGAAATGCTCCATCAGTATGATTAAGTAACAGTGTAATTGCAGATGTTTTTGCATGTAATGGACAGAGAAATCTTGGACAAAACAGTGCTAGAAAATAGCAACTGTTTTTATTATGAACAGTTTATGATTCACTGATTTAATGCATTCTGAAGATTGGGGCAATTATTCTGATTTGAACTGAACTTTAATAAATGAGAATCTGAACAAATCCCAACAAACAAGCTGGCCTTGGACTCTCTACAAGCTCAATAATTATAAATCTTTGCAATTCGTTGTGGCCTAATTTGCGTTTCCAATGGTAGGGCTAATACATCCATTAAGCCTTTCTGGAAGAAAGCTTGGGTCTAATTGTGCATGGCTGGTGCAAACAATAATTCTGATAAATATGAGAAATGCTACAATTTTCAAAATTAACTATCAAAATGCCTTGCTGCGCAAGCCAAAACAAAGCAATCATTCACGTCACATGAAAAGACTGACGTTTTGCTAGTGGAAAAAAGAATTGCTGCATCAGTCAAACCACAGAGCAAGGAGGCCTGACTGATTTGTTTCCTTTTCTCACCTACTAATTTGCAACAGAAATTTAATGGATTTTGGGCATGGATATTACAAATAAGGAATTACAAGAAAAGCCACAGAACAACAAGCAACCAAACCAACAGGAACAGTGTTAGCAAGCATGTCTTTGGCTTTATTAAAAGATTTTAAGGAATTGAATATAAAAAGAAAATCAGAGCCAGTACTTCTGTAATTGGATTTTGAATTATACTAAGCACAAACACATTTCCATATGACTAAATGCCTTATTAGTTATACTGACTAAAGAACTAATTTCCTCATATAGGGTTTTAATCTCTGTGCTACTTTATTTTATATTGCACTGTTTTATGTGTTGCAGAAGACAAGGTGCTTTAGGAGTACTTAATATTTTCAAAATCGACTGCTGGGTGGGTCAGTTGATTTGTTCTAAATCCATCCATGTATTAACATCCATCTTGGGTCATCCACTCACAAGTAGACTGCTGAGTCAGACAGAAGTTCACAATTGGCAATTTCATGTGTCTTAAATGCATTTCCACTCACCACTGACGATCTCATTTTGTGACTGATTTGCCAAAAGCAACCCATTACCATGACAAAACCAGCACCCCAAAAAAACAGCCCAATATCAAACTACAAATTATACATAAATTTACCTACAGGTGCTTAGACTTAAAAAAAAAAACAACAACTCACTGTTAAGGACAGATTGTGTGGTATTTTGTTCAGCCTTTGCTCATGTAATCACACTTCATGTGCTTTTAACCACACGAAAGTAGCTCTTAACCAAAAGAGAGGGAAGTAAAAATCAGAGTATAATGTGAGTTGCACATTCACACAAGTTTTACACAAAGCAGTCCTTCACAAACACAGCTCTAACAAACCTGATTACATTGCAAAAGGCTATAAAGTCCACACTAACATGACCATTCTTGAAGTCCTGAAACTTGTTTATGCTCTGTTTAATTTGTTTTGCATGAATCTCTCAAATCATTGGAAAGACCTGTCTCATTAAGTGATAGAGTAGATATCACATTTCGAAATCTATGGCTATGAAATAAGCTATAGAAACTGGTAACTAGGTGGCCCTTTTCATGTTGTCTGTGGCACAACGGGACATACTGCTATTCTCACTACATGCCACTGGCCACATGCATCCAAGACCACCTCCAGAAGTGGTTTGAGTGATCGGATCATGGGAGACATTTGACCCCATTCACACCTATATTTATCGCTGTCCACTTTTGATCCGATCACAAGAGACATGTTAATTAGTCTGGATGATTAGTTGACTAATCAGTCTGATGTAAGCCTTGTAGAAGAGTATAATTAGGCTGGTTTAGTGACTAGCTCAATGTTGGTGGATAGCCAGTGTCATATATTCAAGCAACTCTCTACACGACTAACCTACATAAGTCAACTGGTAAGTCTTAATGTCCTAATTAAAGTGGTCAACGTCTTCATTAATGTGGTCAGTGTGATCTGCCTTTAAAGGTTATTTTTACATGAACAGAGCTTAGATGGCAGTGACGCTGGAGCTTTAGAAGCAATGAACGTCATAATTAGTGTGCTCAGTGCGAGTCTGTTTTCAGTGACAATGTCAAGTGTTTTTCGTGGTTGGAGAGCAAATTAAGACCTAAATGGTCATTGCAGTGATTCTTTCAATTAAGCTACCTGTTGATTAAGCTACCTATTGGACTCTATAACTTTGCTGATTAATTTTCTCTAACAGCACAACTCAGACAGTGGTTCTGTCTTCATGGTTTATATTAATCCACTCATTCTAATATGTTACCATTTCTATAGTAACAACTTACACAGCTACTTGTATGGTGGATGCTCCACATACAGTTAATGGATTTAAATACATGTAATCATATAGGGTGAAGAATAGGGATAGGGTGAAGTTAGGATGAAGTTAGGGTGAAGTTCATTTAGTGTTTTTGGACTCTCCTGCATCAGTTAGTTATAATAGTCACTGGTAAAGCCATAATTTTATGTTTTCAGAACGGAAGGTTTTGCGGGTTTCTCTGTAAAATGTCAAACCTCATTTTTGTCTCATTAATTTCAAGAGAGAGAAAAAAAGATTCGGGTGAGCAGTGTCAGACAAAGTACAAATCTCCCGTACTTGAATGAAAGCAGAGCTACCTTTCTTAACATGCTACTTGAGTAGAAATCTTGTCTTTGTATTTACATTTCTACTTGAGTTAAAATATAAAGGCTTGTACCTGATTTAATGGTATTTAAGTGTCGAATGTAAAAGAACTGAGTTAGTTTAGTTATATTATTTTGATGATCAGTTCCTAGAGACCTCTCTGACTGCAGACCAAAGCAAGACACGTGAATATCTCCCTCCGCTCCATTCGCCAGTGCATCTCTGCTTGAGGCACTGGCAAAGTCTGTCTGCAATGCAGGACGTGAGTGAATCGTGGAATCGTGGATAAATTATCTTCTCATTCAAGTAGGCTACGCTTGTAAACGTGGTCATAAAAAGGCATTCTGAGTGAAATATTTTAGGGAAGTATGAGAGTGTGTGACATGATAGATTTTTCCTTTTTTATGTTTTGTCTATATACAGCAGCATCCAGTGACACACATTCCTGCTCAAATGTGCTATTAAAATAATTTTAAATAAAGTACTTATCTATTAGATAACACTCAAAATTAGCTGCAAGATGAATCAGAGAAAGAAGAGGGTTGTCGCAACTATGTGCATTTTTTCTCTGTATTTATGAGTATTGATGAGTACTGTTTTTTTTAATAGCACATTCGAGCAGGACTGTGTGTCATTGGATAGCACTGTAAATAGACAACTAGCTTTCTCTGCCGATAGCTGTACTGTGATTGGTTTGCTTTAATTTAAAGTGTTTCACATATTTTATCCAATCCAGAAAGTAATGTTGTAAAAGTAGGGTATTTTGCTTTGAAACTCAGTGGAATAAAAGTATATGGATATACCATAAAAAAGCATAAAACCTGCACTTCATTACTGACCACCACTGCTGGTGAGGGAACGACTGCTTATAGCTGCTGTAACATAAGTGACAACAGGAACTAACTTGTTTAACGGAAGTTCCACAACACTAAACATATCTATAAATGAATTTTTAAAAATCCATTTAGTTATTTAATTTAAAAATAGTGTTGGCAAATTGCTGTGGTTTAAAGCAATAATAATTAAAAAAAAAAAACAACAACTTCATACTACACTTTCTTTGAGTATGTAATCCTGTAAAAGCATGCCCTACTGTGTTTTATTCTCTGTTCAACCAGAATTTGATAACTCATAAATGCCTCTGGGGTACTCCAGTTTTCTCCCCCAGTCTAAAAGCATGCACTGTAGACTTACTGGCATTGTACGTAGTGTGTGAATGTGTGTGCGATTGTACCCTGCGATGGGTTGGCACCCTGTCCAGGGTATCCCCCACCTTGTGCCCTGAGTTCACTGCTCCATTCTCCCCCACAACCCTGTATAGGATAAGTGGTACAGAAAATGGATGGATGGATTTTCCACAGGCTGCTAAAGAGGCAGTACTAATTAAAACCTGTGCTGTTCTGAAAATCATTCCACTTCTATTACATGAGAATAATCAGAGTAAATTACACAAACACAAACCCAGCCATTCCATCCCAAAACACACCACTTCAGACAGCGATTTTATGTACAAGGCCTCTCTTGGTTTTTAGCTGTTCATACCTTTTTCCTGCCTCGAGGGAGGAGAAAGGTGAGGAATCCAAATAACTGCTACTGTGCTTGAGCTTTGTTCAGGCCTCATGTTAGCTTCCTCTACAACCATAATTTAGCCAGAAGACAGAAATCTGCACTCAAACACAACAGCGGGTGATTTATCGTGTTTCAGCCATGAGAGGAACTCCTCCAGAAGAATAAAGAGGCTGGATAATGGATTACAGAAGAGGCAGGACAGATTACTGATTCAACTCGCACTAAATTCAGGCTTCTGTGCCAGCTGTCTGTAGCATTATCGCTCTAAGCTAACTGGGAACATGACAAGATTTACACGACTACATGCAAGAAATTTCCTGATTATATCTAAAAGAAAACAGACAGATACATGGTGACAACCATTTCAGTAATACGGTACATGTCTAGTTAGATGGGAGACCAGCGAACATCTCCTTTAATTTATGTGCAAATATTTGCGCTGCTTGCCTGTAATGGAACGTCCTGCCAATCAAACCGTTCTGGGAGGAGTCGGGACAAAAGATAAATAAGAAGCCTATTTGTATAGAGGCAGCCATATTAAGAAAAGACATTTGAATTACAAATCAAAGAAGGGTTTTGAGATTTGGAGTGCAACTTCAACACCATTAAGTGACTATTACAGACTGGAAGAGCACTGTGATGTCATGATGTTCTAACAGCCTTTGTCACTTCACTCAGGTGTTACATTAAGATAATATTATTATAATACAATAATATTTCTGCAGGTTTATGTCTGTTGACAGACATAAATCATACAGAGGCTTCAAGTAGCCCATTGAATACCACCTTTAGGTAAAGTGCTACTGTTTATTTAACATTTGTCTAAGATAAGATAAGATAAAATAATTTGATCCAACTTGCTCAAGACAAAAAATATAGGTGTAAACCTAAGCCTTTGGCTATTTAATTTTCTTTGTCTCTTTCACTTTTTTGTTCGTTTTTGGCTGAAAACTACTGGTGGAATCCCCAATACATATGTTTTACTGATATTAACTGGATAATTATTTAATAACAGCTTCTCAAACATTCTCTATTCACCTTAATAGAAAGAGAGAGTGCTGCATGAGGGCATCATTCAAGCTGGAAACCAAAGAATACTAGAGTGTTAGACTATACTAGACTATATTGGAGTGGAACCAAAAGAATACTACTGTGAACTGGAGGAGGGGCGGGGCTTCCAGGGGGAATCAGTTCATATCAGAGAGTTCATAGATAGAACTATAGAACTAGAATAAATAGAACTATTCATTGCAACTGTGTATGTGCACCTTCAAGTTACTTGAGTTTGAATGACTAAAACATAACTTAAGCCTGGAAAAAAATGCTGAATAAAAACGTGAATAAAAATGCTATTACCAAACAAAACTAAAATTTTAAAGTCCTGCCAAAATTAACATTGGTGTTTTGTGAGTGCTGTGCTGCTGGGATAAAAGCCAGAGGAACAGATGGGGAGGACAGAGGAGAGCCATTTGCTGGGGAAGCAGCCAGGCTCTCCCACCATGGGCCACATGGAGTGGTCACTCGAAAGGAGCTCCATCCTTTCCATCCTTCAAAACATGTCTTCATAAAAGGAGATTTGCATATGCCTGTGATTATTTAATGCAAACATTTAAGCTACACCTTGCGTGATGTGAAGCCAGGTCATACCTATGTGGTGTGGGGTTTTTTTGGGGGGGTTTTCACCATCCCGCAGCGTGCTGCCGTTTCGCTTCACTGAGAGTGTGGATTAATAGTATATTCAACACGGTATGTGCAATGACAAGAAATATGGATTGGGCAATCTAAATGAGATCATAAAATATCAAACTGCAGAGGACGGATATATATTTCCTCATTCGACACAGGCGCTTGTGTTTATCATCCTCTCACAAAGCCATTCTCTCTCCTTCACTCTCCGTCCTGCCCTTGAGGGAAGGAAATTAGCCACAATGATTTACTTGAACTCAAAGCAGCATGTCTTCAGGGACACTCTGCCTCTAATGAACTCATTTACCTTGCTTTAATCACAAATTCACAGCTTGGTCTCTGTGCTCCCCCGACACACTCAACAAATCACGCTGCCCTGATATCCGGGAGCCACAGTGCCGCCTTACTCCCATTGCACGCTAAAGTTTGCTGAGTTGGAAGGATATTCAATGAGGTTCCGATTAAATTGCAGTTCAAAGCTCCTTTGTTTTGCTCCCTAGCACTTATTTGTGTCCGTCTAAAGTGCCACGGAACCATAAGTTACTTGTATTGATATTTCTGTCAGCATGTCAGATCAGTTTTCCAAATCAGCCTGAGCGATGGAGGGCTAAACAATAAAGGAAGGTATATAAAATGTCACTCTTGGCATTATGTCCCTTGTGAAAGGGTAGAGGAACTACACTTAATTAATCCCTCTGCAAAAGAGCTAAAGTTAGTCTTACAACTTGGCATCCTCTTTTCCACTGCAGTGGAGTTAATAGTCATTATCTCGTCTTCACCTTGCTGAGGATGTCTCTTTTTCCTCTCAGACACTGATCTGCAAGCCTTGTTGTAGCTACCCCTACGTGCAACATTTTAAATCTTGCTTCCAACATAAGCCTAATGTAATCTGGGGCTAGGAGTCCAATAGTTCAACTAAACATGCTAATGTTGTTAACAATGAATGAAAGCTATTAGCCACCAAATAACATGTCATTTGCATAACACTAATCGGTGGCAATTTGCTTTCACTCACTAGTAACAACATTAGCATTTTTGACTAAATTGGGTCCTTTAAGCCTGGCAAATAACTCCCTGAGTACCTCAGCACATTAGGTTAGCATACACTAAACAACAAACACCAAATTCCCCATTCGAGTACACTGGACAGGTATGTACAGCTTTTATAAAGTGAAATATAGCCATTTTCCCAGTACTTTCAAGTTACTTGACAAGTCATTTCCCCCTCATAACCATTTAAGCTCTATATACAGTACAGTATACACATACAATAACTTTGGCCCAAACGGACTTTGCTAAATTTAAAAGACAGAAGCTAAATTTCTGACAGGAAGTTGAACATTAGTTGAGCTAATCCCTGAACACAACAGGTGGTTAGCTAACACTACAGACTAAGTTTGTAATGTGCATTGCTATTTTTAGTAAAATAATTAAATGTTATAATGTCTGCTTTATGTTCTAAAAAGAGATTTAACAGGCTAACAGCTAATTACCATCAGAGGGGCTCGGAGGGGCCTGGTGCTGCACAATACACATGAGGGGTTAGTTATTAATATGTTATAATCCATTTATCCTGGACAAATCAGGCATTTTCCAGGTGTTTATTCAAAATTAAGCACAATTCATAAAAAAATCAAGCATTTTAAGACATTTAGCCAGACTGGAACATTACCAACATGTTTCAACTGGTTATGTTAAACTGGAATAATTTTCACTGCACTCAATAATAATGGATTAAATTATGAGATTCATTGCACCTTGTGCAGAAAAAAAAAAATCAGTGATCAAGCTGTTAGCTGCTGGTGTTCAAGCTCATATTACAAAATGAAAAAAAAAAACATTGATACTGTCAAAGACAGCTGGAAGATGACTATTTTATAGGGCATAATTCTGGTATAAAGCTCTGCTGAGAAGAAGCGCCAAAGCTCACGGCGTGACCTTCTCCTGAGCATCCGGTTCAGCTACTTTCATGCTGAGGAGAGATTTCACTTGCCACGTGTTGGCCATCTAGGCACAAAATTGAATGAGAGCATGGGTGGATTATCCACAAAATCCCGCTTAAGCAGCTGGGGATCTTTTCAAAAACTGAAATGACTGTCAATTCTGAGCCGTATTTTTCAGTCACTGATTCCTCCCTTCAAACGGTAACACATTTCAGGCAGCACCATTGAAAGGGATATATGACGGAGAAGAATAATCTGTTGAGAACAATGTAATATAATAGCCAATTTAAATAGCTTTTATATACAGTCAGGTCCATAAATATGTGGACATTTGACAATGTAGATTGGAGTTGAAAATTAAATAATGAATATGAGATATGCAGACGTTCTGCTTTCCATCCATACACTACACAGGGTTGTGGGGGAACGTGGAGGCTATCCCAGGGGACTCAGGGCACAAGGCAGGGGACACCCTGGACAGGGTGCTAACCCATCACTGGGCACAATCACACACATTTGCAATTTGGAAATACATGTCTGTGGACTGGGGAGGAAACTGGAGTACCTGTAGGAAACCCCTGAAGCACAGGGTGAACATGCAATCTTTGCACACAGAGGTGAGATTCATACCCCCAACCCCAGAGGCGCGAGGCAAACGTGCTAACCACTATGACTCCACTTTCTAGGGGGCATTTACATCCAAATCAGGCGAACTGTGTAGGAATTATCTCAATATGAATGCAAAGAGCTGTCACTGGCCATAAAGCAAGCAGTAGGCTGAAAAAATCAAAACGAACCCACCAGAGAGAGAGAACATAAACATTAGGTGTGGCCAAACCAACTATTTGGTAAATTCTTAAAAAGAAAGAACAAATTGGTGAGCTCAGGAACACCACAAGGCCTGGAAGAACACAGAAAACAGCTGTGGTAGATGACACAACAGTTGTTCACCAGATCAAGAAAACCCTCTAAGAGGTAGTGGTATCTGTGTCACCAATCAAGAGAAGAGTTCAACAGAGTAAATACAGCTGGTTTACCACAAGATTTACCACTTGTTTACTACAAGTAAACCGTTGTTAAGCCTCACAAACAG
The DNA here is from genome assembly GCA_022985145.1 of Pangasius djambal. NCBI lineage: Eukaryota > Metazoa > Chordata > Actinopteri > Siluriformes > Pangasiidae > Pangasius > Pangasius djambal. Next base: position 13,342,924 of record CM040991.1, read on the forward strand.
GAAGACCAGAGAGATTTGAGTTTGCTGAAAACTACATCTACAAAGCCCATACAGTTTTGGAAAAAATATCCTATGGACAGATGAGACGAAGATCAACTTGTACCAGAATGATGAAGAGAAGAGTATGGAGAAGGGAAGGAACTGCTCATGATCCAAAATATACCATCTCATCTTATGGTATGGACATGTATGGCTGCCAGTGGAACTGACTCCTTTGTATTTACTGATGTTACTGCTGAAAAAAAGCAACAGGTTAAATTCTGAAGTGTAGTGCTCTATATTACCTGCTTAGATTCAGCCAAATGCCATTGGATGGCTGCGGATGGACAATGACCCAAAGCATATTTCAAAAGCAACCCAAGACTTGTTTAAGGCAATGAAAAGAAATGTTCTGCAATGGCCAAGTCTGTCTGGACCTGAATCGAATTGAGCATGCATTCTACTTGCTGAAGGCAAAACTGAAGGCAACATGCCTCAAGAAAAAGCAGGAACTTAAGACAGCTGAAGAAAAAGGCCTGACAGAACATCATCAGGGAAGAAACCCAGCATCTGGGTTCCAGACTTCAGGCAGTCATTTACTGCAAAGGATTTGCAACCAGGTTTTAAAAATGATAATTTAATTTATGGTTATGTTAGTTCGTCCAATTATTTTTGGTCCCTTAAACAGAGGGGACCACATATATAAAATGCTGTAATTCCTACACTGTTCATATGATTTGGATATAAATACCCTGAAATTAAATTTGAAAGTCTGCATTCGAGGTTATGTTCATTATTTCATCTCCAATATACTGTGGTGGACAGCTAAAATAACAATACCTTTGTCAGTGTCCAAATATGTATGGTTCTGACTGTAATTACATGTTTTTGATGATAGTGTGTTAATGGGCATATGTAAATTTATTAAAAGAGCGGTTCACATATTACTGCATATGAAAGTAAGTACTAAGTAAGTAATAAGTTCTGCTATTTTTAAATGAAGCAAATCCTGTTTTATATTCCATTTCAATCCCAAATATCAATCTAAAAAAATAACAGCTTGGACTGTCAGTTTCTAGGGGTGTGTAATTTTTTTTAAAACAACATGACAAACGGCATAAGCAACAATGCTTCTAAACAACGCTTATAAAGATATGACAGCAAAAGACATTTCCCCATTATATTTCTATATTTTCCATATATTTTTATATTCCCTTTATATTTTCACTGTTGACGTCTGTCTGTTCCAGTTGATGAGATCGATAAGGGGACATGTGCACTTAAAGTAAATTGATTTCTTTTTGTGAGGCACAGGAAATAGAAATATGAGCATGGTGTCTTTCATTTCAAAAGGAAGACTGCTCTACCTCCTTTCACACAGAGATAAACCAAGAGCACACTGTAGAAAATGACTTTCCTCAAGGCCTCCCGGTGAAACCCCATATGTTTTTAAAGGCGAAATAAAAAACACATATTTCAGAGGGGAATGACTACACATCGTTCTCTTCCATAGAGAACCAAAATAAATGATTGAATAAGTGCTGTGAAAAAGGCCAGACTGAAAATCCTGATCTGGATCTCATCATCACTTTGAATAAGTAGCCGTTAAAGCTACTCAGTAGGGTGATATATCATAGACGTCAGGAAGGAGAATGTGTGCCATCTGAATATGATACTGCTTATCCAGCAAGCCATCTTTCTTTAGTCATTATAACTGTGCTGAGCTAATTGTACTACATTTAAACCAATTCCCTGAGTCTATTATGAGCCTTCTGTACAGATCATTAGATTAATTTCCTGACGGAAACATCCTCATGCGCCTGTTCAAATCATGAAAACATCATCTGTCCTTGCTACCATGTCTTTAGCCCCTATAGCTGTTCAATGGCATTATGACATGGAATCAAGATTTTATTAAATGTCATTAGACATTTGATGAGATGTATGATATGTTGGCTGCACACAAAAGCAACCATCTTATCCTGTCTCCAAAGCATCCATAGAGCTAGCCTTAAACTGTCTGATTAAATAATCATTAGTCATTCATCTTCTGTAACCGCTTTATCCTGGTCACGATTGTACTGGATCCGGAACCTGTCCTAGGAACCCAGGGCGGAGGTGGGAATACATCCTGGATGGGCTGCCAGTCCATCGCAGGACACTATGCACACACACATTCACGGCAATTTTAGCATAAATAATCTACCATCTACCAGCATGTTTTTTTGTGAAGAAACCTATGCGGACATGGGGAGAACATGCAAAACACCACACGGACCGTAATGCAAGCTCAGGATCAAACCAGGGACCTTGGACCTGTGAGGCGGCAATGCCTCCCGCTGCACCACCATGCCACCCGGATTAATTAATCATAGCATATATTCCATAGTATCCCTATGTGCCCTCTGAGGTACCCCACCATGCTCAGGTACAATCAGTCTAATTTTGGCCTTTTGTTGGCCTATAGAGTCAGTCTTGTGAACTAACGTCAGCATTAAAGATACGGCAGTAAAATATTCATTTGTTTAAATGTGCTCATTATCCATTATGCTCCCACATAAATATCTTACACAGGAGAGGAGCAAGAAAAAAGAAGTTAGATGTGATATACTAGCTGAGAGAGGAAAGTTCTGCCCAAGCTCATGTTGATCAATATGGGGATGATGAGACACTGTCAGTGTCCTTGTAGCACTTCTGGATAAGTGCCTAGCAGCATGTTGTGGGGAACTTGGAGGAAACTGGAGAACCCGGAGGAAACTCAAGGGACACAAGGGAAAATGCTCAGAAACCATACACAGACAGTAAGGCACATTTAGGAAGAAATAGCACTAAATAACTGCACTACTGACAACTTCCATCGATGCCATCTCTATAGCAACTCCACCGACACAACTACAAATCGTTTATATGTTCATTAGCAGTTAGCACTAACTGTGCAAACTCATCAGCCCTGCATTATCAATTCCTTCTTATGAAACTTAATTGCAAGCAAATAACACAGCAACAAGAGGCCTTGCATCCATGCGCTAATTAACTTAATTCAGTGTGTCTTAACAACTCTATCTACATACCAGTTCAGCATCCTCATCGAAAGTCCTGCTATAATGAGCAGAGTGGGTAGACTTCCAGTGCTGTTTATTAGCTCTGATAGAATAAGTTCCTCTAGGACACCCACTTTCATAAATCAATCTGCAGAAATTGATTGTTTAGTTTCACATCAACTCCCACGTTCACACTCGATCCCGTGCCCATTGCTCCAGATGGCTGTTGGGGAGTTTTCTGGTTTTTATAGAGGGTGTCGCTTATATCTGGCGGGAGACCAATCCAAGACCAAGAGACAGGTCCAAGATAGAGAAAAAAAAAATAAACTGGCACTTAGTCTCCTGATAAGATTGTGAGTTAATTATGCTTGCCTCCAGCTATAGTAATGGAAATATTAGGCCATTATGGATTTTAGCTCAAATTTAATTGATATTGATAATAATTTAATAATGATATTTGGACTCCTAACATGCAGATTTAAATAAATGACTAAGGCCATGGATATAAGCATTACTTCTTTTGGTTTTTTTTTTTTCCCAAATATCAATTTTCTTTATGAATGACAGTATGGACCAGTGACAAGGTTAAAATGCTTCTCTGCTTTAGTTCAGGTTCAGGGAATCCAGTCAATCATATGAGCCTGATGAGACCCTTAAAAATTAGAGCAAGCTGCAACTTTAATGCTGCCAGGTAAAGGTCCGAGCAAAGATCTTCGCGTCTCTTTCAAAAAACATGAGTCAGAGCCAGAGGTGACTCAGAGCCAGAGGTGAAATAATTCTGCTTGATCTTAATCCAGTCTATGTAGAGTCAGGCCCGGGCGGCTGCACTGGCCGAGGGCAGATCATCTGAGAGATGATTAAACATGGATTAGATGTGCTGTAACACTGCACTCAATCAGATAGGAAAAAGGATAAGACAAGAAGAGTCCTATCAAGTCAAGTCCTATTTAAAAACACATGACAAATGCAATGTCTACAATTAAGGAATAAAGCACTTAGGGGGATGTGCTGTTATAGGAAAATAATCAACAATGGGGTGGTGTGATGTGACATGAAGTGGAGGACTGAATCAGAAACTGTGCTTTATTGGCCACTAGAGTATATTAGAAATTTCACCTGGTTGTTGAGCTCTCATCATACTTATAGACATTAAACATTACAATAACGTATCAGAGACAAGGACATAGAAAACATAAAGATGTTCTATATACAACTACTGCATTATATGTAAAAAAAAAAAAAAAAAAAAAAAAAAAAATAAAAAAAAAAAAAAAAAAAAAAAAAAAAAAAAAAAAAAAAAAAAAAAAAAAAAAAAAAAAAAAAAAAAAAAAAAAAAAAAAAAGAACATTGCACAGAGGAGAAATAAATATTGCACGCAAAGTCATTGCATCTTAAACAGTAATACACTGTTATCAGTGACAGAGTCATCATGTTTGTGACACAATTAAGTGTTCATAAGTCTGAATGCATGTGGAAAGAAAATTTTCCATAACAACACATCCTGAAGCGTTCTATTCCTCTTATACCACAGCAATTTGCTAGTGATTACAATTTTTAATTTACTAATGAATGATACATCACACTTTTTAACCATGTTCCTGTTCATTTTATCACTTAAGTTTTATTATGAAGTGAAGTGACATGACGTGTAGCCAAATATGGTGACCCATACTCGGAATTTGTGCTCTGCATTTAACCCATCCAAATGCACGCACACACGCACACACACACACACACGCACACACACACCGTGAACACACACCCAGAGCAGTGGGCAGCCTTTTTTTTTTTGCTGCGGCACCCGGGGAGCAGTTGGGGGTTTGGTGTCTTGCTCATGGGCTTCACCTCAGTCGTGGTATTGAGGGTGGAAGAGAGTGTATTCACTCCCCCCACCTACAAGCCCTGCCGGACCTGAGACTCGAACCCACGACCTTCAGGTTCACCTTCGGGTTACAAGTCCGAATCGCTATCCATTAGGCCATTAACATTATAAATAACATAATACATAATAATAAATATCTTCTTTTGAACCTAATAAGAAAAACACAGATTTTCAAGTTATAGAGTGTACACCAGTGTCCTTCAGTAAAGGTTCAACAAACCTCTCTTTGCATAAAACTTCACAATATCAACAATTATATGTTTTTCTTTGCTAAATAACAACTCAAATTGCAATCTGTTTATTACTAGAATTGGATTATGTGGAACAGCTGCCATATATGTCTTTGTGAATGAGATGTTACTGTAGAAACAATAAAGTACTGTATTAGAACAAGCACATTAAAATAAACCTAGTATTTGCCGGAACCACCGTGAGAGCCATGCTGTTAGAGAAAAAGAATGGACAACTTTCGACCAATCAGATTTGAGAATTCAAGAGCGCCGTGGTATAAAGCTTTTTAAGTGACTCCTATAGATGACATAACACATTTCAAGCACGCCAAACACAATCATGAGCTCATAAATACAGACGAACGAAATACTACATATGCATAACGAGTCCCACTGATTCAGCATGATAAATAGAGTTTCGGGTTGAACAGATAAATTGGGTCATCGGGAACGTAATGAACACAATTACCATATCACTGCAATAAATCTCCATTGTGCACAAAGATAGCTGTATGGAGGGGAGGTACAGAATGTGAAGGAGCAGCTTACTTTACTGCTTAGAAGTTACAGCACTGAGGTGTGACAATCCTAGGGGTAAAAGGACCTCGATTATAGAATGGCATAAGTGTGCCCGCCAATTCATTTACCCCCACCAACCACCATCATTACTTAAAGAGAAACTACTCTGTTCTTGTATGAACAGTCATTAGGATCACATCAAGGGAGATTTGCTTCTGATATAACCACAAAGACAAAGGAATCAATTTCTTAATGTAAATATTGAAAATGAATTCATTTATTCTTTCATCGGCAGTAATCACTTTGAAATTATTTTTCAATTATTTGAAAATACAATGCCAGCAGGACAGATGAAAAGGCAGAGAGGGAAAAAAGAAACTAGTCAGACATGAATGTGGTTTTACCCCTGAGCTGGTCACACCACTTTATTGTCTAATCTGACAAGTTCACACCAAGGCTGACACCAACGTCTCGACCTGAACAGAGAGAGCTTTGGAGTTCAAAGAAAAAAGTAACGTCTAAAGCTTAATGTCTGCCTTTAAAGTTCATAACCTGAAACTAAAGCGAAAAGAGGAGGGCAAGTAAAGCATCTTCGTCTGCTTCACGTCCTGCTGACTGCGTCCTCTGGTGTGATGATAGCCATGTAATTGCAGAAGTTAATGTGAAATGAAAAGTACTGGAGCTGAACGAGGATGAGAGTGAGGTGCAGTCGGTATACCGACCACCAAAATTCCAATAACAACATCAAACAATGCACACAATCAGCAATCCCCCATAAATGCACACTCTGAGGCTAATTACCGTGAAATCAGAGACTCTAGGTGTATGGACATGTCTTCTATCTTTCTGAAGCATTCTGCCACATTATTTCACGTTACTGTCCATTATTCAGGTACTCAAAGCAGTGAACATTAAATCTTGATACTGTGCTCAAGTAGGATTCAGACACACAAGTTTCCCATCTCTCACTTTCTCCTTCTCCACTTTGGCCCTCCACTCACATGCACATGTGAATTCAGGTCAGCTGACAGACATTAGATTGTCCATAAGGCATAAAAGGATCTGAAGTAGGTACTAGATACCAGAAGTGGTTTGTATCATATTACCTCATGTGCCACGGTCACAACACAATTTCTAAACCTTCTGTGGACAAAAGTAAATAAAAGCATTTATATATATATATATATATATATATATATATATATATATATATATATATATATATATAAAATAAATATATTTATAGTGCAAGGTGCAATTGACTTCAAAACGGGACAGAAAATCCACACACTGGGTGAGAGATCCAATGTTTCCTTATGAAATTTAAAACTGGAACAAGCGAGCTCTTAGATAATTTCTCACTGTTCACAGTTAAACAGCTGTGACCATGTAGGCAATTATGAATCAATTTAGACTTTATTTTTTATGTTTTGGCTCTGGTAGGTCACATCACAGTGCATTGGGGTGCATTATCATGAAAGCTGAGCACCACATGAGTATTCAATTTATTTAAATTCACTGTAGTTTGAGAATAATTACTAGAAGTTATTACCTAAGCAAGGGCACTGGGGGTGGTGTAGGAAAACATTCAATGAAGAGGTGGTGTGATGCAGTTATCATTATTACTCCAAAGTTAATTCTTTTTCTATATTAGCACATCCTGAAGTATTTTATTCCTCTTATACCTTAGCAATTTGCTAACAATTACAACAATTTTTCATTTATTAACGAACAGCACCTCAGGCTTTTCGACAGTTTATAATTACATTTAAAAAAAAAAAAAAAAAAACGTGGAAAACCTACTGAGCATTACAAAGCGCTGACAATGAAGACCTTTTCGTAAGTGTTAAATAAATATCACGTTACAAAAAGCGGCACCAGATGTTTACATGTTTCTCATTTGAAAAAAATTGTTTGTTCAATTATGTGCAGCGTCGGTCATACACATCCCCGTGAATGTGCTTTTACTACAGGAACGATAATGTACTAGAAGGAGCACATTAATATAAACCTGTGATTTGAATTACTGTTCTGTTCTAGAAAAGTAGTATTGTTATAGAAAATGAATCAACGCCTTCTGATGAATCAGATTCAAGAATTCAACAGCGATGTGTTATAAAATGCTTTAAGAGAAATGGCTGAATAACAAGGCATTAAGGTGAATGTGAATGTTGTTCCAATGAGATTAAAAAAAAGCAACTGCTATGTATGCTTTCTGCATTCTGCTTAGAATGTCTACCTGAGAAAATAAAATTGGGGGATACAAGCTGCAGTTGGAAAGCAGGTACAAACCTGAACAACACAGATGACAGAAACTCTCCATCTGTTACTAAAGCTCTGTCGATAAATGTGTGTTAGAGAGAGAGAGAGCGCTGGGATTGGGTATAGGCTAGATTGCATTATTGACTTGACACAGATCGACAAAATGGCTGAAGTGTGTGCAAGGCTGCCGTCTGCCAGTGATCAGTTCTCCGCTTTGTGCAGTTGGGAATCAAAACTCTATCGATTCAGTCTGCTTTCTCTGCCATGCCTTTTACCCATAGCACCTGATGCTTCACACAAATAGCACTTCATAATTTAATCCCTTGCATGAATACGAAACGTAAATGTAATTCTTAATGGCGTATAAGATGGATATGCATTATGGCGTAGCGTATATTGCTTTACTTTACTAGGACTGCTAAATAATGTTTGTATCTGAATCCATTGCTAAAGCAGTGAACCCAGACATTAACTGTCTCATGCCTCCGCAGAAGCTCCTGTTTTCTCTTAATGAAGCTGAGCTTGTGGTGCAGAAAAAGAAGAACAGTGAGGGTCACTCC
>CM040991.1:13353121-13371507 GCA_022985145.1 Pangasius djambal
TGGGCTAACAAACTTAAGCAAGCATTAATAAAGCTTATTTACTGTACATATTTTCATACACATACAGAAACAGATATAATTCTGAGGCTGATGTAGACGTGGTTTGTGTTTGTGCAGCTCTGGATTGGCTTTGGACTACATCTAGTAAGCCAGCAGAGTTGAAAGTAGTGTTCCCAGCAGGCCAGGCACCTCAACACACACACACTTCACAGAGGCCCTCACAAAGACTGCATAACTGTTGTCACAGCACAGAAGAAAGACTGAGGTTATATGATGGTATGCATGTGTGTGTGTGTGTGTGCGTGCGTGCGTGCACGGTGGTAAGAATACCCGAAAAAACGAATGTGCAAGTGTCATAGTGATACAACACATGATACAACACTGTCATCTCGCTAATTTGATTGGGTTTAAGCCAATTCTTTCCTCTTTTTGTCCAGTTGCTATTTCTGTGGTCAGAAATGGAAGCAGCTTCACTGCTGCAGCACAGTGGTACTTTAAAACCTACTTTGTGCCAAAACCATGGAAACAATAGCACCTTTTTAGCGTAGGCGCATTGCCAAAACTTTCCAGCCTTCAAATAAAGCCTTAAATTCCTGTCCTGTTTCTTATAACTTGGGATCTATAGCATAATAATGGAGCGTGCAGCAGCGGTTCAGCACAGTGACGTTTTCGTTTTGACATACATATAGATTTTACATCAATGTTCTAGTGGAAGAAAAAAAAAAGAAAAATGGCTGACAAAACATTTCATGCGTGTTTTGTCTCAATGTGTGCACATTTGTGTGTTTACTTAACAAATCAGAAATGTGTGTGCACCACGGTGCACTTGTTTCCAATGCAAAGAAGAAAACTGTGACTCCTTTTGTGTGACTAATATTTGGGGGTAGTTTCTGGTGTTTCTGTGCAGTTTTTGAGGCAAAATATTAAGCCTTTAATGGTCTTAACAACAAATCATTGGTCAGGAAATTAGCAAGAATTAAACAATAGATAAAGGAGCTTAGTATGGGATAGTTTTTCTCTTTGATTTCTTTAAATGTTTAAGTCTTGTGGCCCTTGATGAGCTGGTGTGGCAGATAACCAAATAATGACTAAACTTTAAAGAAAAAAAAAACATCCCAGAAGATATTTTTGGAAAATGTTATACACCCAAACATGTGTTAGTTTGAATTTTACATAAAACATTTTAATCATTATCATGATTTTACTTTTGTGTACAAGAAGACTATATAGGTTTCTAGCTTTTCCCCCAAACAGTTCACTGCAGCGAAAGTAAACAAACAAATGGTGGCACAGGAGCTCTCAGGAGTGCATTTGTTTAATTCATGCTAATTTTTGGACCAATTATTTGTTAAAAGCTTAATATTTGCCATTTTGGGCTGGCCTGTATTTCTGCCCAGGAGTGTACCTGAGATTTCGCTGAGACCTAATAGCGACCTTGGTCCAAGAGCTAATGTTTAATTAGCCAGGTTTATTATGTTCTAATGCACTTTCTAATGCACTTGATTTGTTATATGCTGAATTGATTGCATGCTTCAAACATGCTTTAATACATGCATGCTGTTGTAATGAAACTTAACGTATCTTAACTAATAGGCATCTCTGAATTGAATGGAAGGGAAGTAATGAAAAAGGTACACATTCCAACACTGGGTCAGCTGTACCGAATCACTATAATTGGCACTATTGAGAAAAAGGCCTTATCAAACAGCTGTCACTGTGCTTCCTAGAAACGCATGCTGATTTAGTTTCAGGTTTAAGTCTCTACCTGTGAAAGAATTAAAAACCTGTTCATAACAGACTTGGGGAAAAAAATAAAAATGAATAAAGAAAACATAAAAAATGATCTCTAAGGCCTCTAAGGTACAGTCAAAAGTTTTCAATAATTCAATAACTAATTTTGTTCTAATGCACATTCTAATGCACGTTTTGTTATATGCTGTGGAACGGATCGCACAGACACTGTCATTAAGTTGCAATTATTGTACTTGAATAATGTTGAATGTTTCAGTCAAGTGAAGATGGAAATCTAAGGCACATGTTCAGGAAATGCTTATTTTTGGTGTATCGTATTGAGACATCACTATCCATATTCATAGAATCATACTGTATTATTGTATCAATTTAGAATTTTGTGTATTGTTACACCCCTACTAATGAGCTCTCTGTTTTAGATCCTCAGTAAGCTCTTCCTCCTTGTCAGGGTCATGGTGGATCTGAAGCCTATCCCGTGATGGGATGTCAGTACACAGCACACATTTAGAGACTAACTTACGTCATCAGTCATTATAGAGCCAGTTCTCCTGGCGTGTTTTTTTGGAGATGGGAGGAAACTGGAGAAGCTGATGGAAACCCACATGGACACGTTGAAGAACACAGTGGACTACTGATCAAAAGGTTGTGAGTTTAAATCCCTGCACCGCCAAGCTGCCACTGCTGGGCCCTTGAACAAGGCCCTTAACCCTCAACTGCTCATAATGAGAGAAAATACAAGTTGCTCTGGATAAGGGCATCTGTCAAGCACCATAAATGTAAATGTAAGAACACACAAAATCTCGCACACACAGTAACCCAAACTCAGGATAAAACCAAGGACCCTGAAGCTGTGAGGAGGCAACACTACCCACCGTCTGCCAAATACATAAAGCAAAAAAATTCCAGAATTTCATAAGAAAGGCCTGGATTTGCTTTGATATTTTAGGTTTCCGTTTGCATATCCATTTATTGACAAAAGGAACCTTTTATGTGACATTTCCTTTGTTTTGATTTGAGGCTGTAGAGGTTTGTGGCTCATTATCAAAATGCAATGGAAAAGGTCTATATGAATATTTACTCTAAAAGCAGGCTGATGATAATGTTTACAGGAATTTTGTAGGTCACATAAGTCCAGTGAATGTCACCTTTGGGAAATGTCAATACAATATCTGAGTTGCTTTAAATGAGAACTTCTTGAGTAATGTCCCATTTCTTAATCTCCCATTTCAGTTGATAGTATAACATGTACACAGCTCGTTGCTTATCATGGATAGTTAGAATGCAGGTTGACTGCAAGGGTTAAATAGAACTAAGCTAAGCCTGTATTTACACAAGAGTGTCCATAGGTCATAGCGAGATGCTCAGAAATAAACAACACACTAATAAACTACTCTGCACTGAAAATGCTTCAAACATGAATGCTGTTGTAATGAAACTTATCTTAGTGCCTATCTTAGCTAATAAGCATCTCTGAATTGAATGGAAGGGAAGCCGGGTCAGCTGCACGGAATCACTATAATTGGCACTACTGAGAAAAAGGCCTTATCAAACAGCTGTCACTGTATTTCCTAGAAACACATTCTGATGTAGTTTCATGTTTGAGTCTCTAACTGTGAAAGAATTAAAAACCTGTTCATAACAGACTAGTGAAAGGAAAAAAATAAAGGCGTAGGCCTCTACGGTACATTCAAACGTTTTCAACTATTCACACGTCAGCATATAGACTGCTTCCTGAAAAAAAGAATTCTAAGCTTCATTTTCTCCTTAAAAGCCATACACCCATGAGTTTCCAAGGATTCAAACGTTGAAAGATGAATTGACAAGTCAGATATGCTCCACTCAGCAAGGCTTCTGTATTTTTGAGTGACAGAAACATTTTTTTTCCCCTAAAAGCCTGAACCACTGCTTTCCTGTATAACCTGCATAGTAATGCTTAGTTTTTGAAAAATAGACAGATGAGACCTGAAACACATGCACACACACACACACACACACACATAAAGAAATTTCTATCTATGTTCATTCTGTGTAATGTGGCTGCTTGCCCTCTTGTGTCATGACTCAAAAAGAAAGCAGCAATACAAATAAGGCTAAAAATGGAAATCGATACTTCATCATGAACTAATTAGAAAAGAACAAAGGCAGAGGAGTCAAGGAGGGATGTGCTGGGTCAGAGGATACCCAACGGAGGATAAAAAGTCATTGTTATTCACATCCGTATATGGCTTCATCAGCGTGCCTGGTTAACTTTCTTTTACTCAGTGCGTTGAAGACGTGCTCACTCCTGCTTAATGAGCTCGGAAAATCAGCCCGATGAGACAACACACACACCCTATACCAAAATGCTTAAAAAGAAATCAAAACATAAATGCAGATGACCACTGTTACAGCTAATTGGTTTTTGGGGGCATTTTAAAATGACAATTACCCTAATACATGTTGCTGTGATTATTCTGGGGTATGTAAAAGGTAAATTAAAGCAGTTTTCTACTGATGTTCTAGCCAGCGAGTGCAAAGACTCATTACATGGCTATTAAGATCAATTCACAGACAGGGCATCGAATGATATTGAAGGGATTAGGTAAGGGAGTGTGTCACTAGGCCCCACAGATAATCAACATACTGACTGAATAAAAAAAATCTTTAGCCATTAATGATCTTCATTCGCTTTTAGTCAGTTTAAATGAATCAAACATGTTGGCCTGAATACTGGAGCTATGACTTCAAACACTGGCAAGAGGACAAAAACAAAAGTGAACTTTTGCGGCAATTAATGTCACATCAAGTAGATGATGGTCTTTAATTGTAGTTAGCACACTCTAAATGTCTGTTGCCAAAATGTTAGATTTTTTTCGTTCTCTCTTTTTTTTAAGGGCCAGGATTTGGGCTACTGGTCAGAAGGTGACCAGCCACATGCCCCACCCTTGAGCCCTTGACCATGTGCTCTGACCGCAACTTCCCAACAAGCTGGGATATGCAAAGAAAGAAAGAAAGAAAGAATGAATGAATGAATGAATGAAAGAATTTCACTCTAATGTACTTTAATGTTTAAATGTTTTCTTCTTCTTCTCCATCATAATAATAATAATAATAATAATAATAATTCTTCAGGAGGAACATGCAAGCAGTCATTCCTAATTGGGCTGTTATCATGGCTGCTGAGCCAGATATACAGTATATGGAACAACAGCACAGATGCTAATACAGCTTTTTACATTCTCTTATTATGTATTATTAACCATTAAATCCAGACATCAGGAAGCTAGGAACCTGTGACAGTTCCCCTGTTCTACTCTTCTATTATCCAGTTACACTATACTACACTAGTATACTATATTATACTACAAGGAAAACAAGTGACTTGTCGCTTGTTAATGTGAAAGTAGAGTAAGCTGCTCAATATGTGTTTAATGTCACTTAGTAGCCTGACAAAATATCTGTGTCATTATCAACCATGTTCTGGGATTTACTGCGCAATATGCGTAAAGTGGCTCTGTGTATTTGCTTTTCTGGAAACCAACTGTTCCACATAACAGTCAGTGATAAGACCAGGCTGATACTGAAGCATTGCTGAAGGGCAGACTGGCCATGCTCCTTTATGCTGTCCACAGTAAAGTGAAACATTTTGGCGTTTGCAAGTCATAAATAATACCAGTGAGCGGGAGTAGATATTTAATTATGATAGGTAGGAAATAGGCGGTAAGACAGAATCAGAGATCATTTTTGCTGATTGGAGTGCATTGGTGCCAGAAGGCCCGCTGGCAAACAGTAACCCTGGGGTCAACTTCCCACTCAGCAGAGAGGGAGCTGCATTTTTTCTGACTAATTGAAGAGATTATTCACCGCACATCAGATAAGTCATGTCGCATGGCCTTGTCTGCATAATTGCTCTGCATTAATTACTTTCTAAGCACAATAACCAAGAAGTTTTGGCAAGGCCTGAGAATCAATCCTTACCTAAACCGATTTAATGTAACAAGATTGTAATATGTAATAATGAGCCAGCATGTCAGGATGCGTAAAACACCTTAATCAGATTAAATATGGTCATGAACACCAACCAGTACAATACAATGATTAAATCACATTCATCCTGCTGGTCTGGTCATCAGTCATCAGGCCTTGACTCTTGTAACTTTATTTTTCTGTTTACTTGGAAGGCACTAGGCACTTGACTTCACTATAAAATTTCAAAAACTTCTAAATTCACTCACTAATTCCAGAGATGGACAAATAATAAATTTATCAGCCAACCCATCCAGTAAGTACAAGCTCCAATGTGCTGTCAGTACCATATTACACTTGGGGGGTAATCATGGAGGGCATGGTGGCTTATTGGTTGCATGTTTGCCTTGCACCTGTGGGGTTGGGGATTCGATCCCCGCCTCATGTGCAAGGAGCTTGCATGTTCTCCCTGAGCTTCGGGGGTTTACTCCGGTTTCTTCCCCCTGTAAAAAGACATGCGCTGTAGAATCACTGGCATCTCTAAATTGTCCGTTGTGTGTGCGTGATTGTGCCCTGCACTGGGTTGTCCAAGGTGTCTCCTGCCTTGTGCCCTGAGTTCCCTGGGATAGGCTCCAGGCTCCCTGTGACCCTTTGTTGGAAAAGCAGTACAGAAAATGAATGGATGGACAAGCTAATTATGTGTATTAATACTGATTATGAAAACGAGTACTTGCATGAAAGGGAGGAGTGGTTTTATATAGCCATAGTCTTTAACCTCTCTAGTGGTGCAGCATTGTGTTAAAGCCTTTGACAAAAAGGCAGAAACTCTTTGGTTAACATTTTTGCCATGAACTGGGGTGTTTTCTTGTCACATATAAAGACGTTGTTTTCTGTTGCAACAGTCAATAAGGATTATAGTTTTTTTCTCTGGGTGTTGGAGAACTAAAATGGAAAAAAGAAACTGTAAATAAAATACTAATAGCCCGAATATGTAATCTGCTTGTTCTAGGCTCCCAGGATAATTGTTTGCCTAACTCTGAGTTCACAAATTAAGATGGTTGATAAAAACTGAAATATAAACCAAACCAGAAACAAGCAATGCCCCATCAGCAGGACAAATAGGACATTCCCTATGTCCATCCTTTCCTATTTGCACAGAAGCTTGATTGTAGAAGGAAATGGTCCACATTGACCCACTGGGACTAACTAGCTAGCTAGATATCTCTAGTTTCACAGAGAAAAAAAATGCATCTGATTACAAAAAAAAAAAACCTGAGATGTAGAGATGTTATATAACAATGTGGAATGGCTGCAGAACTGGTTAAATTTGACCAACCTGTATGCAAAAGCCACGTGGGTGGCAAACTGGAGGGGAATACGCTACTATACTGCCTTTTAAACATATGGCGTACAAGAACACTTGAGCAATTCTGAACTGCCCACACAGGCACATATGCATGCAGTCATGCTCACATTCAGTTCTTTAACATTTACATTTAACAGACAATTTTATTCAGAACGTCAAAACTCACACATACCATCAAATTTGCTCTTCCAGTGACATAACGAGGAGTGAGAACCACATGTCTCGCCTCAGGAGCTGACACTGAGCACTCTCTCTCTCTGTCTCTCCCATTAGCTGAACACTTACACTGGCCAATTTTAGCTTCTCCCTGCCATGTCTTAGTGAGAAAGGAGGAGAAATCCCTAATCTGCAGCTACATATGAAAGAAAAATAAAGCAATTACAGGCGTCTGCGAGGAGCTTCCTCCTAGCTTTAATGTGACACACACATCTCTAGGGAGAATAAACACAGCCAGTTTGCTATTTTCCCTGGATGTGTTCTGTATAGAGCATACATAATACCCAATTAAAGCTTGCCATACAGCAACTACTAATAAATCATTTGTCCAGAGGAGGGAAAGGGGAAAGAGAGAGAGAGAGAGAGAGAGACAGACAGAGAGAGCCTGCTGCAAGAAACGGTGTTAATATGCACTAACCACACCAATTCTTTTGAGTCCAGAGTCTATATCACCCTGTGCTAGCTTGCCAACCCCAGTCATTCCCACTTACTTGCAGAGACAGAAAGAAACAGGATGTTTCAGTAATTAGCAATACAGAGTGTCTGAAAAGTCAGGAACCTGTGGGAATATGTTGTGCAAAATCCACAAAAGACATGATATAGCACCTAAGAAAATGCACAAAGCATAAGGGTGAACATGTAGAACATATGTTGGAAATAGTACAATACAAAATACAAAATTACGTACATGTAGTTTTACTCTAATTTGTTCTTGACTTTTTGGACACCCCGCAAATATGCTACTGACGCATCTTGTTGATTTTAAAGCAACAATTCAAAATATTTGATTTGACAATTTAATTAGAAAAATTGAGTGTAATCAATAAAAAAAAATAATAAAGATAGAGTGTAAAAAATAATAAAGATAATAAAGTTAAATGCAAATAAAAGAGATAAAGACAAAATGACATGGATTAAAATCACATCTTTGTTTTATATTATTAAAATGCCTAGTCATTTTCAACACCTTTATTTAATCCTTTTTTTACTCTCAGGTCAAAATGTCCTTGACATACCAGATCTGTACTGAACCAGATTTGTACCCTCAAACCCCCCCAACCAGATCTGTACCCTCAAACCCCCAACCAGATCTGTACCCTCAAACCCCCCCAACCAGATCTGTACCCTTAAACCCCCAACCAGATCTGTACCCTACAACCTCCTGACAATGCTCTGTTCCCCCAACCTCCTAACCAGATTTGCACTCTTAGTCCCTCAACCAGATCTGGACCCTAACATTAGCATTAATGTTCAGGTAACTAAACTCCTAAACATTTATGTAATGTAAAACCATGTATCATATGTAAAACCATATATCCTCATAACACAGAGAGAACCTGACAGACACATTCTGCACATTCTGAGAAGCAACAGGGACACAGAGCATTGACCATCCCGTTTATCCATATATAAATATATGGAAGTGTCTTGGACGCAGCATCACTGCTCGATGTATTGACCATGTCTGGTGTAAAACTGGCATTATTTTTTTACCATCCCTGTTGGAATATTTTAAAGTCTATCCCAGTTTCCAAGTGAGTGACTCACTCCAACATGAGTGATGTGAACCTCATGGAACTGGCTTGTAACATCAAGTCCTAGAACCACAAAACTTGAAAACATTCTGCTAAACTAAATAATTTGTGTTCAAAAAAAAAAAAAATCACCTAAAATAATGCAGTAGATATATTCCCTGAGAAGATGAGAATTCCCTGACTCAATCACTTCCATTTACTTTGCTAGCTTTTGATGGCATGGAGTTGGAGTATAGTGTTGTGATCAGGGCAGCTATTGTGTGCTGTTTCATGTTGCCTCTTGTTTGCTTTTGTGCTTTTTGTTAGTCATTATTGTTATGTCTTATCAATGCAAGTAGGGGCACAGGAAGGCCAATCACATACCGGAGGGTATTTTTCAGTGCATGAATCAATTGTACAAAAACAGACAACGCAGACACACACACACACACACACACACACACACACACACACACACACACACACACTACACCTAGCTGTGGATGAAAGATAATTTTGCAGTCCAGAAATTGTCGTTTTGGACTGTGAGAGAAGAATCTGCACTGGCATGTGCATGTGCAGGTGCTATGACATTTCCAAATTCCGGTCCCTGAAAAATCACTGTAAATAGGTCTAGAGATATATGGCATATTTGGAAAGAAATGCTACACATCTCAAAACAGAAAGAGAAAAAAATATAAAGTACAAAAGCATGTCTGCTCTCCAAGTTCTCAGTTGCCTAGTGTCGGTGTGTGCGTGTGTGTGTGTGTGTGTGTGTGTGTGTGTGTGTGTGTGTGTGTGTGTGAGAAGAGTGGCAGGCTTTTTCTGCTCTCCTCTCTGTGTAGCCCCTCATACTGTGGAACTGTGATTAATGCTGCCCAATTCTCTCCCGTTATCACAATTACCTCCTCTCATCACAGTGATTACAGGGTAGAGTTCTCTCACCCCATCAGCGTCCATTAAACAACACACACACACACACACACACACACACACACACACACACACACACACACACAGCTACCATGCCTTACTTTGACAGCTCCAGAGCCTGGCATGGTGAGGACACTTCCTGACAGCTTTTGGCTATGAGTCTGGACTAAGCCTTGCCTGAACCCTTCAATATGTAACATCACATTAAAGCTTCATGAGGCTGGCAGCTGCACAGATCAGGCTGCCATGTGCCAGCCAGCATAATGCCCCAGGACGGACAGCACATCTACTGTATGTATTTTTAATGCATAGCCACAGCAGCAGCAGAGGTGGTCTGTGGATTTAAGGGCTGCCACTTCCATCTATGCACTGAGAATTATTCCAGCACAACCAGTAATGTGACAAATAGCCACGAGTGGGAGACTCTGCAGTCTAAATTGTCAGCATTCCTTTTGGCTCAGATATGCAATAAAAGAGCATTTTCGTCACATAAAAACATAAAATATTCAAAATATGAATTTTCTGTAGTTTCACTGAAGAGATTAGAGTGGCTTTGAAAGGATTTGTGTTAGGTGAGTAAAAACTGGACATTATGCATTGTGTTTTCATCCTGGAAAGGCCGCATAGAGACATGAATGTCTGGCAAACAGATGGTGGAGATTTGAATGTATGGATCTTGTTGGAGGGTTGAGGGTACGGGTTTTGGTTTGGGGGTTGATGGTACAGATCTGGTTGGGTGGTGGAGGGTACAAATCTGGTTTGGGGGGGTGGGAGTACAGATCTGATTGGGGTTACGAGTACAGAACTGGTTTGGGGGGGTGGGTTTGTGAGTACAGATCTGATTGTGGGGGTTGAGGGTACAGAGCTGGTTGGGGGGTTGGAAATACAGATCTGGTTGTGGGATTGAGGGTAGAGATCAGGGTCAGGTGTAAGGGTACAAATTTGATTGGGAGGTTGAGGGTACAAATTTGGTTGGGGGGCTGAGGGTAAAGGTCTGATTGGGGGATTGAGGATACAGATCTGTGTGAGAATGTTTCGGGGGTATATATATATATATATATATATATATATATATATATATATATATATATATATATATATATATATATATATGACAAGAGAGATTTAAAGATATGGATAATTGTAAGGAGGTTTGAGTGTACAGATCAATTTTGATAGACTTATACATGATGCATGGTGGTGATGCATATTAAAGTCTGTGTCTGAAAAAAGCTCTAAGAAGTGAGGTGCAGATGCCAGCCATTATAGAGAATGGATCCATTTTGGTATAGTATTATGTATTTTTCTAAATGTTAACAATGTATATGCTTAGATTAAGGTTAGGTCTAGAACCATAAAGGTTCTTCCCCTTATTTACACCATCTAACCACCTTTTTGGCAAATGACCACACACTTCACTTGTTTGTCTGTAGTAAATAGATGTAGCAAGTCAAATGTTCTGTGGTATTTTAGTGCTGTACTCCATTATATCAGATTAAAAATGGTTATGAGGTTAAAGTGCAAAATTCTAGCTTTAATGCAAATATATTTATATATTAATTGAAGTGAATATGCATAAATCAATGAGCCAATGCCCTCTATGGCTATGATGTAAAATGTACTGTAGAATGTCACTGATTTCAGATATGTATATATATATATATCCAACTTGATTATCTAGATGAAGTAAAAGTCGTAACAAGGTTTCCGTAGGTGACCCTGCGGAAGGATCATTAACAGGGGGGATTACAGGGGCAAAACAACCAACATATGTCACGGCCCAATTATTTATAGGCTACAATTACAATTTTCAGAATAACGCATGTCTACCTTCTCTGCATTACTTTATTGTGCTGCTGGTGCATGTGTTGCAACACACTAGCTATAGCATGCATCATGTTTTCCCTGTATTAATTTTGAATAATTCCCAGAAAATGAAACCAATGTTGTTTGGAGTCTAAGCAATCAGCAAGCTTTTGTAGAAAGTGATCTAAAGGTAGAACAGTTACTGCAGGTGGTAGGAGCTCTGAGTGGCCAATTTATCAGTGTTTGTCAGCAAACACTAGAAAAGAAACAGAAGGAAGTGCTCTAAAGCATCTCCCAGTTAGGTCTCTCATCAGGACTGCCTACTCCCTCCACACTCCACCATGCTGGAAGGGGTTTGGAGAGGTTAGCAGAGCCTTGCTGTGATTGGTGGAGACACATAATTAAGCTGTCACCCAGAGCCCTTGCTGCAGCATGCTGGGAAAATGACACTGCAGGCCCTCCTCACTCTCTGCTCACTCAGTTGATGTGGCCTTTACAGACTCTCTGATTCTTATCTCTTTGTCTGCCTATTTCTCTCTCTCTTTCTCTCTGTCCCTGTCTCTCACTCTGAGGGTGTTATTGATAATGAAATACTTTCTCTGACTTAAAAGTCTAAGAATGGTCCATGTCATGACATTGAGACACAGAAATATGTGCAGCAGCATGTAGGGTTAATTTCAAAAGTGAGCTTTCCCAGTGATTGTGTTAATGGAAAAAAGAGCCAGTTATTGCCATGTGTCTATTGTGTCTTTTTAGTAAAAAAAATTATAGAACCCTAGCCAAAGGGCTTCACTTTGGAAATAGAGCCAAGTCGAAAACTAGGACCATTAAGCTGTGGTACACTTCAAACGAAAAAAAAAAACATTCTGAAGCTGAAAGATGTCTTTTAAGAAAGTGAGATAGTGGTTTGAGTCTGTACACCACAGCGTGTGAGAGCTTCCAAACAAAACTCATGAACACCACAATTTGTCTTATGAGACTTCCCCTTCTCTGTGATTGGTTCAAATATCACTTGGTTGCTTGTTTTACTGCACAGAGCTGCAGTTCCAGTCCTAATTTCATTGTTTGCATGTTTGCTCACGGTCGGGAAAGCAGCAGACGGAACACATTCGAGGAAAAACATAATCACATCCCTTCTTTCTCCATCTCTTATCCATTTTTTCTAAATAAACCAACAATAACAGCCAGCATCTCTCTCTGCCCCGTTTGTCCCCCTTCTTTCACCACTGCCATTGCTGTTATTTGTGTATTTGTTCACAGGGCTGGTAAAAAATAGGCAATGTCCAAACCCTGCACACTGTTATTAATGTCTAACAGCGTAATAGCTATTGATGAATGTATTGATGAATGTATAAAACTATACATTTCAAGAGGTCTGTATTACAAACAGAGTGACATGGTGGTGCAGTAGGTAGCGTTGCTCTGGAACATCTCCAGGGTCCCCAGTTTGTGAGTTATGAGTTCCGCATGTTCTCCCCATGTTCCACATGGGTCTCCTCTGGCTGCTCTACTTTCCTCCCAATGTCAAAAACATGCAGGTTGTTGGACTGGTAAATGGAAATTGCCACTAATTGTTAATGTGTGGGTGCATGGTGTCCGGCGATGGACCAGCGTCCAACCCAGTGTGTATTCCCACCTTGTGACCAGTGTTTCTGAGACTGGCTCCAGCTTTACTCTGACCCTGGCTAGACTAAAGCAGTTACTGGAGATGAATGAATGAATATTTTACCTTTTTAACCTATTTTAAAATTGTATCGTATAAATACTTTATTGACTATATAATTACATATAATGGTATAAATCAAAAATACCTACATTAACATACCTAGATAATGCTGAGAATGGGATTAAGACCTGTGCACACTGCATGCTCCAAACCCACGGACAAAGCATTTTAACCATCAGGAGGAAAGTCCATAAGCAGTTAACAGCAAAACCCTGAACCTGGCCACAGTCTAATCTTAAAATGTATACAGTTGACTTGGCTTACATCACCTCAAAACTGTTTTGCGCCTGTGGGTGATGCAGATGTGTCCTAGAATGACACACAGACCATTCTGTCTATAACAACAACTACACTTTCATTTTGTTCTCCCATCATTTGAAGTATACAACTAGCTTTAATCATCCAATGCACGCATCAGTACCCTGATTTTCTATCTGTCTAAATACAGTATGTCTGCCATAACAAGAGAGATATGATAGACAACCTTCAATTATTGTGTATTTTAGTAAGAATATTAACCAGATGAGAGGTGTATAAGCTGCAGGAGAGGCAGTGGAGATGAAATGACTTGCTGTGAGCTGCACAAAGCAGAAGAAATTCTTTTTGTGTGAAGTGGCCCAGGGGGTAACTAATATGAGGGTCACTATGTTCTAAGCACATTATAACACCCTGACCTCAATGTGCCACACATAAAGTGTGCACTGGCTGAATGCTCAACCCTCTAAATGATGGCATCTGAGGTCAGACAGCATCTCCCCTTATTTCATCTTTTTTTCTCTTCCTTTTTTTTTTTTGATCTTTAAGTGTGCAAATAAATGGACTGTAAAGGTAAAGGTTCAGACACAAAGGTGTACTTCTGAATGTGAGTCCATGTTATCAATATGACTTTCCATGTGGTGGAAATGAATATTTATGTTATTTTATACGATATTTCTTTAGATAATTTTAGAATATTTAATATTGCATATTCTGTGGATATTCAGCTCTTCACCCTCTCCATTCAAACAAAGTCTACATAAATCTCTCACTCTCAACAGCTTATCAATGTTCATTGATAGTAGTAAGAGAGCTCGCTGTAGAGCCATCGAGCGGTTCGTCATTAGTGTTGATCGTGGATCGAGTGAATGAGACAGGCCAGGGTGGCTTCTGTTGTTTCAGCAGTAGAATATGGCTATGGAGGCTACACACACACACACACACACACACACACACACACACACACACACACACACACACGTTTGTCTATCATTGTGAGGACCTTCCAATGACATCTTTGGTCCCCACCAAGATACAAAAACATTATCACATCCAAACACCCATCCACCCACCCACACACACACCCACACACACACACACACACACACACACACACGCTGTGAGCAAGTCAACCAGTGAGAGTGAGCAGACAGACAGAAACATCTGCCTCTCGTGGGTGTTAATATAATAGATAACTCACAGATCCTGATACAGCTTCAGCATTCTAATTCTAAGCCTTTCAGAACTTCATATATCTCTGATCATACTGGTGATGCATGAGATCCAATGCATAGAGACACAAAGGGTGAGAATGTATTCGTTATGATATTTAAGAGAATAACTGTGATATTCCATCACCTCAATGTGTTTTTCCAGCAGATGTAGTTGGTTGCTACAGCAACAATAGGAATCGAGGAGGAAGAGACAAAGTGTGTGTATGTAGGAGGGGGCCTGAAGTGTATGATGTCATGAGAATGAGAAGGTGTGAACTATAGTAAGTTCTGTACCTGCTCAGGGTGATGACATGACAACACTGTCCTGCTAAGCTGAACACAAACACACACACACACACACACACACGTATGTTTATATACTCATGAGAGGAAGACAGACGAGAGGAGAGGAGGGGAAGCAAGAAAAAGGAGAGGAGGAGATACATGAAAAGAAGAGAGAAGAAAAGATTAGATAAAATGAGGCAAGAGGAGAGAAGGAAGCAAAGGAGAGAAGATGGTATGAGACAAGATGAGCCAAGGCGAGGAGAGGAAAGGAGACATGAGGAGAAGATAAGCGGATACAGGAAGAGATGAGAAGCAATGAGACAAGATGGCAGGAGATGAGCTGAGGTAGAGAGGAGAGGTAATGACAACACAAAAGGAGATGAGACGAGACAAGGGGAGAGGAAAGACGACAGGAGGATAGAAGACAAAAGACAAGCTGAGACAAAATAAGGAGTGATGAGACATGATGACAAAACAAATGGAGAGGAGAGTAGACAAAAAGAGAGGACATGAGAGACATGAGAAGAGATAATGAGACATGAAGAGAGGAGAGGAGATTAGGGATGATGAAACACATGAAGAGATTAGAAGAGAGGAGAGGAGAAGAGAGGAGAGGAGAGAAGAGAAGAGGTCAGATGAGGGCTGTGGCTGTCTTGCTGCTAAGAAAAAACTCGTCAATGTTAGTGGATATGTTCCTCTCCTTTTTCTCTCCACACACCCACTCACTCTAAGGAACTCACTTTGTATAAGTGCCCTACTCTCATTCACCATATAATCTTTCCCCTGAGATCAGTTCTGCTGTCGTAGCTTGCCTTCTTCATCCTGTGTCAAGACCCACGCACTGCTCCTGGAACAGTGCTTTCACATGGAAATGTGCAGGAACATGTAATTCCGGGTAAAAGCAGACTGACTCTGCAGGTCAGTGTGCACTCTGAAAACACTCTCTGATATATGAAACATCTACACAATCTCTAAAACATGCAAAAAGTAATTAAAGAAAACCTTTGCCTGGCACAAACAGCAATGAATCGATTGTTTGGAAGAGTTCTGCATTTTCCCACATTTAAGAAAGCAATTACTCCTGCTAATGAGAACCATTGCTAAAATAATGAGACTGCTACTTAGTCACAAGGCTCACACAATGCACTGTTGCAGTGAAGGTTGGACAATGATAGACTGGTATGATTCTGTATGGCTCTAGCTGTAGCTCAGACCTCCTTGTGTCTGGCTCGTTGTTTTGAATTTGTGTTTAACCCCATAAACCATGTGCGACAGCTGTCTAGTCTCATCAGCTCCGCGCATACAGTTCAGGCCAAGCACCACACATGCAAAAACAGATACACACACCTTCTGCTCAGTCATACTCACAAGGATCTCACACATCAAGTGGGTAACAGCTGTGTCATTCTGGCAGAAACTGGGGAGTCTACAGTAACACCTGCATCCCTGTCAGTCACACACACACACACACACACATACACACACATACACAAGTCTACCAACAAGCACATCAGCAGAGATACACTCCTCACCTTACCCCCCGATATTACCCACATCCCCCTGAGAGCAATTGAACAGTGGAGCAATCAGTGTGTGATGTACACGAACACAGAACTAACATCTTCCAACAACAGGATGAGCGTGAAACCCAACACTCCTCCCTCCTGACTCAGATCACAGTAATGAGAGTGTTCAAGAGCTCCTCTCAGGCCTGTGATTTTCCACCATTGGCAAAATGCTGCAAATACAGTACAGCCTAACCTAACACCCACGCTCACTTTTTAATCATGACCCAGCAGTCGTGTAAAGAGAATGCGTTCGGTTGCATAATATGCAAGTGGGACAGACGTCCAAAATTATCTGAGGTTAATCTGGAAAATAGCACTGCTGTCATAGGGGAAAAAAATTCCCCCTCTCACATGGCCAAAATGTCCTTTATCAACAGAGCTGCCAAAACGCTACTGTGTGAGGGCGATGTGAGGAAACTGCTGCTACGGATGAAGCACAAAAGGGCTCTCTGAATGAAAAAATAATATCCATAGAATATGCAAGACTGAAAGGATTAGCATTGGTTAATACATGAATTATATGTAATTAGCAGGAAGACAGATGAGCAGCTCTATGGTCCATTAACATAGTAATGGACATTATCCCAAAGTGCTGCGCCTCACCTGCTATTAAGGTGGATGGGAATATCACTATTGCAGGGATGTTCAGTCTGCTGGTTTGAAAAGGCTTTGTCTCAAATATAAAGGTTCAAATTTGATTTGTAGATTAAAAAAGCCTGCAGCGGATGTCAGATTCCCAGAAAAAAAGGTGCTGCAAATATCGAGTGAGAAGATGTTTAACCTGTGAGGCTGTGATTCACCACTAAAATGCACAGCCAAGGCTAAGACCATGTACCACCCCTGAGAACACAGCCAGTCTGATTAGGCAATATGAAAGCCATCGAAAAGCTGCCTATCTACATTTTTTCCCAAACACTTTCTACAGCTAACATGAGGACAAGTTAATATTGTTCTGTCATTCAAAACAAACCAATTCCATAGCGGTATAACACAAAAAATCATGAAATATGGATGTTTGCAAGTTAAAGCCTGTAGATATTAGGCTCAGGCTAATTTCCAATGATCACACAAAAATCAACTTATAAAATACCACCATGCAGTCAGGCTGATCAGGTTGACAAATGTGTTCCTTAAAGGAAGACAAAGGAATGTTATTGTGCCTTCCTGCAAGGCTGGCTAAAAGATATAAAAGAAATAAAACTTAAATTTTATTTGTGTAGCACTTTTATCAACAAAGCAGCTTCCAGAAATCTGGAAGCAGATTTAGAATGTCGCTGATGGGCAGCTAGTAATACTGGAAATTGAGTTTCTAAATATATAATAACAACATAAATTTGTGTTATGAAATCATTGTGAAGAATAAAATTTTTTTACATTTTTGACATTACTGTATATATAACAGTCTCGCACCACGAGAAACCAAATTGACATCACAGAACATACACATACATACATACACTGTTAGGTCCAGAAGTATTTGGACAATGACAAAGTTTTTGTGATTTTTCCTTTATACACCACCACAATGGATCTGAAATAAAACAATCAAGATGTGATCAATCTGTAGAATTTCAGCTTTATTTGAAGAGGTTCCACAAAAATATGCCATTTACCATTTAGGAATTACAGCCATTTTCAAAAAAGTACTTCAGTTGTCAGGGGCTCAAAGGTATTTGGACAAAGTGACATAATTGTAAATATAACCATAATTTTAATACTTGGATGAAAATCCTTTGCAGTCAATGACTGCCTGAAGTCTGGAGCCCATGTTCTCAAAACTCATATTCTGAGTTTCCTCCCTGGAGA
>CM040991.1:13376151-13390557 GCA_022985145.1 Pangasius djambal
GGGGATTTCTTTGATGAATCCAAAATTTGAGTATTTTTCTATGTTATGTTCATGTTTATGTTCATAAACTTTTTATTTAAGAAAATATGTTTTCATAGTTTGTGTTGTCCCTTATTATCAATGCAAAATGGTCACTAACTAAAGAGGATTTATGCTGATATTGCCCAAAAACCCTATTTTGTTCAGGCGTTTCCAAACTATTGGAGGGCAGTGTAGGTGTACAAATGTTTCCAAAAATATCTTCTAGGATGTTTGTTTTTCTTAAAAGATTAGTCATTTTTTGGTTATCTGCTACATCTGATGCAGCACATCAAGTGCCACATGGCTTAACATTTAAAGAAATCAAAGGGACAAGCTATCTCATACTAAGTTCCTTTATTTGTTTGTTTAATTCTTGCTAATCTCCTGACCAATGATTTGTTGTTAAGGCCATTAAAAGCTTAATATTTTGCCATTTTGGGCTTGGCCCATTTTCAAGCTTGCTGGTTGAGTCATAGCATATCAGGGATCAGTGAACAGTCGCTAATAGACTAAGCCGATCCAGAACTTTGATCCAGTCTTTGCTCACCTCAGATTCTCTGCAAACCTAAACTTTGATCCACACAAAACCACAGATGCTGCTCTGCTACAAATGCTGGTTAGTTTTAGTGGTAGCTTAGTCTGATCTGTGCCCTGCTGGAGTAATGGGCAACCTCTGCAGGATTAACAGTACTGTTCATGTTGACAGAGAGGACAGAGGCACCTGAGATTGACCACTATGTCAAAGATGAGTCACTAGGATGCTGTGTTGTCCCTACGCCAGTTCTCACACACACACACACACACACATACACACACGTGTGCTAACAAGCAAACACGAAGCCAGACACTTCTTCCTCTGGTTGCTTGGTTACATACCGTGTTTGAGAGTGATAGCCCTGCTGTGTTATTGCTGTTTTTCTTCATTAGGCAATAAAAACAGATTATGCTAATGACTCTGTAAAAGAGTGTCATTATCAGCCAGCTTACTTAATAGCACTTTCCACAATGACACTGCAGGCTACCTGTAGCCAAGGATAAAGAGCAACACAAACATATGCCACAGGAAACACTTTCAGTAGTTTTACCAAGAGAATAGAAACAAAGATGGAGGGAAAAAAAACATTCAATAACATGAGCTGATCCAGTTTGGGGTTTTATTTTATTTTCCACCAACTGTTACGATGGCAAAAATGACTGCATCATCATCACGACAATGACACATTATAAAGTCCATCATGGACGAAATAATTTGATTAACATTGGTCATTTGTCCAATCAGCCCTTGGATTGACCTGTTTCTATTCGGATCGGATTCAGTCGACAGTTATTCATCTGTTAAGTAATGATTATGTTCGATTCACACTATATATATGCTGACTCCATATAAGTTAAATGATGTACGCACTGTCGTCACACCAAAAAAAGCAAGAAACATACAACATTCTCTATCTAGGGTTATTATAAACAGAAGAAAGTGACTTGTTTTTCTGGCTAAGTACCACACTGACAACCAAGTGGTTTTAATGCAAGCCGATTTCTTTCACAGTTATTATAAGCTTTTGTTTTAGGGAGTACGTCAGTGCAGCACTGCAAATAATGACATCTTAGCAAGCTGAAGGTTGTTGAATATAGTCAAATTTAGCCAGAATTTCCTATTATAAGATTACAATAAATCAAATATAAGATTATTAAACCTATTTATAGCCATTTTTTATTCATTTCAAGCTTGAAATATTGGGATCCCTGGAGGACTAGTGGTTAGGCCACAGTGCTCTCACCACCACAGCCTGGGTTCAATTCCCAGCCAGGGAACCAGCCCCATCCACTGGGGTTGCACAGGGCAGTCCAGATAAAATTGGGGAGGATTGCGTTAGGAAGGGCATCCAGCATAAAAACTGTGCCAAATCAAATATGCAGACCACTGATCCACCGTGGCAACTCCTAAAAGAAGCAGCCAAAAGAACAACAACAACGAGCTTGAAATATTGGCAGAGTTTAATAATTTTTTTGCATTTTTAAAATTTTGAAATTGAATCTAGAAATAGGTTTAATAAGCTTATATTTGGTTTACTGTAGACTTAGAACAGGAAATGCTAGCTAAATCTGACTTTATTCAAGATATTTTCACTTGCGAAGATGACATTATTTGCAGTGAAGTCGAGCGTGATCAGTAGTAAGCTACATGGGCACACAGCACATCCCAGTCAAGACCCTTAATCTTCAACTGCTCAGCTGTAGCCCGTTTCAGTTGTAGGTTGCTTTGGATATAAGCATCAGTCAAATAAAAAAAAAGTTAGAAATAGCTAACTTCCTTTCAAAGGTAACGGTTGCTCAAAAACATTTCCCAAAGCATTTGTTGGAATCTTTACTAACTTGTCAGTACAGCTAGGGCTTTTTCTACTGGTAATTTTATAGAGCATAAAATATGATGTAATCTATCCAGACGCATGCAGACAGTGTAGAACATTACTGACATGATGGATTTGGACGGTAAATCCCAGACAATTACATTAATCCACCTTTCCAATTAAAGCAAATCCAAATATGATTGATTTATTCTATTTTGACAAAAATATTTTGACAAAATGATAATAACATTGCAAGAATGCTGTCAAGGCACTAAAAACACCAGTAAAGTAAAACAGATTTTTTTTTTTGTGCTGGTATGAATTTTGAGAGATTAAACTTAGACATGTGAAATAGCACAATGCTTCTATTAATTGCATAAACCTACTATTAGTATTAATAAAGTATTTTGTGTCTTCTTCTTCTTCTAATTATTATTTTTATTATTATTATTATTATTATTTGTTTGCATATGGTCTGACAATTGGTGTGATCCTTTAGGAATAACCAGTCATTTATAAACAGTAGTGCTAGCCTCATTCCTGAGTACCATTAGTTCCAGATTGTACCAACAACCATGGGAAAATACATAGTCTCTGATTACTAGTGCTTCAAGCTGTGGTATTATACTATTTTTGGCCTAAGCAATTCATAGAAATATCTGAAGAGATATCAGCCTTTATAACGTCTTCAGGTACGCAAACCCACACACACATAATGCCCCCAACTGACATGAGCCATTTAGAACTGAATCTTGTTTGCCCTGCAGGGGTGTGATCTGCTACAGAGCATGTCAATGCGAGCATCATCCCCGCTGCGGCTTCAGCCTACGCTCTCAGATCTGCTCCTCCACCGATGCTGGTATCAATGCAAAGGTCATTCGACTTGTACTACCACTATTTATTCCACTCAGATCAAGTTACTACTGAGGCGCTCGCGGTCACACTCACATAAGCAGCTTATTTACACGCAAAAAAGACACACTACTTTCCTCCCTTTTTCATTTCACTAACTCAGTGCAAAACAGGCCAGACACAGCGCTGTATCAAGGCAACCTTTCACCATGCATCTTTTTCTATGTTATGAAAGAGCAAAGGAAGGAAAAAAAGATATTTAAAATGATAAAGAGAGCTGAGTTTGAACAGAAAGGCAAAGCAGTTTAAGGACGCTCCTGGCTCCTTTACCGAGATGCACACGTGATGAGTAGGTCACAGTGCTTTAAAGAAAGCTTTTCTGTACAGGGCGGAAGCAGGAAGCACACAAAGCTTGGACGCTGTATCCTCCCCAGATTTAGTCTGTTGCTTTAATCTCACTCTTCGCTGGCCATGACCCCAATCTGCAGGGGTGAAGGGTTAAACGGGGTCATTTGCTTTTCTAATTACAGATACAGCACATTGCTCTGCCCAGAAGCAGACTTGCCAGGTGTGCCTTAGAAATGTGCGCACACACAAAGATATACACAAAGAGATTTTAAGAGTTTTACCCACATCCTTTTTCACAGAGATGTAGAATTTTTTGTTTCTTTGCCGTTTTGAAAGGCAAACAGTCTGATCAGATTGATTACTCTTTATAGGATGACATCTTTGCTAGCCTGTTTGGAAAAGAAATAAGAAATGAGTCCTCTGATATATAAAAAAGGATTTATCTGACAAATGACTAAACGAGACGTTACCCGCACTACTGCAGAAAAAAGTGGATATAAAATACGCAGGTCAAATTAATTTCCACAATGAGAACTCTGATGAAGTTAGATAATGTAGTTACGTCCTGTATTACTTTCATATCTCTTTAATGGAATACTCCAACATTTCTCAAAATAATCTCTGTCCTCTGTATCTGTACTGTATACGTGATTAACATAAAAAATTATTTCAATAACTTTCCCGGTACCATAGACTTCTGTTATAAATGTATACAGGAAATCTAAAAGGGCAGTCGTTGTGGCAGTCAATAAATATTTACACAAAAAACATTTTTGTAAACAGCTTTCATAAATCAAATTTAAGTAAATTTAAGGCTCCAATCAGACATTGGCTTTTCAGAGACAGGGCTTAATTTGCGGTAGTGCATTACCACGGTAGTCGACATAGTTTATAGTAAACCTGCAGGTCCCGCTGTTTCCGTCTGATCACACATGGACATAACAAAACCTTTGAAAAGTATAAGTACTTTGGACTGTAACCGGACAGTAACCGGAATTGCTTTAGTGTAGCGCCAGTGTTTAACATTTGGATATACAGGAACTTGGATTTGATAAGACTTTCTCTCAAGAATTGGGGTGAAATTGGTTGTGGTTATCAACTTACACGCATAGCTCAAATATTCAACTGTTTATTGAGAGAAAAAACATCTTTAGGCTTCCATTTTAAGTTTCAAGTAATCAGGCTTCTGTTCATTTCTTACTACAGGGAAATGTGTTGACATTGTCTGTGGCTATTATGCATATGCTGCAGATGTAGTCGATAGAGATTAGGTTAAAAAAAAAAAACACTGAAGCATTCCTTTAAAGTATTCTTGTATTTCATAGAAAAAAAACCCAAAAGTTAATTACAAATTGTACATTATAAAGAATGACAAAAAGTTCCTATGTTATGAATGTTTTCAGTTCAGCATTTAGACTATCAAAAGACATTTGTCAGTAGGACAAAAACCTGTGTTTACATGTCAATATTTACCCATCTCTCTCTCTCTCTCCCTCACACACACACACACACACACATACACAGCTCCCATACACTCCTCTCCAATCTCATTATGGGAGCACATATCAAGTGCCCATAGCAAATGAAATGTGGCAGCTCAACTATCTTTTTTCATTTGTCTAATTCATTACCGGAGTCAGGGGATGACTGGTCACTACATCTTGACAATCCTTAGTCCACCTTCATGGCCACAGGCAGGAGGGCGCTAGAGACAAGGCCAGTCTTTTTGGTGAATCTCATGAATGAATGACCGATAGTACCAATCTGTATTTATAAAATAATATAAATAACATTTTCAGTGCACTTATTTCACATGCTTTAGAAATATATGCCTTTATCAGATCCTGACAGTGCCTTCAAAGCCATATCAGACATCCTAAAGGGTTCAGAGCTTAAGAAAAAGAAAAGAAAGCCCTGGGGAAAACCCTGAGTGGCAATAAAAGAACAATCTGAGTCAGCAGGGACAGAATGCTCCCTTCTTGATGCCCCCTCACATCACCGACAGCTCCAAGCTTGCTTGGCTCAGCTCCAAGTGCCCTCAGTGGGCCTATGATGCTCAGAGAGGCGCTTCTCAGCTCCAAGCAGTCCTGTAATACACAGCTAGAGCCTCCTTAATAATCAGAGCAATAAGAAACTAAGATTTAATGAGAAGTAAAAGTCTTCCGCATGCTGAGTGCATCCCTTGGCAGGAGTGTCGTAGCGTTTAGCTTACGTTGACATAAAAGTGCCAGGGCAATCAGGGACACGGAAACATTGTGCCAAGCACACAATGATGTAACTCTCAGGCTAAGGGAGAAGGAGGTCACAGCCCTGCCTTATTGCCTGATCCAAAGCCGGTAGCCATTTTGTCTCTGCTATTTACTGGTTGAGGAGCACTTTATCTGACTGCTGAAGAAAGCACTTTGAAAGTATAGCCCTTAATGCTTTATAAGTGAAACAGGCTCTGGTATAAAACACTACTACATTGTCCGCTGAAGGCCAACAAAAGCACCACTGGCTTTAAGGAAATTTGCTTAACATATTATGAAAATGCATTTCCCAAAAATAGGTTATGCCTATGTCTCTAACTGGGCTTCAAAATCTCGTTCCTCCTAAGGCTTCTTCCTCATGTCATCTCAGGGAGTTTTATTTCTTGCCACTGTTGCCCCTGGCTTGCTCATTAGAGATCTAAATCTAAAAGCTGTAAAGCTGTTTTGTGTATTGTTGAATGTGCTATACAGGTAAATCTGAACTGAATGGAATTAAACTAATACAGTATTTATGCAGAGCAGCAATGCAATGGGTACCAAATGTGTGACATAACTGCCGCAAAGGACTTAATGTTAGCTCATCATTATAATGGATGTCATAACAGTCTTCCGAAACCCTTCATTTGAAATGAGTGACACCACCTGTTGTGTCAATTAATCAAGGGTGAAGAGATCATGGATTTAACATGATTTGTAGCAGGAAGCAGGACTTACACCTTGAGAAATCAGTTTTGACAGCCCTTGAATGTCTGAGAATCCAGAACAAGAGAGAAATATATGATGTAATTTATCCAACTGGGTTACATTTTTTTTTATGCCCTTTAAATGACAGCTTCACCTGATGTTTGCTCGCCCTGCCTTTGATCTATAGATATCACGTGATGTCTTGCCTGACTAGTCCAATTAGCTGCACGTCGTTAATTTTTAATGGAAGTGAACACGGTGAGGTCACACAAAGTCACGGAGGAAACAAGTTCGATTTTTTTAAATGGCATGTGCCCGACGCATATCGCCGCCCCACACTTTTACAGCCCCTAGACATCAATCAGGTCCGGCAGCTTCAATTATCCGACCAAATGGAATCCCATTTCTTTCATCATTTCTGATCCCCACCATGGAATAAGGATTTCAGCCTACGCAACGAGTTTTGAAGGTGCTAATCGAATATAGAATGAAGTGTCTATATGGTATGTAGCCTGCGTGCAATGCAAAGCTCAAGGAACCCTAATGCCTGAAAAATAATTTGATTTTTTTTCCAAGCAGAGTATTTTCATTAAACATATTCTGTGACTTCTTTGTGACTTTTCACTCCCATGTTCAGAGACAAATATGGCCATGCTCCGAGGAACACACTGAACACACTGCAAAAATAGGTAATGTCTATTTTTGACTCACACTGCTGCTGTCTTACATCGGCTAGGCATGCATAAACAAACAGGCACTAGTTCTTACAACAGAAAGCATCAAAGGCCATTTTACATTATACCAGTCTTTGGCATCTGCATTGTGCTTGCTATTTTCAGTTTAATCAAGAGCGCACACTGATTCATGTAATTCTTTTCTCCTCCTCCCTCAGCTATAGACGCACATTAAGATCCTCTGCCATATCAATTCACAGAGGCTGTGAGCAGAAATAATGGCCATTTTTTAGTTGTCTGCTTTTGAGCTTTGAGCATAGGAGTATGTGCGCGTGTGTGTGTGTGTAAAATGGGTCATGTTAAGTGATCCCTTCACCAGCTCTGACAGATTCCCTAATCAGACGGAGCAGTTTTTATATCATAGGCTGTGGACAATGTCTATAATTAGAGCGCTGCACTCCGACTTGCCTCATAGACAACCCTAAATGAAGAGAAAGATGAGCTCCATCCCCCCTCGCCAGTCTGTATAACACTCATCTGGATGGCCATTATGAAGCTAGAGAGTGCATTAATCAAAGCATCTGACATGCTGCTATCTTCACTCAGACCATAACAATGATAAACATCTGATTAGCTGGGACATGAGCTTCATGTATTCTGGTATTATCTATGGGAAGGTGAAATCAGGAACAAAATGCTCAATATGCTGTTGGTTTTGAAAAGCACGAGAAGGACTGGGGAGAGGATGAGAATGATATTCCTGCTTTATTACAGTCGGTCTGTCTGTCTGTCTATCCATCACTGGACTGCTCAGATTCATTGTTTTTATGACTAGCCGGATAATGGGAGCAGAGAATTCCAGACACATCTGAGAGATCCATAAAAATAGGCAGTTACTGGATCTAGTTAATGATAAAGTGCCTTTTTTCCACTGAACTGACCCAAACAGGCACCAACAGAAATGGAAAAAGCAAAGCCAGGAAAAGAAAAACTGTTAGCGTTGCTTATCGCTCAGTGATTTGCTAGCTTAGCTCACTACAGACACCCTGATTTTCATTGATATCTACAAGATGAAAACCTTGTGACTAAAATATAAATCTGTGAAATAAATCACTTAGCATATATGTAAAGCAGGTAGCTATGTCTGAAGTAAACCATGTAGCTAATTAGAGGTAAAGCATGTAGCTGCTTATAGGTAAAGCAGGGAGCTACTTCTGAAGAAACGCATGTAGCTACTTCTGAGGTAAAGCATGTAGCTACTAATGAGGTAAAGCGTGTAGCTACTTCTGAGGTAAAGCAGGTAGCTATGTCTGAAGTAAAGCAGATAGCTACTTTTGAAGTAAAGCATGTAGCTACTTACGAGGCAAAGCGTGTAGCTACTTCTGAGGTAAAGCTTGTAACTACTTCTGAGGTAAAGTGTGTAGCTACTTCTGAGGTAAAGTTTGTAGCTACTTCTGTGTGTCAGTGTGTTTTGTGTGTGTGTGTGTTCATATGTGCAGCTGATCTGTGTGTGCTTCTCAAAGCTGATTGTGCCTTGCTGTGCAGCTCAGGGATGAAGCACCCGTGTCTTAATCCACATCAAACACTGGAAGAAGAAGGAGGAAAGCTCCAGGGCAGCCTGGCTGCTATGCGCTAAGCTGAATATAAACCTGCCTGTCTCCTGCTCAGGCTTCAACCAAAAACCCAATCGCACCAAGGTCTGATGTGGAAGGAGAGAGGAAGGCAATAGTTTGTTCAGATGCCAAAACAAAGAGGTTCTCAGTCCTGGCAGTAAGGAAATTAAAGCAGCAAACAGATCTGTCTTCAATAAACAGAATGTCTCTCCATGAGCCGAGTAAAGCTGGGGTAAGTGCAGGTGCTTTGACTTAATTTTTCAGCTGAAGCCAGGGTGATATAAAGAAAGTGTGAGATTTTGCGATGGCGTGAGCTTTGAAGGAGAAAACTAGCATTGATCAAATAACAAATATCAGTGAAAATACATTTTATTGATGAGGTGTATGTGTGTGTGTGTACCTCCACACCCGAAGGAGTTGTAAGCCAGTCTGTGATGAGACGGCAGGACTCAGACATTCGAGAGGACAGCCGGTGTGAAATCTTCCACCTCATCACCACCTCACCCTGACTTAATTAAGGATTTTGCTATAGCATGGGACAGATGTCGGTCTGCTCCCTCGCAGAGAACTCAATCAATTAGCGGCCTGCGCCACCCACCACTGAGCATCATCAATTTCCTATTATGACGTGCCACATTTCTGTCAATCAGGAACAGATTGCCTGCTGAAATCACATACCCTGGCATTGCACATGATTTTCTTCCCCTGTCCTGTGGATTGCTTAACTTCAACAATCATCTTCTTCCCATATCATTTTAAATCATCTACATCTGGGTGACATTGGTAACTGAAACTGCATTACAAGGCAGGAACTCCAACCCCCCTCGCTCTCGCCTTCCTTGGCTTCCTCACGTACACACTCGGCTGAGTTATTGCACTGAAATCTCCATGGACCATTCCAAATGAAAGCTCTATATCTTTCTGTGTCACACTGGACTTGGATCAGACTTTTTGCTCTGCACCACATGAGCTGAGCAACAGGGGCAGTCGAGCTTTAAAAAGCCATCGCTCTTTTTCTCTAACGCCCATTCCCAGGACAAGACTGGAGCTTGCTTCGAGCAAGACAAGACCATAACTATGAGAGTGAAGTCCTAAAATCACTACTATGAGATTACATGTATATCTCAAAGATTCATCTGAAATGTAGCCTCCTCAGGAGTCAGAAAGATTTCGCTAATTGTTTTTGTTTATAGAGCTAATGACAGTTATGGACCATTTTCTGCCTGACAGGGGTGACAGGGGTGTGATAGGGAGGTGTCTTAAAGAAGCACGGCCTGTCATGGTGGCAAGTGTGAAGAGCTGTCATTAGCTCTTAATACACAGCGTCATTTACAGACAGTCATAAACAGTGAGGCCTAATCAAATGGAAATGAGCGCTTCCTGTGAAGGCCAGCGTCACGCTGTCAGTGACAAGTGGAAATTTGGAGGAGCGATACCCTGGAGGCTCAGTGTGTCACCATGCATATTCTTCCTCTGTAATTAAGAAATCCGCCCATCCAAACACTGCTCTTTAATAATAATCTCAGAGGACTCAGAAATGGAGATTATTCACTGTAGCGAATCAATGATCCTTAAATTGATCTCTGAGATATTAGCATGAGCTTTCCTTATACTCAAAAAGCCCCTCAAACAGCAGCATGTACATTTTACTTGGGGATGGGTTATGACAGAAACGCATTAAGACTGTCCT
This sequence comes from Pangasius djambal, assembly GCA_022985145.1. Classification (NCBI taxonomy): domain Eukaryota; kingdom Metazoa; phylum Chordata; class Actinopteri; order Siluriformes; family Pangasiidae; genus Pangasius; species Pangasius djambal. The sequence continues at coordinate 13,386,631 of CM040991.1, forward strand.
GAATCAATATGCACAGTCACCTCTGCACTAATGAGAGGTAATGGATCTTCTAATGAAATATGGCTTCATGAAGCACTAATTCTGGACACTAAATTGGATTCACACAGCTACTGAGGGAGCACTGAGAGGTTTTATTGACATGTGCTGCTATTACTTCTGTGTCTGTCTCTTGGTTATGTTTCCACTATAACTGTTTGTTACATAGAAATGTGACCTGTGACCCTAACTGCCTAGTTAAATGCCCAGATAGTGTGGAGTTACAAGTGATACTAGGACAGAAGTGGGTTTGTTCTGAATCAAGGACATTTTCACACAGCAAAACACCATCCTGCTTATCACACCTTACTTTTCTCTCTGTCTCAGACTCCCAGAGGAACAAAATGTTCTAATGTTAAAATGCAGTTAGCTGAATGGCTATGATGCGATATTGATCTTATGTGAGTTCTCAATAAATGTAGATCTGAGGATCTAGCCATTTAGTCTAGCCATTGTTTATTAAACATCCATCTTTCAAGATAGCACATTTAGAGCTCAGCTACAGATGTCCAGGCAGAAGCAAAGCATGATGGGCACTATGAGATTGCCAAGCAACTGGTATACCCAATAAGCTGATAATTCGATAACGCCTCGCATTGCCGCCTCACAGCTTCAACATTCGATCCTGAGCTCAGTTTAATGTCTGTGTGGAGTATCTCATGTACTCCTTCTGTCTGTGTGGACTTCCTCTCTAACAAGCCCCTAGGTGTGAATGTGTACGCATGGCTCTCTGCCATCAATTGGCGTCCCATCAAGGGTATATTCCCACCATGACCCTGACCGGGAAAAATAAGTAATTGAAGATGAATGAATAAAGTATGACAGAATTTAGCATTCACAATTTAATCAGTAACGCATTCATAGGCTGAATTTAGTTTGTTAGAAGAGGAAAGAACAAGTGTGGTATATCGTGTGCAAAGCCAATCCAGTAATAAAGTAACTGACATCTCAACACTGTGTTCATGCAAAACTATATTCTTAATAACTCAAGATCTCCCTCAAGATCTAGTTTTGGAGACAAGGAGCGGAGATCTTCCTAGGAAATCTCAAAGGATGTCAGTTATTGTGCATGAGAGTGAAAACCAGCACAACAGAAATACCCTGTTCTATAACATTTCTCATTCTTTTAACTGTCCACAACCTACATCTAGATCACATCTATGCAATGACCCACCCACCTGCTACTTGTTCTGAATGCATTTTGTTAAATAGGAAAGAAGGAAAATGTGAAATTACGCTAATATGATACATTTCCTTCTTCCAGCTTTTGGAATAATCTGTTCTGAATAACGTGCAAAGCTTCATCGTATATAAGCAGGAAAATTGGTCTGACACAGCATCTGTGCATTTCTGTTTCATGCAGGAGTGATCTTATCTGAAACCAAACACACACAAACACACGCACACACACACGCACATACAAACACACATAATTATAAGTGAGCAACATGGATCTTTCTGTAGATCACACCAGAAGGGGAAACTGGCGTTGGCTTGCACATTCTGTAGTGTCTAATTTAGCCACCCACTCTCTCGCTCATTCTCTTTGAGCCAAGCACACTACACTCATTTACACTCGTCTAATGTGATCTGGATGAACACCTGAAAAAATTTTTATCCTAAACTTTGACATGTTACATTAAAATTAGATGTACTTTGAAATTGTTCAAATAGACGGTGAGTCTGTCTGGCCAGTGTGTGAGCTCAGGCCTGCAGCTCTGACAACCAGGTGCCATGAAATATGGCATCGCTGGCAGGTTTGTGCCACTGTTTCCTCTTCCTGCCTCTCGTTATGCATCTCCTCTTCACCCTGAGCCACCCCTCAGATGGAGAGTGTGCCCCAAGGTGACAGCAAAGATGCCTGACTGCTTGCCAACTTGTCTCGCAGGGTTGGTGTGATTCCCTGAATTACAGAGCACATAATTATTACTAACCTGATGTATTTTTAGCTGATAATTAGCTACTATTCCTACAGCGAGAACAGCATGGTAGTGATCTATCAATGCAGTAAAGATGGAGACTTAGAGAGAGAGAGAGAGAGAGAGAGCGATTGCATGCAATTTTAGACACAGTACAAAACAGAAATAAGACAGAGCCAGGCATGAAGGAAAGAGGGAAGGAAGAGTGACCTGTAAAATTCCTTCAAAACATGTCAGGTGTATGTCAAATCCATGATTTATAATGATCAACAAATTTCTGAATATACCTGAGTTTAAATATTGTTTTAACCCATCCTGGTGCAGAGTCTAAAACCTGATCCAGCAGCATCTGTGATTAAATAATTACATAATTTCATCATCCTGGCACCATGTGAGTATGTGTTTTGCAATGTGCATATTTCTTTTTGTGACAATGTGGCTCATTTCTTATCGCTGGCATTCGATAGTAACATCTGTGTGACCAGATGCGTCCTCATCATATACTGCAAAGAGATATACTGCTAAATACAGATATTGAATATATGGCACCCAGTCTTGTTACAGATTGCATTTGAACTGCTTGAACAAAAAAACACAAACACACAGACATGCTCTGTGTGCTCTTCGAGCACTTCATAAGGTCAATCTGTTCCTGAGATAAGACTTTTCTTTTGTTTGTGCCACTAAAATTAAACGGTATGTTGAAAGCCTATCTATCTTTTGGGCAAGTTAAAAAAAAAAACAAAAAAAAAAAAAAAACTTTTTTTTAAAATGGGTGCCTGCTGTGAACAAGAGAGGTAGAGTAAGAGGTGGAGAGAGGAAATGTAATATGAATGTGATAAGCGAGTACCTAATTATTGAAAACAAAATGAGCTGTGTTGAAGGGCATGACTCCTCCTCTGCAGGTATGTTTGTGTGTATGTGTGTGTGGCTCTGATAAGAGCTCCCTTGCTGCATTAATATGCCTAATGCTCATAAAACAGACAGTGAGCTCAAACTGGGGTCAACTGTGGGAAAGAGCTCCACTCAGCACACACAGCACACACTCGGGGGGAGCATATGACTCCAGCAGTCTCACTTTTGATCCAAAACCAATTAACACGGCTGCAGGTGAGGCCTAATGGTAGGAGCCTTTAGCCTCGTGGCTAACAGCCATCATTATAACACACTCACAGAGGGGCAGTGATTCAAACTGGGAGGTCAGTGTAACATGTACCCAGGAAATTACACCTCCACACCAACAGAGGCCCCCTGAATATTAAGGACTCTTCCTGTTAACTTCCTGGTCTAGAATATACACTGATCAGCCATAACGTTAAAACCACCAACAGGTTAAGTTAATAACATTGATTGTATTGTTACAGTGGCACCTGTCAAAGGGTGGGATATATTAGGCAGCAAGTGAACATTCAGTTCTCAAAGTCTGTGTGTTGGAAGCAGGAAAAATGGGCAAGCGTAAGGATCTGCGTGACTTTGACAAGGGCCAAATTGTGATAGCTAGACGACTGGGTCAGAGCACTTCCCAGTATGCAGTGGTAAGTACCTACCAAAAATGGTCCAAGGAATGACAACCAGTGAACCTGCGACAGGGACATAGGCACCTAAGGCTCAGTGATGTGCATATGGAGTGAAGGCTAGACGGTTGGTCCGATCCCACAGGATCAGGATGCACATGCACCTAGCTGGTCTGATGTGAGTCACTTACCTGGGGAAGAGATAGCACCATGATGCACTATGGGAAGAAGGCAAGCTGGCAGAGGCAGTGTGATGGTCTGGGCTATGTTCTGCGGGGAAACCTTGGGTCCTGGTATTCATGTGAATGTTACTTTGACATGTACCACCTACCTAAACACTGTTGCAGACCAAATACACCCCTTCATGGCAACAATATTTCCTAATGGCAGTGACCTCTTTTTGTCACACTGCAAAAATTGGTCAGGAATGGTTTGAGGAACATGACAAATAGTTCACG
>CM040991.1:13390657-13461363 GCA_022985145.1 Pangasius djambal
CCCAACCCCATCCCCACATGCTAAGGTGTGCCCAGCCTTGTTCTAACCTTCCCTTAGTTCAGTAAGGACAGAAGTCTCTCTCCGACCAGAGCAGCTAATTGTTCACAAATTTGACTTGCGTTGAGTGTGTTTGCCTAACCCGCTGTGTTTACTGTGTGCTGTAGCGCGGATCCCCAGAAAATCTGTCTGCGCTTTGGCAGCCACCCCGGAGCAAGCATCTGTCAAAACAAATGCTTCTTGCGTTGGCAATAAATAAATGAAAGAATAAATGAATAAATGAATAGATGATCCTGGGAGAAAGACATGGAACAGCATTGGGGAAAAACAGAACCATCCAGTGCTGAATCAAATAAATGTTAAAGTAGATTTAAATAGACTGATGTGATATACAAGATTCAATCCTTATCAAGAAAAAAAAAAAGCATATGCTGTTGTGATTTGTATCAAAAACATGAGAACCTAATTTATCAAATTTATTCAGGTGAAAGAGATATTTAAATAAAATACTACTGCAGCAATAAAATGCAGATTCAGTGTTTCTAAGATCTTGTGAAGAATATTTAAGCATGCAATTATAATTGTGTAAAAACAGGCCATGAAAAGTATGCGTTCATTAAAAAGCATGATTTAGTATTAAATATATGAAATTATTAACACTGAATATAAATGTGTGAATATAAATATGTGCAGTTCCTGTAGTTTGTTTAATTTAAATTATAGAAAATTACGTTCAGATCTGCATACGTACATGCTACGCATTTATGCTGCAATTTTCAAACGCTGTAAAACAAATAAACAAAACAAACAAACAAACAAAAAAAAATAAAAATAATAATAATAATAATAAGAAGAAGAACAAGAACAAGAACAAGCTACTTTGCATGGTGTCATTAAACCAAACATGACATGGTCCTACATTTCTTCATGGTCAAATTCATAACTACTCATATTAAAAAATTCTAAAAGGCCAAAGTTATAATTAGGAGCAATGTTAGCACTCCTATCTTTGCTGTAGACAAACAATTGAGTGTAAGAGTATCTTCCAGAGAGACAGTCTTATGACTACAATTGTGTAACACTGAACAAATTACTCATTCAAACATTTCATGATATCCAGCTCATTAAACATTACAGCAATGTCAAATCATTTAGCACATGCTTACTAATGTTGGGCTAATCGGTGGACTCAGTGTATCTGTACGATTAGCAGGAATACAAGATGTTCAGCAATGCTACTTTTGTATGTCACATACGCCTAATGGCACTACAGCTCCTTATTTTAAGACTAGAATATAATCACTATTAAATGAGATGCCATTCCCAGAGTATGATAAGACCTCTTTTTGTCTTCAAAGGCCATTTCTGGAGGAATTTAAAGTGCACTGCATTAAGCTAATGCAACCCTTATTTTACAGTGCTGGATTGTTCTTAGTCGTTAACCAGCTCATGAGTGAATCTTCTTTTCATCTTGTTGGACATAAGATAAAATACTTTGTTTATTACAGTTCATTTGTATGCCATGCTTTCGGAAGCCACTATTCTGGTTACACGGGTATAATGGTTTGACTCAGAAACAAGAGATCTGAATAACTGCATTTTGAAATGACCTGACAAAACACACAAAACACAAGACACACACCTACATACATCTCCTTTTAATGCTCTTCTGTCTCCCATTCACACAGCATGCCATAATGCAAATGTATTTATTTTTAAACAATTTCCCTGCATTTTAGTTTGTGTTGTAAACAGGAAATTAAAGCTTTTTTTGTCCTGTTGCCTAAGCTTAACAAATGCATCACAAGAAGAAAAACATCATATTCATTGTCCTTTTCCCTCCTTCTTCACCAGCGTAACTGCAATATTTTCAATTCTAAAATGCATCTGCTTATACAGAATGAAAATTGGCCATTTTTTTTTTATCAGATGCGCACTTTTCTTCTCTCTAAACATCTGATAGGTGCAATCAAGCTATAATTTGCTTTGCCTGAATGAGAGGAAAACAAATCTCTCATTTCTGAGGCAGAACGTTAGAGGGTTTTAGCAGGTACAAACAGCGCCTGACGCAGAGAGAGAGTTTCCAGGTCATCATGACTCTCAAGACTATTTCATATGGTTCTCAGTGCTTGTTCCACTGCCACCTTTTGCTTGCTCACTGTGGGTTAAAAGCATTTATGCATGCAAACCTGCTTTGAGACAGCCTGTATTGTTAAAAAAAAAAAAAAGTACTATAAAAATAAACTATTATAAGTCCTATTCTATTGTTCGTGCACTGAGTCCTGCTTGGACTTGTTCAGGACCAGAGGTGGCACAGCTATAACAGATAGAGCAGAGTGCCTTGGATAATTTAAAAAAAAGTGTACATCACCTGTACCAAAAATCCATTTGAACAAACAACATTAGATGTTAATTAACTAAAGCCATCACAAGGCTGCTCTGTGTTCATAATACATGACAATGGCTAGGGATGGTGGTGCATAGAGTTGGACTGTCTGCTTGGAGATTATAATGACGTACAAAACTAACTCAAACAGCCTGTATTTACACTGGATCCTGTCTTTACAGCACAGCTCAGTCCTGATTCGAACTCTCTATTGTATAGCAACAGGATTCTTGAAATTCAGTACACAGCCAAATTTATAGCATTTGTGTTGTTCATCTAATTCAATAAACAGCTTATGACTGGTGTAGAAGTCTTGTGTTTACATACTGCTTCTTGGTTTCTCTCATTCCTGCTCCTTGACTCTGCCCAGAGATCTGTGTGTGTGTGTTTTTTTCCTTTTTGATTGTGTTGTAAAATTTTATATGGTCACTATAATATTACTAAGCTAATATTACCAATGCCAGAACCTAGTTACTTGCAGTACTCTCCCAGCTACAGTTCCAACTTAAGTTTTAGCTGTATTCTCTTTTCGTCCTTGGCATACCTGTTCTGACCTTGAATAAACTCACCTGCTTGTGACTGGATCTCAGCTATGAACTTTGATATTTAGACAAGCCTTAACAAAGGCTGCATTAACCTTCCTCCAACTGAGAAACATGTCATATATTATATAATATACAACAATTAGTTGAGGTCCACTAAATTGTTTGGTTGAGCGACATTTCAAGAGTGCCTACAGTTGCTATAACCCCACTGGGAAGTTTCTCTTGTGTATCACTCCGCTTGTCTGTGTTGGCCATGTAAAATTCCACTTCCTAGTTCAAAACGGCTACTACAGTAGTGTTAGCGATGTCATCAGCGGACATAGCAAAGGATACTTCTCAGGAATATAACTTTTGACTTAAAATATGAAAGTGTGTCAGATGAAGATGAAAAGGAAGAAGGGATGCCAATTTTACTGGAAGCACATTTAACAGGAATGTACAGATCAATGTGAGCTAGCTAGCCATCTAAATGACGGGCTATAAAGTGAGCGTGGCTTCTCTGGGATCTATTTTAGCTAGCGGAGCGAAAATAAACAGAACAATTGACCATATTGTGTCTGCAATGTCAGCAATTCTATATTAATTTCTTGTTTGTAGAACTATTGTATAAAATCAATAACGCATGAGCAAGATCACAGCACGGCTGTGATCACAGGCATGGCTCTGATTACCTACGGCACTTGCCTTTTGGGCTCGTGCAAATTGCAGATTGCAGCTGTGCTGATATTCAGTATAACTGCACTCTTGCTTGTGTGATGCTGCTTAATCATCCATCCCTTAACTTGGGAATGTACACATACTATACATTTATAATGTTTTTTTGGTAATTAAAAAAGTAATAAAGTAAAAAAATAAGTGATAAAAAAGTTGCAAACCTGGGAAGTTGCAAACCAGGTTTCTTTGAACAGCGGCAATAATGGCCAAGTTCAAAACAGAAGGCCTTGATGCCTTCCAGCCTCAGTGTCTTAGAAGGCATACTATGAAGGCAACAGTTTGAAATGGTACATGCACCTTGACGTTGTCAGAACACCTATGCATTAATAGCTGATCCATCAATCTAGCATAAACGTCTGTTAATAGTTAGCTTACATGTGTGTTAAACCTCTGATGTCCAGACAGCAATTAAATTAATGTAGGAGGGACGAGTTTCTGCCAAGTTGTTCTGTCTATGAACTTGGATGACTGCATCACACACGGCTATATGATCATGTTTATTTATTTGGCAGCATCTGATGTTAGATGATTAAGAAACTGACAGTGATACAACTTCTTAATTATTAATGAATAAATAAACGTTGTGTGACACTCTATGTGTTCTTCTTGCAATTCGGGAAGTGGATAGGTGTGTTAGATGACTAAAAATCATCAACACGTCTGTCTGGTTGGGACTAAATTATCAGACAAAAGCAGCAGGTAATTTGGTATGTAATTTTCTCAGAAGAGGGAGAAAAACACAGACATGACTAATCTGGATGGAAATAAAATCATAGAAGATCACCTTCAAATGATGGAATTACTCCATGTCCAAATGTAAATTATATCCTGTCCAAATAGGGGCTTCAAACACACCCAGCAAAAGTAATCACTTCTATTCTATTCTATTCTATTCTATTCTATTCTATTCTATTCTATTCTATTCTATTCAAACATATTACATCACACAGCAAGAACACAGTCTACAAGCATTCTTATAAATGCATCATGCCTTCTTGACTTATTAATGCTAAATTCTAAAATGCTTTTCAGCATATTCAGCACATGGCCAGCCTTATAAGATGCCCACTCTAACATTTTTTTTGACAACAGATCAATATGAGGCACTGAACAAATACACCCGGTTTTCTTTCTCGTAATCCTTCTGTTCAGAACAGCAGTGTGTCAGCACAACATAAACGAGGCATCCTACTTTGACAGTTGGGTGAAGCGGTCACAGCAGGGATCTTACCTGCAAAATAAAGGAGAAAGAGAAACAAAAAACAAAGATGAGAGAGAGAAACAATCTAGCCAATCAATTCAAATCATCTTCAGACGACAGTGAAAGATGAGGGAGGTGATAGAGTTGCTGCGAGTCTCGACACAACCTGTAATGGTTATTTAATCAGTTTACTTCAGTCTGATAATGTGAGTCGTCTCCTCCCTTTTCTAATTAAACACACATCACCTTTTTCCTCCCAATCTCCTTCAACGCACATGCCCAGAGAGTTGCTTGATACATGGCAACACAATTACAGGGAAATTAATTGCAGTAATGGCTTCCCTGGCTGCCAGAAAAGCGGCAGTGCATTCATAAACGCCGGCTCCTGAGAGGCCGACCCTTGCACTGCTCTTGAAGGAGAGAGGTCACTCCTACATTTCGCACTCATTCATCTTGTCCCAGGAGGAGTCGTGCTGCGTGAGGAGGCCACTCACATCTGCTTTGTGTGGCTTCACACAGCTGCTCGCTGACTGAGAATGATGCGGGTGGGCCAGGAAGTCGTGTTCAGGTCAGACCTGGGATGCTAGGTCTGAAACACTAGCATGAAGAAACATTGTCATGAATACCTGATCTGAGCTGCTGCGCAGAGGTGCAAAACACTAAATTAAAACAATACAGATGCCTTTACGATTCCCATAAATGCTGCTTTTTTTTGTCAAATTGGTAGGAAAAGGAAACTGAGCAAGAATCAACATTTTTAAAAACATTTTGCTAATCCATACACATAAAGGTCACCGCTAAGTGCTTTACAATATGTGTAAAAATCTAAACTTGAAATGGCTAACGAGTTAAAAAAAATCAATAAATCAAATCAATTTAAATACATTTTATAGCAAGGAATAATAGGGATAATGCTACAAGCATTAGATATTTGTTTTCGCTAACAGGTAATGTTAGAATAAGTATTAACGTGTACTTAAAAAAAACCAAGCACTAGCAAGCTAGCCTATATTAGAATATTAAATTGTGTAAACCAGTAGCCAGGTTCAAAGCTAGTCAGTTAAAATATTTCATACCAGTACCCAGTAACAAGCAAAACAAAAAAAGATAACTGGATCAACTAAATGGTGTTACAAGTGTATTGGGGGAAAAAAGTTTATAGTGTGGTGATTAAATGTGTGCTTAGCTTTAGTGAGCAGTTTATTTAGAATATTTATCAGAATGTAAAATAATATACTTTCTCAGAGGAAGAACATTAACATATGAACAGTGTTTGAATACAATGTGTTTCTGGATACAACTAGACGACTGAGAATTCATCTTAATCTGTCCTCTGAGAAGCTAAAAAGAAATAACACCAAGTTTAATAAAACTGTCCTGGTATAACTGCGTATACCCAGCACACTGGACATAAACACACAGACATAAATCTGGTGAAATATAGCCTATAAGCATGTAGCTATTGATCTTTAAAAGTTAAAAAGGCATATGTACAGATAAATGCTACTCACAGACAAGCTGACAAAAGGTCACACTTCAGACTCTGCTCAAGGAAGATGGTCATTATTGGATGTTGAGGATCTACTGTAAATCTCATCCCTTTCTGGCCTTAGCTTTGAGGCATTTAAGAGCGTAATAATGCAGTAAGCTCTCAGCAGTGTCCTTTAGCCCACACACCCTGGCTCCAGTACTGGAGAATTAGCTGTGTGATAAATGAGATTGCTTCTCCATTCAGCCCACCTCACCTCATTTGGTGACTTTTCACACCTGATGTTTCACGGGATGATAATAAACGTATAATGGTTGAAGCTATCTCGAAAAATTCCGATCATTTCATCTCTGTAAGAGAGCTGAGATAAAATCTTTCCTCCGGTAAACTCGTGGCAGGTTCACATCAAAAATGAAATAAATTTTAAAAAAGCAAGTAATTTTCTCTCTCAATAACTCTACCAAAGGGCCAGGTTAACAAAGATTTTTCGCTGAATTGGAAGCGCTGACCTCAAGTCACTGTTTTGTCTTTTATCTCGTAATGAATGCTATTGTAAGCAAATGGATGGGAACTGATCTCTGATCAGCACTTTTACTCTCCAACATTTGCATGGGTCCAGAAATTAGACTTGGGGAAGATAAGAGATGGAGCGCTGAGAGATAGGAGCCGCTCGGAATTTGAAACAGTCCCCTGACTGCGATAAATGAGAGCACTTTATCTGTCAGTTGAAGTGGATTGATCTTTATTCATTAGACAGGTTTATCCAGCAGAAGCTTGCATCGCCTCATCCGACCCTGATATCAGTGTGCCCTTTTCCGATTTCTTTTTAAAGCATAGTAATGATAAAGGAAAATGGTGATCATATCTGTTGCTTCTGTCAGCAAAAACTGAACTGCCATCAATAAAACCGATTAGGGCACACTAAACGAAAACAAAATGTAACTCAAATTATCCTTAAATGCACGGATGTTTCACTAGCCATTAGAACATGTGCTGGAAGGAAGCAGGGGTATGAGCGGGACCTCTGGAGACCCAGCACTTCTATCTATTACAGATAGATCTACAAACTGTGATAGGGAATTGCCAAACCATTATATTCACAAAAACAAGTACCAAAATTAATGCTGCTATATATTTTTTTGTTTTGTTTGTCACTCTTCTAATGCAGATTGTGCTACAATATACAAAATACAAACATCCAACACAAAAATCACACTTGGCATTTTAACAATGAGAAATAGCTCAAAGGTGAAGGAGATGTATTTAAGGGTCATAGCTCATTTGTCAAAATTGAAATGGCTAATTAGATAAAGAGCTGTCTCAGTAAACATTATTCTTCAACAAGAATCACTGACTTATTGACTCGGCTCAGACTAAGCAATAACGATATTGATTAGACATAGCCACACACTGATGTTGTTTCTGGATGTGTTTCTGTATGGCTTCCATGTGCAAGGTCATGCCTGCAATCTCCTCCAATTGCAGGCTGCAGTATTTCATTTACTGTTACATTAATACAGTTCTGAATCTTCCAGCACCTCAAAAGGCCATTAATATCAACAGCACAAACACACAGGGCGTCTCCCCGCTCTGGCACAGCCCTTTAAAGCACTGTGGGTCTGTCCAGATAACCTTCCCTCTAGCAGCCAATACTGTCAAGGAGAATTGTGCTCATGTCAGCTGAAGGCCGCGGGAGAGAAAAGGAGATAGAGAGAGAGAAAGACAGATAGATATATAGAGAGAAATGCATTGCCTAAACACTGTAAGAGCGTTCATAAACAGTGCTACTGGGCACAAGCGTATATCATCTCTCCCTGCCTTATGTTTGTTGAGAAGATGCAGGTTTAAGAGGCTTTCCAGCCTAGGAAGCTAACTATAGTTTTAACCTTTATGTTATTTTTATATCAAAGTAGGCTTTATTTAAAAAAATGTTTCCAATGTGAAACTTGAAGTGGCTCATTTTCTCTAAACCATACTTTCGAAAGTCTTTTTTCCGCTAGTTTAGGGATTTTGTTCAGATCAGAAATTAATCTGTTTAAAAAAATAATCTGTGAAATATATATATATATATACATATATATATATATATATATATCACAGTATTACCATGCAGTCTTTCAATTTCTGCCCCAGAAATTAGCCCTTTTTCTCACAATGTTTTAGTAGAGTGGTTTTTGGGGGATGTGAACATAAAAAAACTCTCCACATGCTTGGGTATATAAGAGACCAGAAACTTTTTTACTAATGCTATGGAACGATGTCACATCCAAGGGTGTATTCATACCTCATGGATTCCCCCTGACACTAACCAGGATAAAGCAGTTACTAAAGATGAATTCATTTTTTTTTGCTATAATTTTTCTATATATATATATATATATATATATATATATATATATATATGTATACACTCACATATATATATACACACACACACACACACATATATATATATATATATATATATATATATTTTTTTTTTTTTCATCAAAGATATTTTTAATCATTACAGGCTTACAAACTTTTTTTTATTCCATTCCACAGTTTTATAACACATTTCATAATTGTATTGCTATAATGTCATAAGAGATGATCTGGGTCAATGAGATATTCAACAGCGAACAGAACATGAGTGTTAAATGTGGGTTGGTCCTGGCTGAGCAGAGAAGAAGAAGGCATAAACTGCAGTCCATGCTGAAGTGCAGTTTAATGGCGGCTGGCTGAATGGCTCTCTCTGTCACGCCACTATAATGAGAGTGCTGGAGAGCACACATAAGCAGCGCCAATGGCCCAAGACACAGCCAGACCCCCAGCTTTTCCCCATCGTTAGACGCTTTCACCTCTCCTTCTTTTGCTTCTGCTTCTTCTATGAGTAGTGTTTCCTTCCAGTGCAGATTAGCAGATTATATATTACCAGAAATATATGATTATTTTTTCCTATTTCTCATTGAAGGAACTGAAAGATCTTAGGTACATCTATATGTTTTAGGACACACCTAACAGAATCTGTGCAATCATAGCTGTAGCCTCACTCTCGAAAGCCTTATCACAAAGTCTTAAACGTCATCCTGATTGTCCGGATGTGAGTCTGGCTTTCTGTTTGTCACTTAACTCTCTAATATATTATTTATTGCAATGCATTGTTATGTCTAGACATAGCATGTTTGTTTTGTCCTGTGCGTTTGTGTTGTGGTTTTCTTGTGCTCTCTCTCTGCTTTGTGTTGTCATTGATTACTTGCAAGTGCATCACAGAGAATGATTAGGCTATGAAGAAGGAAAAATAAAATGATGTCAAGGAAGGGATCAGGCCCCATGAACATTTAATACAAATTTCAACAAGCAAGGCTCATGTGGTTGGTTTTCAATCAACTTCATATCCTATGAAAAAGTGCAAACCTTGCAACGGTGAGACAATATTTACAGCATATTTTTACACTTAGACCCTTTTAACTGTAAAATACATTTAAAGGACCCTGCATTACAAACATAATCCAACTATTCAACTAATATTAGTCTCATTATGTAAATGTGTACAATAATGTTTTAGCTATTTATTGGAGCTATAGTCCTCTTTATTCCTGAAATTTGACATTACTGATAGACTGACTATGTGAACTGATTAATAAATCAATATAAATCAATATGGTGATGTTTGGTTATGATTTAAACCACTGTCAGGAAAAAAAATCACATGCTTCATAGGCCCCATTCTTCATGGGAACCACTGTTCTAGAGATTTTAAAGCATACAGTATGTTTGTCTCTGCTCATTTAGAGTAGATGAAGTTTACATTTGATCTAGAATCTTTTAGTCAGGAAAGTTTTTTTAACCTTGAAAGTTTAGATATCCTCAAAACTTATAAGGATGTTATTCTGTAGGGCCTAAGAAACATAAAAAGAAACATCCCATCTGTTAACATTATGTTTGCAATAAGATCAATACAGGACCAACTATACACTGTTAAATATCCTCACAATTTCATAATTGCAATGTCACTTCAAAGTATATAGAAGACCTAGCTGTAATATTCAAATATTTACTGGGATAATTTTTCAAACAGACCACAGTCAGATGGCCACTTAAGGTACAGAGACATTCCTTATTAGCTAGGGTTAACCTAATTATATATATATATATATATATATATATATATATATACACACACAAACACACACATAAATATATATCTCACTCTGACTTTTTACACTTACTTCTGCTCCATGCTTCCATCTGTGCTTGGGTCTCTCTAGAGATGTTCGGTCTGCGTGGCAGTTGCAGTCTAGATTCAAGCAGTCATGAACTACATAATTAAGTCTGCCTCAAGTGCAATTTCACTGTGGAACTGAGTGCATTGAATCACTGTGTATTTCCTTTTTTCCCCTCCAAACACTAGGACTTATCCCAATCTGGGAGTGCAATACATTCAGTCACCTTGAAAAACAAGGCTGCTGGCTTTGAGACTGAAGAGCATAAGGGAGAGAGAAACCAGCTTTTTGATCAACACATGCCTTACAAACAGGCCAGACCCCACACTGCAGGAGGTGTGTGTGTGTGTGTGTGTGTGTCAGAAAGCACACAGTGTTAATCAGAACTCCGTCACATTCCTAACAGATTTCCCTAGAGAGCTTTTTCTGACAGATGACAGCTTGATTAGACATGATGTGAATGGCAAGCCGTTGGGAACGCATGAATAAATGGGTATTAATAACTGTAATTTTGCTGGCAGCATCCAGTCTGGTTTACTTTTCTGTTTACTTTGCAGATGCAATTTAAAATAGTCAATGAAAGGAAAAAGATCACAGAGATGCTGTCACCATTTGCCTTTTCATTTCTACTTAACACAGATTTCCAAGTGTCAAAACGATGGCTGAAATTGAGTAAGATTGTTGCTTCGTTTATGCACAGTACTTTGAGTACAAATCAAAGTAGGCATTCATGCATGGGCGTAATAGAGTTGATGCTTTGACAGCAAAACAGATTGACAAATTCACTCATAATGGTACAAATAAGTCATTACTAAGGCCAGACATGTGACTTTAACATTCTCAAATGTCAAAACGTGTAGTGAAACGCACCCCTAGTGATATTTCTATTCATGCCCTAACAGCTTACAACATCATGCATAAGGTCTCCAAAGAAACTACGAAGAAGGTTATAAAGAACAGCAATTTGACTGCAAAGTTTTTCGAGAAAGTGGACTGGCTGAATGAGTGCTGGAGTATAAAATATCTGCTGTGAATTGGCAAATCACTGTAAGGTGTCACTCAGCAAACACACACTGTCAACAAAAGACTCTCTTGCTATTCTCTGAGCCCTTAGGAACAAATAATCCAGCCAAAATCTGCCAAACCCGGCATGACTCTGCAGGGCAAGCTGCAAATATTGGCAGGGCAAAAAGGCGCTCAAAAGACGAGCTGCTTTTCTTTTCTGAGGGAACTTTTCCTACTCACATCCTGACGCTTCTGCTGAGCTTGTCTCCCTGGACACAGTTGCCATGCCAACAATGGGAGCGCACCGACATTGCACCTTTGTTTACAGCAGCCAATTAAAAGTAAATTGAAGTGTTTCCTTTAGCAGCCACGTTAGCAGGTAGTGCAGGGGTTCAGAGAGGATAAAGAGTTCCAGATACGGTATAGGCACATTAAAGGCAAAAGAGAACAGGAATCAACCACAACGAGATATGCTGTTATAGAAAAATTATCAGCGACAGTATGGTGTAATGTGGCCCAATGCAAAGCGGAGTTGCTGTTACCACCTATAGTTGATGTTTTTTCCCCCAATAACAGCACGTCCCAAAGTGTTTCATTCCTCATATGCCGCCACCGTTTGCCAGCGATCGCAAATTTGTATGTATTAAAGAAACATTTTATCTGTTTATACTTACATTTAATGTTGTGCAATGCCCTTGTGTCGCGGATTGAGAGGTGAGATGCAAGTGCAGTTAGGAGTTTTATTAGAAAGGCAGGCAGACAAATCCAATATTGTCTGGCAAGATCAAGGTCAACAAACAGGCTAGGGTCAGGCAATGAACAGACAGAGTCTACTGGGCTAAGGTGACACATGAAAAATCAGGAAACTAGCAGAAGTCAAGGAACCAAAAAAGTGAATACAGAAACAAAAGGCTTAGTAAAGACTTAGTAAACACTGAAAAATACTTTGCATGGAACAGAGAAACACAACAGTTTAAATACACACAAATCAAGGGGCAAACTGAAAACAGGTGCGAGCAATCAAGACATATGAGGGAGACAACCAATGACAGGACATGGATGGAGACAAGACATGAATCAAAACAGAAACACATGGCAACATAAACAAACACATGGCAACACAGAAGCTGGTATCCACGCTGAGCGATTCTGCACGCAGCACTCGGTGCGAGAGGGAAATTCCCGACACCAGGAAACAATTAATTCCTGTTATCACTTATAATAAAGCAGCTATAAACACTTTCCTCAGTTGAAGTTAACAAGACATAAAAAATATACAAAGTACCCTGGATTTAGACTTTCCTGTGTTGGGATAAATTGAAAATTGCTGTTCACCAGTGGTTTATATCCAATTTGACATAGCTTAAGCAATTTTGCCAAGAAGGATGGGCAAAAAAAAAATCCCAATTAAGTCTCTCATTTCTAGGTTGTAACACTATAAAATGTGGAAGAGTTTAAGGGGGGTGGATACTTATGTTAGATACTGTATAGTAATTATATTAGCAGTAGTATCACCTGAAGCCTGCTGAGTTTGTAAGTTGTTTGTCAAAAGTTTAGGAACACCACGTTCCTAAAAAAAAAAAAAAAAAAAAAAAAACCCTTTCAGATTAATGTTCTATTTTCAGCAGCCCGAGCACACCTCAAGAGATATTTGGAGAGGAACAAGGCAGCACTGTCTGTAATGGAATGCCCTGTCTATTCACCCAACCTTAACCAGATCAAGCTGCTCTGGAAGGAATTGAAAGGTTTGAAGGACATGTCCAAGCTGCTGCACAGACCTCAGGGATGTCCTGTAGGAGGACTGACAGACTGATATCTCTGCAACGCTGGCTGTTTGTCTGAACTGTGTGGAGTTACAGCTTCTCAGGGATATTGTAATTAGCTATAACACATGCACATAGGCAATTTGCATAAACCAGTTTGGTTAATTCTGTTTGCTTTTAACTCACTGATGAAGATGGTGTCATGAACTGAAAATATAAAAATTTAGCACGTGACTACATTTTATATATACTTTTTTATAGACCATCACTGCATACTTAAAGTATACATAGAGTTTAATTTATATCATTTATTGATCAATCTACTAGGCCTAAACATGCTTCAGGCTAAACTGGGAGAAAAACTATACTTGTAAGTAAACTTTAAGCTCACTTTAAGATAAGAAATCTCATGAAGGCAATTAATATTTCTCCCAGAAACCTGAATCTTTTAGAACCCAAAGTTTGGCCAAGTACTTTAACATCCCTGATTTTAAAACAAGTCATTTGTTCACTGTAAATTCAGATGTCCTTAATTTATACACCAAGTGTTCGTCAATGTGCATAGTACACAGTACAATCAAGTCAAACAAATGTGAGTAAATGGAGGTTTAAAATTTCTTCTCTAATTGCAATTTAAAATGTTTAAAAATGTATTCATAGTGAGGATGTACAAAGATTTCATAATAAAATTTTTCCTTTAATTTTCACCATGGGCTTTTGTGTTTTTAAATGTTCAATTAATTATATTTTTTAAACTAGGTTATAATAATGTGAAGATTGTAACACCCCTAATTTTGAGCACATTGTACACTGGTTTAAAACGTCCTTACACAAAAACCTAACAAGTAGAAAATGCCTAATGTGGACCTGATATACTGTAAGTAGACCTGAATATTTAGTATATTCTAAAAAAACAAAACAAAAAAATGTTTCATGACCAAAAAAAGGTTTCATGACCATATTATTACTAGTACAACAATATGCATGTGTCTGTGCCTAGGCTGCTGTTTATCCTTATATACACATTGAATTGCTTGTATCACAAGTACACTGTAAGTTGACCTTTACTTCAGAGTACTTGGATAAACCTGTAGGAACCTTTTTGTCATAATGTGTTCTTCATGAAGTAGAACTGATGATGGAACCTTTCAAGTTACATTGACAACAAAATGTAAACATGATTTCAGTGGTTGTTATGATAAATTGTAGACTTGTGGTTTTAAAAAAAAAAACATCAAATGAAGATTAAGACAGTGCAAACTTTATCTGTCACGTTATCAGTTTGTTGTAAATATTTTGCAAGGCATATTGAAATTGAAAAAAGAAAGATATGGGCATGGTTTTGGACACGGTGATGTAACTGAATAGAAACTGAACTGAGGCAAAACTGAAACTGAAGCCTATATTATTACTATTCTATCAACACATGACTATAGTAAATTTGCATAGATGGTATTAAAAGAGTTTCAGATATCACTAATTACTGCAGGGATATTAATGTAGACCAGAAGTAAACTAACTTTATTACATTTGAGCAAAAATGCATTAATTCATATTGATTTTTTTTGTGTGACCACAAAGACTTTAACATTCTCATTGGTCGTCTCTTTTTATGGTCGTCTCTTTTTAATGCAGTCTAAACTTGGTTTTATTTTAATACATTCATTTATTGCACACCAGCAAAGAAAATGGTTATTTATTCAAAACAGAGAAAGAAAGAAAGAAAGAAAGAAAGAAAGAAAAAACATTTGTGTGTGTGCCCTCTATAAAATTATTATAAGAAAGTAGTATTATAAAGAAGTGAAGACAGGTTATATAAACACAGGCACTGTGTCTGGAACAGAGAACTGTGTTGTGCTTTCATTCCCCACAAACACACCCACCGCACATTCACAAATGTATACCCACAGAGAGGATTGCATGAACACGCACACACCTGCGTCCCCCTTGTTGGCCACTCTCTGGAGTAATTCATCTTAAACTCCTCAAAGGTCTCAAAAGCAATCATAGCAGACAGTGGCGGAAAGCCGGACCGTCGTCTCTAAACGTGCGTGTGTCAGGGGCCAGAGCGGGAGCTCATCAATCTCCCTCAGCCAGCAGTGAAATGGGATATCGTCACATCACAGCAAAGTGCACATAAATCAACATGCTGTTACAACTAGTTTGGAGAGAAGCTACGTCTTCACTGAGACAGGACAGAATACAAGTCACGGAGCAGTGGACTCATACTAACTGTGGGTTTGCATGTGTGAGTGAAAAATGAGTGAGTTTTAAAAAAGAGGGTTACAGACTTTTCGTTAATGTCTTCTATAAACTTAATATATGTGTCATATGCCCTGTGATGGGTAGGCAGCCCGTCCAGGGTGTTCCATGCCCACGGATAGGCTCCAGGCTCCCTGTGACCCTGTGTAGGATAAGCGGTACAGAAAATGGATGGATGGATATGTGTGATATGTGTCAGAACTGTGTTGGTGTGTGTGATGGAGGCAGACTGAAAGGATTAGAGAGAGAGAGAGAGAGAGAAAGAGAGAAAGAAAGAGAGAGACTAGTCAGTTAACGCTGTAGGTGTCAATTACAGTGGTTAGACAGGGATAAAATAATAAAGAAATACGTAATTGAGACTAAGCAAAAAAAAAAAAAGTAAGAAAGACTGACTGACACCAGTCACTTGTGTTTTACGTGTCCACTTCATGAGTAGGCTCATGGCTTATCTCTCCTCAGTTATGGACTATCAAGGTTTACAATGCTGAGTGTGTAATTCTGTTGGATTCTCACTTATTTTTTGTAGGAACAGAGCTTTCAGCTGAGACTAGCAGGAAGCCCTAATATAATAAACCTCAAATTCTCAGCAGAAAAAATGCGGCCAGATTTATATGGTGCAAGATAACGTTTTTCCATGCACTCCGGTTTCTGCTGCGGCAGGCCTGACCGCACTCGGAGGCGAATACACATTACACATCAATCCGGATAGGTCTGGAAAGTGTATTTTCGTTTTAAAACACTCTCTGTCTACACTGCCGTTTTCAAATGTTTTCCAAAAATTGCTCGTCCACACTGAAATGTCTGAAAATGCCTACATCCCTATACTGAGCATGCGTAAAAACATAAGAAGCTTTGGCCGGTGTCATTTCCGTCAGGCATTTATTTTCAATCTCCGTCTCTTTGAATTGATGTGGAGGAAATGTTGAGGAAAAGCACCCAGTTTTTTAACTGGACAGATGAAGAGGTGGAGTTGTTGCTATGAGTAACCCAAGACTATAAATTTGTTGTTTTGAGTTGAATGAATCACATGATTGCCTCACATGACCAAAAATACATTATTGTTTTTGAAAATCTCCGTTTGGATCTCAGTGTGGATCGAAGACCAAAACGTAGAGAAAAAAAAGCGTTTACAAATTTATCGGGATTCATGTGGACGTAGCATGAAATGTGAGGTAAAATCAACACCTGTGTGCTGTGCGTACGCCGCACACTCATGTTTAAAAACGATTCAGAAGCACATCGTGTTTTGTACTGGCAGCATAACCAGAAAATAATTTCGGGTGGATGAGGAAATATACAAAATTTTTAAAAATCACGATTGTTTTTCTTATCTATACAATTAAATTGCTAAGTTTGACACACTCGTGCAATTCAGGTGGATGCTGGATAGCAGTAGGAGAGGTGATGACATGAATTTGTTATTTAGCTTAATCATTTAATGCACAGTATACTGTCAAACAATCTTCCCATATTAATAACGTTGAAATGAAATTCATTTATGACACCGAAAAAAGATTAAAATAACATGTTGCTAAAGCAGAAAATTACAGCTCATATCATAAATCCTGCCAATTACAACACAATGAATGGACATTGCAGCAAGTGGTTTGATTTGTTGTCCTTACAAATTAAATGTATTAAAGTTTAATATTTTATTGTGTCAATGTTGTCTCATGTCAATATCATCTTGTGAAGCTTGTATCGGGATATGTCTCGTAATGTGTCTTTAGTGTTTCATCTCATTCCTTGTACTGTACAAACAGTCTGTAGTCTAACACCGTGTAACTTTCCTTCCACAGCTCACACTTCTACCTTACAGCATGGCAGAGCAACAGGCCTCACCGAATTGCAATTAACCTTAGAGCAGAGTTTTTGGTTTAATTCCAGCTCTGGGTTGGATATCAGCACCATGTGAAGCAAAGCGCACATAAATCTGTCCGAGTCGGGTTTGAGAAGGGCGCAATCTTTCACAGTATTGCACTAAGCAAGGTGGAGAAGAAAGAGAGAAAGACAGAGAACTGCAGAGCCAAAATACCTTCTTTTTATCTTGCAAACGCCGTATGAGACCCTGGATTAAAATCTTCCTGAATCTAAGAAGAATATTTGATTCACAAATATAAGGTCATTTTATATAAATGAAATGTAATCCTTAACACAATGTAGAACTGGCCCTTAATCATTTTCATGTTGACTCAGTTTTGTACCTTTGGACTTGGTCACACAGGCCTGAATGTAAAACACACACTGCATCAGAATCAGCAAAGAATCCGACCACTGTGCAGACGGAGGGGTGTGTGTGTATGTGTGTATTCTACTCATGTTCAACAGTAAATGTGTTATGCCAGGTGTTTAATTTATTCTTGTGATTAAGATTTAATGTGCAGGGATTTAAATCACACCTTGCCAGCAGTGTGGCATACAGCTGTGGTGTACAGACAAAGCATGCACATCCTCATAACCACACATCAGGATTAGCTGGAGCACTCTGACACCCCTAAATCCCCCAAATCCCCCACATCTGCTCCTAAACTAGTAAAAGCCCATCTTACATGAGGTCATGACGCTCCACTGTTGTCTGCCATCTTACAATACTCAAAACCAGATTCCTCTCTACAAACAAAAAAACAAATTTAAAATAATTGTGAAAATCAGTCAAAATATCATTATATCTAAAGGTCTTTGGTGAAAAAAAAGTCTTTTATTTTTGGAAGTATGTTGTTAAAAGCTCTACCCATGGCAAAGTCTGAACCATCTGGAAGAGCAAACAGGTTTTGGGCTGAAATTTTCCGTGTATGCAGTCCCATTTTGCCACCAAACATGCTGATGGTGTGCATGACAAAAAAGTTTAATTTTTCGTCTGACCACTACACCCAATGCCAGCTGTAGTTCTAAAGATGCTTGATGTAGTTCAGGCACTGGATTTGCATTCTGAGATGCTCTCCTTCTTGCAATGCTTTTAAAAAGCTTGCTGCTATATTACAAGTGGGGTTTACCCGTCGATTCTGAAACTTAACAAACACTAGAATCAACTAAACTGTACAACTGCAAAACCGTGATCTTTAGGCTCTATTGCGTTAAGGGACAGTGTGCTCATGGTTTCAATTCCTGGTAACTTTCCAACTGTTTCACACATGTGAAACTTTTTACTATGGCCTGAATAGTGCTTAAGTGTATTTTAACTAGTTAGGTATTTTTATATGCATTACCTGATTTGTGCAGCTCAACAACTATCTGTCTCGTTTATGTTAAAAGTTCTTTG
Source organism: Pangasius djambal (assembly GCA_022985145.1). NCBI lineage: Eukaryota > Metazoa > Chordata > Actinopteri > Siluriformes > Pangasiidae > Pangasius > Pangasius djambal. The sequence goes on from CM040991.1 coordinate 13,409,484, forward strand.
GTTTTGAGTGAGGGATGGCAAAGGGATTTTAAACATGCGTAACCTTACATTTATTCCCCAGTAAACCAGGACATGTTTAAAAAACAGAGTTCCTGAGAGCAGATGAAAAATAATATTTTATTAACAAAATATTAATAAAACATTATTTTATTCAAATATGTTTTTTTTTATATATTTATTTATACTATTCCTTAGGAATAACAGTAATTTAATTGTATATACAGTATCTTTGAGAGGGGAAAAAAATCATTTAAGGAAAATTTGATTTACTGCATTTATATAATTTTTTCTGCTCATTTTTATGAATGGTTCCATTAATTCTTAAGAGCACTTTAAGATGTTTCATCATTTGTTAACAAAATGTTTAACAGCATCTACAAAACTACTTTAAAAAAAACAGCAGCAGAGTAGTACACTACACAAAATGCAGTCTCGAGCAATCCCTCCACCTACTAAATACTATTTAGTTTTACAAGAGATGGCACCTTAGCATGGAACAAAAAAACAACAACAAAAAAAAACACAATAAAATTCACATCTGGGCCTTTGCTAAAGTAGAGGCATGCAACTCAGCTTTTTTTGAGATGTGTCTTTAGTGTCACTGCTGACAAAGGCTTGTGCAGGTAATTACAGAAACAAATCACATTAGCTTCACATCTCGCCTTTCTGAGCCTGCAGCCATCGCCAGTTGAGCTGCGAATGCAGAGCAAAAGACGAGAAAGAAAGGAAGCAATAAACTCATGAATAACTCTTAGCATGGTGGCTTCTGTTGGAAAAACAAATTATTTTGCCTACAAATTATTTAACCAACTCCATGTCATGGCTCTGAACAAATGTTTGCTGTTTATTAAGATGAATGAAGATCAGCAAAGAAAAACAAATACCGAAATCTGTAGAAGATGGCTCATTGTAATTAGATGCATTTTGTTGCATTTTGTTTGTGTGTTGGATTTTGCTTGTGCATATGATTTCCTAAAAACTACATTTTTTCAATTATTATTAGATTTTAGATTAGAGAAATTAGAATTATTTTCAAGTACCACAACTGTGAGCACACACTCCACAAATGCGGAAACTAATTTCCAAGCAAACAATAACCAGCAAATAAAAGTGGGGATGGAAAAAAAAACACATTAAAAGGGTTTTAGAGTTTTGCTAATGGATCCAAGAGTCACACCAACAGAGCCTCAACTAAAACAAGTGTAAGCTGAATTGTGACTGAGATCAGATGCAAAATTTAAGCATAGCATTTTCTGCAGTAACTGCTTTAAAATTTAGCATTGCATTGGCATTGTATTAGCATTACTGAGGCTTGTTCAGTCATGGTTACAGTGGGCAAGGTTTTTCACGTCCATTTTCCTTACATGTAGTCTACATGGTTCTTAAACATTTGCGAATTTAAGGAATGTTAATTGTACATTTAATTTTCCATGGTGACTGTGTGTTTTCAGATTTGCGTTTTTAAATCTGACTGTTGTAAAAATAGTTTTTTTCCACCTGTTTCTGGTAGCATGAATTAGGTAAGTAATGGGCACCCACTGTGGAATTTTCCTTAGTTAATTTTCCTCAGAAAATCTGAAATTAAAAAACGTAATATATTTTGTTTACATTTCATCCCCAGTCCATAACTATGATTTATGGATATTAAGCCGTAAAAATAAAACTTTTGGATTTAAATTTAAATATAACCTCCCAATCACTTTACAGCAGGTTAGCCTCCAACAGTCACATTACAGGAGGTTAGCCCCACCCATTCACATTACAGCATGTTAGCCCCGCCCATTTACAGCTGAACCTTGCCCAGTCCATAGCATAGGAAACAAATATGTTTCCACATATTTCACTATCCAGCGTCACCCAGAAGAGGAGAGGTTTCTGAGTGTGGTACCTCTCAGGGGTTACTCATGTCATCTCAGGGAGTTTTTCCTTGCCATTGTCATCTCTGACTTAAATCTACATCTGGATTTCTGTAAATCTGCTTTGTGACAATGTCTATTATTAAACATTATTATTACTACATTATTGAATTTAATTAATACTTATTAAAGGGTCTACAACCAGTACTTTTTTAAACCAGTTAACCCTTTTATACCCATTTGAATGTTTTTATTCAATAATAAAAGAGCATATTATCGTTTAACGATATTGTTAATTTATTATTAATTCATTTTTACTGACATATATTCACCATATCTTTCATTTGAATGGAAACAGATGTAGTGGAATGGGAAAGGGAGTCACTCATACTAGAGAAGAATGATATTCTCATATTTTTAATAACCGATGAAGTAAAAAATCAAGAGCTGGTGGATTGTGGTCTTCTACAGCATTTGCCAGACAGAAAGTAGAAAGTCAACGACAAATTCAAGGACAGTGCTTATTGACATTAATGGACAGGAAGTCACCACTGTTCAGCTGTCCTACCCTTCTTTATGTCCGGTTGACATACAGGAACTTTATATTTGGTCGATTCATTGCTCATAACAGTGCACTCTCTCTCTCAGGAATGAGGAGCTGGAGGAACACTGGGTTATTAGTGCACTCTGACAGAAGTGACAAAATGGTGGAAGAGAGAACAAGGTGGGAGGATATCACGTCAGAACTGAGATTTAAATGAGCTGGCCAATACACACACACACACACACACACACACACACACACACATTCATACACACCCACACACAAGAGGCCAACCTGACAAAAATATATTTACTGTATTGTTGTTAACAAATTAAAGGGAAAAAAAACAACAAAGTGTCAGTAAGGTTCTACAAGTCTACGCTGTGTGTTCAGTTGGGATGAGATCTGATGACTGTGAAGGCCATAGCATATGATTTACATCATTGTCATAATCATCAAACCATTCAGTCAGCCCTTGTGCACTGTGGATGGGGGCGGAGTCATCCTGGAACAAACCACTTCCATCAGGATTGAATAATGTTGTACTGATTTGCAGTGATTCTTCTCTCTATGGGGTCAAGTGGAGCCAAAAAAACACGAGAGCAAAATAGCACCCACAATATAACAGAGCCACAGTTTACTTTAATTTGTCTCCCATTTGTATTTTTTTTTATTAAAACTACCCTGTTTAATCCTTACAAAGTGTCAGATCTTTAGCCTCCAACTTTTTATCTTTTGAGACCATGCTGACAGAAGATCCAAAAATGTCAAGAGACAGTGCATCAGCTTGCTTCTACAGGAAGAAATAAAAAAATTCTCCAAAGTTTGGAATGAAGGTAAATAAGGCCCTGGCTTGTCTGTGCACATAGACAGACTCACTCGAGCACAGGAGTCAAGCTCAAGAGACTGAAATCAAACGTTATGCTACTAAAGAAAGAAGAATTGCACGAAGAATAACCAGAGTGCACAGAGGTTGCACACGGACCAGTGTCTCTAAGAAGCAAGGCAAGGTCAGCATGTAGTTAATATTAAAGCATGCTGTCGGGGGGAAACAGAAACTAAAATTTGTTTCTGTGTGTCCAGCCCCAGTGGACAGTCAAGGATTTCTCATCTCACCTCCAGCCCTTGGCACCAATTAACCTGCACACATTAAAGTTTTTTTTTTTTTCTTGTATCTTGACCCCTCCAAACATACATGATTCTGGTCCATGTTTCATGAGTTGGGTTAGTTGGTAATTGGATCGGGTGTGTTGGGAGCAGTATAATCTTAAAGCTATGCAGGGCAGACAGCTGGGATTATCTGTTGACTATCTGCTGAGTGTTTGCATTGAACAGACTGCAAAGCCTCTTACTTACAAACATTGGAAGAACATAGTTAGAGGTTTTGTACAACCTTATAAAATCACAGTGCAAAGAGAAGGAGAGTGTGAAGAATATAGAGCATGAAAATGGCAGAGAAATACATTTCAGGCAAAACTGTGATGGTTTTCCTTTCATGGATCAAGAAAGTAGAAAAGATAGTGATTAAAGGATCAGAGAAAATTAGCCAGAGATGATAAGTAATTAACAGTGGGCCCCGAAGGTCATAGTTTTAACTGACATGCACCATTTAGTCTGAGAGAGAGAGAGAGAGAGAGAGAGAGAGAGAGAGAGAGAGAGAGAATGCGAGATAGAATTTCTCATTTCCTGTCTGATGAAAGAACAGGATAATGAGCAGAGCATACAAGCCAAACCAATTCATATTTTTTTCCAAAAAAATCCTGCACTCATGCACATACACACCCTCACTATCCTTGTAAGGACCTTCCACTGACATGATAAACATAAACCCTAAACATAACCTTCACCTCAATAACCAAAAGGAAATATAATAAAACTAAAAAAATAATAAAAATAAGTAAACATTTGTCTAGCCCCACCAAGATATAAAACACACACACACACACACACACAATGAAGCTCTAAGGGCTGGTTTGTATTTGATGCATGATGTGTCATGCATGTGCAAAAGCGTTTTTTTTGTTGACACACATGCCAGCGTACATTATATACATCTAAAGTGTATTAAGATCTACATCCACTGGACAGACCATTCCGGTCATCTGGATTCCAAGTCAATCTGTAAAATATTTATCAAGTTCATGGACAGCAATGTTAAACACACTCTTAAAGTTAAAACGCTTCAAATCTAAATCTCTGACCTGACATTCAAAGTATTTATTAATCTGACGGATCCAGAAGACTGGTATGCAAGACCTTTGAAGGCTACATGAGATGTAATTATTAAATTCAAACACTAATAATAGTAATAGGAAAACTGGTTAGTGTTAGTATTCAGTAGCTGCCTAGAATAGTACATAAGTATGCAATTTGAGACACAGCACTAGTTTGTTTAGTCATTTGCAGTCTCTCTGTCACATAGTGCCCAATATTTATACAGAAGTGTAGCGTTATTTTCTCAAGATGTGCAAAAGCAATGCTCCGAATGGCCACAGGATATGTGTGGCAGCCATCTTGCATAGATGTGTGCATAGTTAAAAGCAAGTATAACCCAGCCTTAAGAAGCACTTCAAGGACAGCCACTCACACAGGCACAAGGTGTGTGTGTGTGTGTGTGTTTTGGGAGGTGGAGGTATGGGGGTCAGACAAACAAACCACTCGGGGAAGGTGTGTGGTGTACAGAGGTGCTGACTTAGCCTAATGTAAGCAGGCACATGGAGAGACCGCTAACCTCTCTGAGACAGCGATGAAAATAAAGCAGGGAACACTATTCCCATCTGCTTGCGTTTCTCTATCAAGCTTTCTGTCTTGTCTGTCTGTCTCTTGGTGTCTCTAACTGCCAGGAATACAGAGCAGCTCATCACACACACTGCTTGTCTCATCACAGAACCATGTTGACCTGCTGCTTTCTCTCTGTAGGCTGCAGACATGGACATAGGAACAAATTACACACCTTAACCATAAGTCTCTCTATCACACTCTTTGTCCCTGTCTGATACACACTTCAATTGCTCTGCTTAACACATAACTTATGGCACTCTCCTGCAGCCCTATCATTACACTGTATATACACACAATGTGTGAGTGCCAAAGAGAAGAAAGAAATGAGACAGAGCCAACAAAAAAGTTTTTCAGGTCATATATGCTTTTTGTTCCTTTCAGTTATGCATTCATAAATTCCAGACATTGATTTTAGGCTACACAACTGAATTGAATGTCTGGCATGTCTGGCAGACATCTCATCGTGAATGGCAACTCAACATCTAAAGCTGACTCTCAGAAAGACCAGACTGTTATATATCTCTGTAAATGCATACTCACACCTTGATCTCCCTATTTCCTTTGAGAGCTCCTGGACCTCGCCATCTGAAAAACTTGATGCTGTTGTTCTCCACTCATCTTACAAACTTTATCCTAGTCAGGGTCATGGTGGATCACTGGAATACACTCCAAACAGGATGCCAGTCTGTCATTTGGCATCACATGTGCATACTCATTTACACATAGGTTTGGAGGAGGATCTAGTATGTTTTTGGGAATTTGGGAGTTGGATTACCAAGTGGAAATTCGTGAACATGATGAGAACATGCAAAACTCCATACAGACAGTAACCCAGGCTCAGGATTGAACGACGGACACTGGAGCTGTGAGGCACCAATGCTACCTGCTGTACCACGGTGCCACACAGGTGTGGGTTTCTCCTGTGCAATTAAAGAAGATTTGTCAGTTTATTTCTCCAGTGAGGCTGCTGAGATTCCTGTTCATTGTCTCATTATCTGAAGACTTCAGGTCCTTTTAAACGGTCCAAAATTCCACAGCCCAATGTCTCTTTAATCTCCAGAAGTACTCTGCTGCATTCCCTCTACCGACTTGTCACAGATTTAATCTAAAACCCTGATGCTTGCCTACAAACCCCCCACTTGAAGGCAATGGTCAAATCCAGCTTTGTACATCAAGCTTTTCAAGCACACGTACAGCTCGCGCTGATCTGCCACCCACCAACACACAAGGAAGACAAGAATCTAGATTCTTCTGTCAACTGGCACCCAGATAGTGGAATGAATCTTCCTAAACCTATCCACACAGCTTCAAATAAAGACAGACAATATATGTATTTAATAAGTGATTAAAAGTGAAGTCTGTAATATTTTCACTGATAATTTATCATTCATCATCAGTAAACACTCTTCAGGGTTGCTGAGGATCCAGAGCCATCCTGGCAACACTAGGTGTGAAGTAGGCATACACCACGAATGCAAGGAACCACACACACACACACACACACACACTCATTAACACCTACGGGCAATTTCGAGTTGCATATCAACCTATCGCCATGTTTTTGGGAGGTGGGAAGAAACCCACATGGACACAGGGAGAACATGTGAAACTCTACATAGACAGTAGCCTGAGCTCAGGATCGAGGGGCAGCATGGAGCAGGAGTGAGACGGCAACTCTGCTTGCTGCACATTGAGCTGGAATAATATAATTTTAAAGATACTTTGGAAAAACTGTGATTGGTCTGGCCTGAAATGAACTCTGCCCTCATCTGGAACAGAGCTAATCAGTTTAATTACAATGCTTCCCACAAGGCATCCATATTTTCCGCAGATGGCTCTAAAACGTACCGCCTGTTCTTCAAAATGAACCAAAAATAATTTTCAATGTAAATTGACGTTCCCCAATAAGATAGCGTCTAATATGATGTATATGATTGGCTGCAAATCAGTTTACGCAAATTTACTAACCAGTTGGAATGGTTTGACACAGTTTAATGTTTACAGTTAAAATTGCAGATTACTGAGTATATTAAAAAAGTGTACTGTATTATAGTCTAAGAGAATGTCAGAGAGACATATCAGTAATATATGGTGGTGGTCTTTCATAACTGTTGAAGCAACTTTTCCTTTCAGAGTCTGACTTCCCCAAATTCTCCCTCTAGCTGCCTGCATGATGTTCTGCCAAACAGCCCCCACAGCTGTCAATCACAGGCTGTGCCTCAATCACTCGCCCTCCTCTCACCGTTACAGGCAGACCAGCAGATACACTAGACAATGCTGAAAGTCTGCATTCATAAGTAAACGGGATGTCAGGGTTTAAGGAACATGTCGTTCCCCTCCATAAGGTGCCTCTGCACAGCTCTCCATCCACAGAAGAAGTTTCTCCTTATGGAACAGAGTGCTCGGTTGTCACTGTGAGTTTGGGAGAGGAATATGTACTGTAAACTGTGTACTGTAAATGTTTGCCTGAATTAATTCTCTATCAACCCAAACCATGACATTTGGAGCTACAGGAAAACAGCTTCCAAAAAAGACGCAGTGGCAAAAACAGCCATATGCAAAGTGAGCTCAGAACAGTGAGAAGCGTCTCTAACACATCTGGTTCTTAACGATCAGACAAAGAGCCTTAACTTTGCTGTTAGTCATATTACCTGAGCAATACATTATATAAGGTGCAATATTTTTCACTATACCATGTTCTATAATCAAAAGGTTTAGAATAATTTTCTATAACAGCAGCTCTGACAGTAGTTCCATCTGCCTAATAATAAACAGATTTTAAAAAAATGTCTTATTTAAGAAAGAAAAATGTTTAATCTTTGATGGTGAAGTTTTCTGTTAGGAGACGGTTATGTAACATTTAAAGAAGGAGTTTTGGGTGAGAAGTTTTCCAACACGGGAGAGTAACAGTGCACTCGGTCGGTGCTTTAGATGTTGTGATGATATTCATGGCACTTTCAGTGAAAAAAAAATCACATTTTTTTCCCTCAGTAGCAGTATCATATACAGTGGCTTGCTCTTGGTTGCTTCTCTGACTAATCCCCTCTTTACTTGGTCACTGACTTTTGGTGGACAGCCTCGTCTAGGCAGAGTTGCAGTTGTGCCATATTCTTTCCATTTTTGAAATAATGGATTTTTATCTTTCTCTGTGGGATGTTCAGAGTTTGGGATTTTTTTTTTATAATCAAACCCTGACTGAGAGTGGCGTGGTGGCACAGCAGGTAGCATTGCTGTCCGACAGCTCGGGGTCCCTGGTTTGATGCTGTACTCAGGTTACTGTCTGTATGGAGTTTCGCATGTTCTCCTTATGTCTGTGTGCAGTTTTTCCAGGTTACTGGTTAACCAGAACTAATTTAGGGTTTTGTAGGGTTTTGAAATTTAGGTCATGAAGCCACTTACAGTACATCTTTCTACAACTGCTTGCTTTAATAGTACCTGTGTGGGAATTGAGGTGCAAGTTGCCCAAATCTGTAATATTCAGATCCAGATGCTTGAGGTCTAGCTCAAGCTCTTCCACCTGACCTTCCTGTTTCAGACATGCTGTGATGAGGGGAGGCCAGCACTCCTTCGCTCCAGCCACCCGGTGCTGTCTGCTGCCTGGCAAGTAGGCATGCAGATCAGTCACCACTGGAGCAGCACAATATGGCAAATAAATGAAGCTGCAATAACATTGTGGTTATGAGGTTATGTTATGCAATAACATAACAGTGCAAAATTTCAAGCATCAAAATTTCCAAATAGCACAGTCCTGATCTGAACAGGTAAAGGGGTTGGGCAAAAAAAAGGAGTTGTGCCCTTTTGTCTTCAGAAATTCTATCTCTAGCTAGCTCTGTCTTTCTGTATTTCTGTCTATCATGATTTTGTCCTAAAAGTTTACTTCCTGTTTTACTCTTGTCTATGTCTATATATAGTCATGGATTCCATGTCTTTACAAAGTCTTGCCACAGTGTTACCCAGCACATGACATCCTGCTTCGCATTCTTTTGTCTGTAAGTCAGGGGTTAAACTGGGGATTTAGGAGGTAGGGGAGCCAACAATGTGGGAACAATATCATGCCATACAATTTATGCGTTTATTGTATTCTCAACAATGTAATTAATGTTCCCAATATATCTGTTTCTAATTTAATGCTCAACAATTGACCTTAAGTGTGCAGTATGACATTTTTTTTAATGGATTTTTGGTTCACGGAACATTTAATCAGTCAGTTCTCTCTAGCCGCTCTGAGAATGGTTGTTGATTTTTTTTTCCTATATCAGGTCTCCTGACAGTAGTTCTGGCTGCAAGGTTTATATCAATGTGTTCATTTTAATATGTTATTGTTTCTATAGTAAAAAAATATTACACAGGGGCTTAGCATACACTCCACATAAATGTATTAAAAATGTATAATAGTTGATATGGTGAAGTTATGGTTTGAGGAGATATTTAGTTTATTTAGCGGTTTTGGAAGATCTCCAGTATCAGCACTTAGCAACTTAGTAACATTTAGCAACTTTGAGTTTTTTGACACGGGAAAGTCTTTAGGACGAAGGGTTTTGTAATTTCTCGGTAAGCTGTGTGTTTTTTTTTTGGCTTATTAACTTCAAGAGAGTGAAAAAAGTGAGGGTGATGATTGAATAACTCATATATCTGTCAATATGTCCTACACTATGCAACAACTATGCAATACCTGATCATTATGTAGTGAGATGCTTAAGTCAAAGACAAATGAGCTCACCTTCTCCACCTCCGTTTCCTACAGATGGGTCAAGGTCAGTTAACTGAGTACAAGACCTCCCAGAGAGATTAAAAGTATGGCTAGACCTCTCTACCATAGTAATCCTCAGCACCTGCAATCAGATCTGACCTGTGCTAAAAACATTACCCTCTGAGTCACACTCTTAGTGCACCTGTGTGTGTATGTGTCTGAGTGTCATTTGAGTGCATTTGGGAAAATAATAAAGACCTTGACAGTGTGTGAGGCACTGGGGTCCGTGTGGAGTGGGAGTGTGCATATCAGGACAGAAAGAGACAATCTGTTCGGTTCACAGAGTGCGAATAGCCCTCTGGAGCGCTGTCAGCAGAGCAGCAAGGAACCCACACCGATGTCACCCGCACCGCAGCACATGGACACCAATGTCACCCCCGTCACAGAGCGAGGACAGCTGTGTTAGGGCCCACGGACAGACAGCGGGCATGTCAGCGTTGCACAGGACAGGAGAGCAAAGCCGGAGCTGCTCGAGTCCACTTGAGTCCACTGTGTACATGCCAAAAGTGACTACTGAGAAACAGAGGACATGTCTCAATTCAAATAGCAGTTCCTTTGTCCCTGATATACTCTCCAGTGCACAAACAATACTGCACACACACACATACACACTTGCAGACGGAGTAGGGTGCCCATCCATCATGCTGTGGGGTAGGTGTCTGATTGAGAGGAGAGTTGAAAGAATGGTGCCACGCGATGCATTAGCATTCAGGCTTGGTTTAGCGGTATGGAAATCAGCAGCATTCACTCTCTAAAGCTGTGCCTCAGAGGAACCCACTCAGCTCTGATCTGCACATAATATAATACATGGAGAATATAAACAAGACCATGTTAGCAATACTAGCCGCGTTAGCTTGTCAAAATAAAGCAGACAGAAAGGTAATGGTACATACATAAAAGTTCACACATGCAGGTGGGCTGTCGTGTCTCTCAGACCTGTTTATGTTAATTTTGCTTGCTAGTAGAACACTCACTAGTTACTTTTCACTCGTCTCCAAGCCATTTTATCCACTCTTTGGAGCCACCATCATCTCTTCATCTTTCCTTCTTTCTGTCTCTAATTCAATTCATGGTTTATTGGATCGTTTTTGACCACATTTCCAAAGCTATCAACTACATAGTAAATATAATTCTGAGGATAATGCCAGCATCAGTGTTAAAGAAAGCTATTGTACAGTTATAGTGTCGTGTAATAGCCGTAATTTTCCCTAATATCTTCAATTATCAAATACTTAAAGTAGAGCGCGCACACACACACACACACATACACACACATACACACACATACACACAGACATATACACAAACACAAAAGAGGATGATTGAAGGGTAAGAACACATCATCGAAAGCCATCGAAAAATGGCTTTAAGTGCTCTCTCTCTCTCTCTCTCTCTCTCTCTCTCTCTCCACCTGTTATCTATCCTCATACTGTTTGTGCACTAGCATGCAAGGCAGGAGCAGAGTGCCAGGTCTCCTCTGGCCATCTCAGTGGTGATTTGGTTTAATGTCAGAAATGATCAGCAGTAGTGGTGCTGATAATCACTCTTGGAGCATGTCTGCTTGTCCATGACATGCACACACACACACACACACACACACACACACACACACACACACACACACATACAAACAAGGAAAGAAATCAAATTTGAGCCATTCTTACCTGAAGTGTGGTCACTGTTAATCAACTGCAGTAAATGATACACACACACACACACCCACACACACAGGTTAGACAGTTGTTGTGTCATACGCACATACTCGCTCACACAGACAACAGTGTTCTTGTCAAGATGGAAGACTAAGATTCTTGACGGTAACATTTCTGTGGGACATTTCGGCTAAATTACCCTTTATTACGATATAAAATATTCATGAAAAATGCTAAGCCAGACTTTCCTCTCATCATCCAAGTCAGAAACTGGAGCTAAATCACTGGACCGCTCCCCACCCCATCCTTTCCAGAGACACTGCCATTTTATTTACCACCATTTCAGCCCGCTAATGGAGGCTAATCAAATCCTTCATTTGTCTGATTAGCATTAATAAGCCTCTCATTTTGGCCGTTAACTCATTAAGGTCGTCTATTCTCTTTCAGCATGACTTTCAGGAGCTCCATTAAAGCCCAAAAATATTATTATTCAGACCCATAAACCTCAAATAGGCAAATGACTGAAAAATAATGCAAACTCACTGGCCAGTTTAATAGGAACACATTTACATGTGTATCCAATCAGCCATTATGTGGCAACAGCGCAATGCATACAGGTCAGTAAAATCATACAGGTCAAGAGCTTCAGTTAATTTTGACAGCAAACATCAGAATGGGGAAAAAATATGATCTCAGCGACTTAGACCGTGGCATGGTTTTTGGTGCCAAATAGGTTGTTTGAGTTTTTGACACACAACAGTCACAGAGTTTGCACAGAATTGTGCCAAAAACAAAAAACATCCAGTGAGTGGCAGCTCTGCAGGAGGAAATGCCTTGTTGATAAGAGAGATTAGAGGAGAATGGCAGACTGGTTTGAGCTGACAGTAACTCAAATAACCACTCTTTACAACTGTGGTGAGGAGAAAAGCATCTCAGAATGCAGAACACATCAAACCCTGATGCAGATGCAGGCTACAACCGCATTGGGTTTTCACTCCTGTCAACCAAGAACAGGAATCACCATCTGTTCAATCTGAGTAACGTTTTCATATTCAGTTGCATTCCTACTGTGTATGTATATACAGTATTTATGTCTCTCTTTCAAAATAGCAGTTACCTGTCAGGATAGACATTCATTCATTAATTCATTCATGAAACTGTCCATCTATTTATTTGCCCTTCTCTAAAGTAAGTATTTCCCTCTAAGAGCTGTGGTGGAGTGCAGTGACCCCAGTGTGACTCGAAAGTCAGGACGTGCTGCCGAATCTACTCTTCATGTTCATTTTGACACCCACTGTTCTCTAACCAGCCATGAAGGTGCTGCGTGAAATCTGTCACCCCACAAATCCACAACCTCAAGCAGAAAATTAGGAAGAGCCTTCACTTTCCCTAGGGGTGAAAGTCATCCTGACACATTTTATTGGCTTACACGCAGCATTTTGGCTCAAGATGGCCATAATGTAGGAGCGGCAAATCGGACCCAAATTACATCCCTTTCTATTATATAGATCTTAAATAACCTGATAATACCCTTGGCAGTCTTAAGAGGGGAAAAAAGCTCAGTGCTCACAGATCCGTGAAAGGCAACCCCTTCCAAACATTATTATAGTCTTAGTTGAACTGTGATGACTCGGGCTCCGATTTGTGCAGCACTTCCACATTCCCCTCACGGGGCATGCCTGTGTATTCCTTATTGAGTCAATTCTGACTTATTGATCTTATGAAGGGCACAACAACATCCTTGCCCTGACAAAAAGCTGCCGGGTCAGATGTCCATTTCCCTAAGCGCAGGAGCATTGTGTGAATATAGTAAGCACAAATAAGTGCTGTCAAGCACAAATATGTGTATAGATTGTTATGGATCAATACAGAGAGTTAAGGAAGGTCATATTTTTATTCTCTGAATGCCATCATTTGCTGAAACTAACAAATGTAGAAGACATTGGACTACTGATCGGAAGGTACTGAGTTCAAATCCCAGCACTGCCAAGCTGCCAGTGCTGGGTTCTGGAGCAAGGCCCTTAACCCTCAACCGCTCATTTGTATAAATGAGATAAATGTAAGTCGTTCTGAATAAAGGTGTCTGCCAAATAATAATAGGTAAAATAATATAAATGCATCTTATACCACAATGCTGTGGACTGATCAGAAGGTGTTGATGTCTATAGTAACTTGTATGGTGGATGCTTCACATAAACATTTTAAAAACATGTAATAGTTGATATGAAGTTTTGAAGAGATGTTTATTCAGCATTTTTCTCCAGTGTCAGCACTTTGTATCATTCAGAGGTAAAGCTGGAAAGTTTTCCAGCACAGGAAAACTTTCTTGGTAGCTCAACAAGCTGCATTTTGTTATGTATTATTAATTTAAAGAGAGAGATAAAAAGAGAGCATGATGAGGGAACAACTGTTTATAGCTGCTATAATGCACTTTAAGTGACAACATCAACTTGTTTTATAGATGATCCACACAGCATTAAATATAAATGTAAAAGGATACAATATACAAGTCATAAAAAATGCATGTCATTATTTTAATACACATTGTTAGTGCTGGCAAACTGCTGTGGTATAAGAGGAATTAAACACTTCAGGAGGTCCTGTTATTGGAAAATAATCGACTTCAGGGTATCACACTACCCTGCCATTAAATATTATTGCTATAACAGCATGCAATGTTCTGTTTTACTCCTTATCTAATAGATGTAGGTAATGTCATAAAATAAAACATAAGGTTTCACTAGGTACCTAATCAGTGCTAAACTGTTTGCAAACCATTTTTAGCCTAGGACTGGACATTGAAATTAAACATAACAATTTTCCTCAATATGCACATGCTTTTATGGACAATATGGTGTAACATGAGAGCAGTAGCTATTACACAAAACCCTGAAACCATCATGTTTCTCATACTTTTACTCCAATCTGCCCCATTACTAGTATGACATGAGATAGCTTCACCAGTCCTTTAGTTAGCAAATCAACTCAAATATGCAAGAAGGACATAAAATCAACTGCTACACAAAGGAAAAATACGTTCTAAAGTATCGGCTCAAAATATCCTGCTGAAATCTGAAAGCTGTGGTTAATTTCTCTTCATCTGCTCTTAGGCAGAGAAAGAACTAATAAAGCTAGTGACCACACTCCATATTGTGTTCCAGACCACTGTGTGTTTCTTTTTTTTCCCCAAAGCAAACCAGCAGCCTGCAACCACAGATCTGTCTCTCGCCACCAACGCCACTTTGATCTTAATTACAATTCCATCTGTCCCACATCTGCATCTCTTTAGAGGAGAAGTGAAAGACGTACTAATGCAGTATACAACCATATTGGGTGTGCTAACTCGCGCTACCAAACATTTTCAAATTGCACTCCCTGGATTTGTGGTTTTATTTGTTCTTTTGAGAGCGATTAAAAAAGTCACATGCACATACAGTACACAAAGCACAGCCAGTACTGATTGTCATCTGTGTTCTGTTTGGTGACTGGGTGTGATCAGTAGCTAGCAGAGCACTGAGATCTCTGTGTGCATGTATCAACATGGCAGCATGAGGGAAACTGAGAGAAAATTACAAAGCATCAATACAGGCTTCAGTATAATGACAGCAGTGCTATTGCAATATTGCGAAAAGGTAAATCATGGAACATGCAGAAATGTGGGTGAATCTCACCTTTTAAAAACTTTAAGATTAACCAGAGCCTAACTATATGCTAGAATATTTTTTTCACTAAAAGTAGTGTTCACATCAAACTTCAGACCTAGCTCAATCATAATCTGGTTAGTAAAGGGGTTTAAATTAAAAAATAAATAAAGCTATCCTTTAAATCTGTTGGTAACATTCGCACAGGAAATCTCACAATTCCTTGTGTGTACACGACAGTTCTTCAGTTCATCCATATGCATAGTCCATGGCCGTGCCTTATTTCACCACAAAGAAGGTGTAGAATGCATATTTCTCTTTTTGTATGATGCATACATTACTTGATGCGATTGTTACTTCAGTGGACAGAAAGTTTTTAACTAATTTTGAGGAAAATGAATGTGAATGACTCACTTGCAGCTGTTGAGATCAAGGTCAAACGTTCCGTAGCTCACATGATTTTCCTCGATGGGGTCATTTCTTAATGATAATAAAAGTGGCTCTTGCAATGTAAACTTCGCGAGCGTGTACTCCTCCATTGCGGACAGAATAAACATTCGCCTTACAGTGCGGTTCCTTAACTCTAGATTAACTCATAATCCAAAATGCTTCCCAGACAATATCAACGATGTGGTTATGAGTTAAATTTCCCATGTAATTCAGTGTCAGTGAATTCATTTTTTGATGAACAGTAAGGAGAGTTGCTAACATAACGCCGGTGGGAAACTGGGATAAAGCATTGTTTTTGGTATTGTGGGATTGTTTTCTGTCCACTTTCGAAGTATTTTCCGAAATAAAATCATTCTCACTTAAAAGTAACATCTATAAACACTGTGATTGCTTTTACAGTTACTTTATTTTAGTTTCGATCATACTAAACAATCTTTTTTTGAAAACACTTCACGAAATTTTGTTATTTCGATTTGTGTACAGCTTACTCAAATGTGCACACTTTCTATAGAATATGCCAAGAGAAAATATTCCTGAATGAAAACAAATTTTCATGGATCTTGACTGTGAGTAAATAAATAAAAATAAAAACCTCGCAAAGAGAGTGACACAATTTTCATCTTCCAAGATTTATGTGGTAGAACCTGATAATGTAACATCACTGCTAATGTTCATTCATTTTTAATAATAAAATTATTGGCTCATTAATATTCAGATGCAATTGGATGATACATTTATTCAGTTGGCCTACATTTTTAGAGAAGAGTTTGTCAAGGGTTTGTTAAATAGTTAACAGCCCTTCACTTCATAAAGAGGTCTTACTTGGAACAATCTCTAAAGGGGAAATCCTCTTTTGTAGGGTTCTACATAAAATCTTGAAGTGTCTTGAACAACACACACACACCTACACACACACCCACGCACACACACACAACTGCAGCCAACATACCTCATGCAAGCACTCTGTTTAATATCAGAGACAGTGTGATTACAGGTAGGCCACTCCTTGAAATATGAATGGGGCAGCTCTAAACATGGCAGTTGAATTAAGTTAGCCGCACTAATGCATAAAAAGGGCCAATTGCCATGTTAGGAAAAAGTAATCAAGAAATAACACAGGCCTACTGAATTCTTTCACTGATTCATATTATGAAAAGTTTTTACACTGATTAATGTCATGTAAGTTCTCATTAAAACACATTGTGCTTTAATTTTTCTGCAAGTCACCTAACCTGTCAACTAAATATGATTAAGATAAAACAGAGAAGATGTGAATTATTGTGGATTAGCTACACATCCACTAATACAGTGCTAATATGACTTTATATTTTGCCCTATGTAGTGCACATATATAGAGAATAGGAAGCAATTTAGGATTCAGCCTACTCTCTCTATAGTAGTTTACTATATTTATTACTATAGTATTACTATAGAAACAGCTATACATAAGTTTGGTGGCATCAAGTGGACTGTTATGAAGAAATATAGTATATAGGTGTAGTGGCAAGAGCATCCTAAAAAAAATAAGTATTTGGTGTTATTGGAGCAAAAAAAAACAAAAAAAAAAAACCCACAGCATTTATTAAAATCCCTGTTTGAAATGTCAACTTGTAAATCCGTTTCGATTATGGGTCTCCCCATATTAAAATAGATAGGAACCTGGTCTTGTATGACTGGAAATAATAGACCGGGAGCGTCGCCAATATGGCCGCTGAGTGAACAGACTTTACTATAAAGACTTAATGTTTATCCAACAGATGAAAGAACAGCAATGATTCAGCAGCTAAGCAAGAAAAGCTTAAATCAGGAAAGCGGGTTTGCAAAGCAAACAAAAGTCCATGTTTGCAATGAGAGTGAATGGCTCTTAACAGGCCAGATGATCGAGTCTTTCTACTGGAGTAAGAGTGGTACATGTGATCAGGAGGTGATCATCTTCATGTACAGCGGCACTAAAGCAGCACTAAAGCCGCTTCCAATAACCTTCAGGATCATCTGTGAGAGCTGTGAGGGTTCTCGGACCATGAATCAGTGCTCAGATGAATATCTGATGTCTCAGGCAGAGCTCCTCTAAGCAGATCAGTGCTGTACAAAGGAGATTAGCTATGTGGGAATCATCACTGTCAAAGGAAAGACAGAATAAAACATGCAGAACTACATATCAGTGTGATATACAGACTAAGCTGTGATAAACCAAGTATATAGTTATTGCTTTGTTCCGCCTTTGTAAAAGTGTGTATATCTGTGTGTGTGTGTATTCAAGATGGGAAAAAGAATTGATTCTTAGATCAATTCACTATACAAAAGAGAAGTTTTACACAAAATATTACTAAAGTATAGAAAAATGAAGCTGAAAAGTTGTAGTTGGTACATCCTTGTTGGATGTCCAAACTTGGCTCAATATCTTAAAATCACAAAATTGACAAACAGCACCTTAAAATTCAAAGGTCTACAAATATCAATACATGGATTCAAAAGGGCAAATTAATAGTGCTTTCCAGATGGATAAAAATGAGAATTATTATGTTTTAGAACCAGCACAGAAAAATCATTTTAAAATTTCTCTGCTGCACCCTGAATCAAAATCTAAAGATTTCCTACCTTTATTTTGTATTCATTCACATTTCCTTCACTGGCCAGAGGAACATGCCCTCCAGCAAAACACTGTACATCCTCCTTAACCTTTAGTGGAACCTGAACGCTAAAGATACAGCTATGATTAGATGCAGCACAGGGCACAGAGAGGAACCCAAGACATTTTCACACCACCTTACAAGGCCCAAGGCGAATGTGTTCAGTGTCAGTGAATTACTTCAGTCTAAGGCAGTTCCCTTGCCTTTTGGCGCTGTTTATAACGCTAACAAGCTGGCAAACAGGCCAGCATTTAACCACCTCTCAGCATGCAAATTAGCACACTCCAGCAGCAGACCTGACAAAACTGCAAATGGCCTGATTTTAACAAAACAGTCATGGAGAATAAAATAAAATCAAATGCAATGGCCCTGAGAGCGAACAATTATACGGATACAGACAACAGCACAGAGGGGGCAGTCGTGGAGAGAGGGCCTGCATTGTCATGGACAGCATCGAACAGGCTTTTTAATGCTGATTAACGGCCTGACATCAGCCCTCTGGCCAGGGCTAATTAGCTTATGCTAGCCAAGACAGGGCAATGCCATTCAGCATAATAAAACCATGAGAGCTCAAACAATTATACACAGCAATTAGATGTATGATTCTTGCCCTGACAACACCACCAAGGTCAATGGGGCTACATCACTGCACATATTAAACAGAGATAAGTATGGAGATAGATAAATACGACAGTCCCATATCGATTTGTCTCTGACCTTATACAATCTTATTTATAAGTGAATTCTGCATAGGAAAGTACAGTAGGGTCCAAATGCCTGAGTGCACAATAAATAAATAAACAACTGATTACTTTATTCACTAATACAAGTCAAATTAACCATCACAGAACTAGCCAGACTAAGTTCCTCCTACCAGTCTGAAGAGATTCACTTCCCTGGGCTGCTCCTATGAGAGCTGATAAATACTACTGCTTGTTTTTTATAACTCTGGCAGGCAGTTTTTTATAACTAAGACTCGCCAATTGGCTGTGGTGCAACTTACCGGAGGGATATAATTCGAAAACGCAATATCAGCCACAAAGATGGTGGATGATCTATATGCAATACAATAGAGCAAATGATGCACCAGGCAGAACAATAAAACTACCAGCAGTACTTTGAAGTGTTCCACATTGCAAACTCTGGCTTATTAGTTAGCCCAGTATTTTTTGTGTCACAGGAAACAAACTCACATAAAAAAAAAATTGAGAAGAAGTAATGCTCCAAAGATAGTGGGGATTTTATCCCGCAGATATAATAACAGGATGATTAATTTTTATAGCGGCTTTCTCATACCCAAGATCGCGTTACAATTACAAGAAGCAAACAAAACACATAAATCTGTAAGATTTTACATCATATATGTAAGGAATAAAACACAATGGAGCATCCTGTTATAAGAAAATAACTGCGGACAAGGTGGTGTGACGTAGCTGGATGCGAAGTGGAAAGCCATTACCACCCAGAAGTTGAATCGTTTCCAATAACAGCACATTCTGAAGCGTTTTACTGCTCTTATATCCCAAAAATTCGCCAAACCCTACAACTTTTAATTTATTCATGAATGGTGTGTCACACTTTTAACAGTTACATATAGTTATATTTAATGTTGTGGAATGCCCATGAGTCAAGTTAGTTCCCGTTATTTTATGTTACAGCACCTATAAACAGTTGTTCCCTCATCAGTTTCTTTTCTCTCTCTCACTTGTCATCCAAAAAAACCTTGTCATCCTACTGTGAAGACAGAAAGCAGTTAATCAAACTTAGTGACTTTTACAAAAGCCCTGACACTGGAGGCTCCTTCCATAAATGTTAAGTAAACGTCTACATACACATCAACGATTAAAGATCTTCCTTTGTTAAATAACAAATGAAAAATAACACTATTAGATTAACACTATTAGATTATGTGGAGCATCTTCCATACAAGTTCCAATTAATTAGTTGTTACTACAGAAACAATAATATATTAGAAAGACTGCATTGATATTTTATATTGGAATAAAATAAAATTAAAAAAAAGCAAAACAAACAAACAAACAAAAAAAAAAAACACCTGACCAATCAGATTTGAGAAACCAGCAGTGCTGTGGGATTATTTTATAATAATAATCAACTTTATTCATTTTTGATGACTGTTGAAATAAAACATTTCTTGATAGCGAACTCAGATTTATGGACTCTACTGTGCAAACAAGTGTGATATCCTCTCAGATATGGGCATCGCAACATGCTGGAGCTCCTCCATCACTAGACGGTTTAGTGTTTAGTCTGAAAGCATCAGAAGTAAACAGGCAAACTCCAGCTGTTACATCGTCAAATCACTACAGTCTGAAACACTGATTCTGCTGTGCAAAGAAAACCCTGCTGCTCTGAGTGGAGCTGGAGCCCCAGCTGTGCCACGCGGCGTCCGTAATTGGCCGTGTTCTCTTTGAGGAAGGCATGGCAGGATTATTTTGTCACCACTGCTGCAAAACAATACAGCAGCCAATAAGAGAGTCTACAGTATGTGGCCACAGAAGCACACTGCTGGAGTACGATCATGCTTGAAAAGATGCAATGGCGATCTTTGCGTATATTAGATGAATATGGTTTTGAACAGATGGGAGATGCATGTTAGGGCTGCATGAGTGGAAAATTGAAACAGAATTGGGTGGAAAACTGGCAAACGCTGTAAAAAACAATTGGTTAAAAAACAGACTGCTGTTTTGAACCGTAGATTGGCTTACTATGAATTTAGAACACTGTGTCGCCTTAAAGGCAACATTAAAAAGGATTACCCGTCATCTCCAATTGTCAGATGGTGTCATTAAGTGAGGTTATTCTGAGGGTTTTATGGGGGTTATGTTCTAAGGAGACACATGCGAAAATAGATCTCTAATTCCACACAAACTCTAACAGACACAGCTATTCCAAACCACAAGATTTAATAATCTCCATATGACAGACTGGCTTACGGATAAATGGAAAACTCACTGAAATAAGGTTAAACAGAGTATGCCACAGTCTTTAACAATGGAGCCTAAAGGGTTCTTTGGATGGATAAGGGTTCTAGTATTATAAAGATATTCTCACTTTGAGAACTTTGTTGGGGTCAGTTTAGAACTAGAGTTGGATTATGTATCAGAATCAACATTGTAAAGGCTGCAATAGTCAAGATGGGTTAAGAGCATGAGAAATGCTATACTAATATATATATATATATATATATATATATATATATATATATATATATATATATACAGTGCCTTGCAAAAGTATTCATACCCACTGAACTTTTCCACATTTTGTCACGTTACAACCACAAACAAAAATATAATTTATTGGGATTTTATGTGATAGACCAACACAAAGTGGCACATAATTGTGAAGAGGAAGGAAAATGATAAATGGTGTCCAAAGTTTTTTTTTACAAATAAATATCTGAAAAGTGTGACGTGCATTTGTATTCATCCCCCTTTACTCTGATACCCCTAACTAAAATCCAGTGGAACCACTTGCCTTCAGAAGTCACCTAATTAGTAAATAGAGTCCACCTGTGTGTAATTTAATCTCAGTATAAATACAGCTGTTCTGTGAAGCCCTCAGAGGTTTGGTAGAGAACATTAGTGAACAAACAGCATCATGAAGACCAAGGAACACACCAGACAGGTCAGGGATAAAGTCCCAAGCCTTGAACATCTCACGAAGCACTGTACAATCCATCATCCAAAAATGGAAAGAGTATGGCACAACTGCAAACCTACCAAGACATGGCCGTCCACCTAAACTGACAGGCCGGGCAAGGAGAGCATTAATCAGAGAAACAGCCAAGAGGCCCATGGTAACTCTGGAGGAGCTGCAGAGATCGACAGCTCAGGTGGGAGAATCTGTTCACAGGACAACTATTAGTCGTGCACTCCACAAATCTGGCCTTTATGGAAGAGTGGCAAGAAGAAAGCCATTGTTGAAAGAAATCCATAAGAAGTCCCGTATGCAGTTTGCGACAAGCCATGTGGGGGACACAGCAAACATGTGGAAGAAGGTGCTCTGGTCAGATGAGACCAAAATTGAACTTTTTGGCCTAAATGCAAAACGCTATGTGTGGCGGAAACCTAACACTGCACATCACCCTGAACACACCATCCCCACTGTGAAACATGGTGGTGGCAGCATTGTGTTGTGGGGATGCTTTTCTTCAGCAGGGACAGGGAAGCTGGTCAGAGTTGATGGGAAGATGGATGGAGCCAAATACAGGGCAATCTTAGATGAAAACCTGTTAGAGTCTGCAAAAGACTTGAGACTGGGGTGGAGGTTCCAGCAGGACAATGACCCTAAACATACAGCCAGAGCTACAATGGAATGGTTTAGATCAAAGCATATTCATGCGTTAGAATGGCCCAGTCAAAGTCCAGACATAAATCCAATTGAGAATCTGTGGCAAGACATGAAAATTGCTGTTCACAGACGCTCTAAATCCAGTCTGACTGAGCTTGAGCTATTTTGCAAAGAAGAATGGGCAAAAATTTCACTCTCTAGATGTGCAAAGCTGGTAGAGACATAGCCCAAACGACTTGCAGCTGTAATTGTAGCAAAAGGTGGTTCTACAAAGTATTGACTCGGGGGGGCTGAATACAAATGCATGCCACACTTTTCAGATATTTATTTGTAAAACATTTTGGACACCATTTATCAGTTTCCTTCCACTTCGCAATTATGTGCCACTTTGTGTTGGTCTATCACATAAAATCCCAATAAAATACATTTTTGTTTGTGGTTGTAACGTGACAAAATGTGGAAAAGTTCAGTGGGTATATATATATATATATATATATATATATAATTTGTTTGTTTGTTGGGAAACATGAACTTAGCAATATTTGTGGTATTAATTTCTAATCATGAAGAGAGTAGTCATGTTGTCATGTAAACCATGTAAAAATAATTCACTTGAATGAATTTGCTGTTGCTGATGCTGTTGTTCTCCAAGAGCTGTCTGTAATCTTGGCATGGTTAATCAGCATTCTCAGCAAATTCCAAGAAAGCAACATGATTATTTTATCGTCAGTTTAATTTGTATTCACTTACTCACAGTAATGCTCTCTTGTTGAGATGTCACCCTGCCATCTTAGAATCATTCACACTCATTGCTCTAACTAGCTATAAGGACACAATTGTAAACAATTCAGTATGGGAACAGCGATGTCCTGATAATATATTGCAAAATGTAGTCTACTGCAACCTATCAGCAGTGATGACTGCTTCCCAACAGTCCCCAGATCAGTTAAGGAGGTCACTTTAGTTGAATTAATTGTTCATTATGTTCAGGTTACACAAGACGCAACACTACCAGACTTTGATTTTTTTGTTCATGCAGGGCACATATTAAAAGCTAACATCTGACATAACTATGACATATGTATATGATATAAATATGAGTATTTATAAGGTTAACTGGCAGTTTGTAAAATGCAAACTACAAACACTACTCATAACATTGCTAGCCAAATAAGTTTGCAGTAAAGTTGGCTGATGGTATTTTTAATGTATACTGTATCTTTTTTCAGTAATTAGTGATGAGAAGCAAGAAAGGAAAGCAGGATGAGCACTCGCAAAGAAAATAATTTTCAGAATAGTATAACATAGAGATTAGAAAAGGTATTGTGTGATATGATATGAAGTAGGTCACATTTCTGCATAATGGATCTCACTAAAA
Organism: Pangasius djambal; assembly: GCA_022985145.1. Lineage (NCBI taxonomy): Eukaryota > Metazoa > Chordata > Actinopteri > Siluriformes > Pangasiidae > Pangasius > Pangasius djambal. Next base: position 13,433,483 of record CM040991.1, read on the forward strand.
ATTTTGATCCTGGTTATGGCCCTGTTCACAAGGTAGGGCTGGATCAGAAAAAACTTTCCTATTCCTCTATGTTCTATAGGGTGCTCTATACCCTACCTAGCTCATTACATGCTCAGTACAACAGAAATTCTAACAGATTTAGCAGGGTAACTTGAATAAATGCTTGTCTTGTGGAGCCTTAGAAGCTCCACACGCGGGGCATTAAGCGTCTGATATCTTTTGTACAGTTTTCTGGCCACAAGTTTCAGAATCTTGAGGGCTGCAATCTGATTTCCTCTCTGCATCTTTGTGTATACGTACTACAGTGTAGCTGTTTTCAGCAGAACAAAATTTTTAACACTGTAACACAATGGGCTTTTTGGAGCAAGATAGTATAGAGCAAAGTAGTAACTAGATTGTAAAAAGTTGGCCTGGAGGTTTAAAAGTTATTAAAGAATTTATTTTGAAGCAGTTACTTGTACCAGGCTACAGTGAGAGGTCTGTGAGTCAAATTGCCTCATTCTGTGAAAGTAGATGATTCTTGGATAAACCGACGAAACGTACCATGCTAGATAGTAAAGGTCTGGTTTGTGTGAGTAGTCAGAAAGTAAACAGTTAAAACGTGCACTGAGAAAATTAATTTTGGGCATCACTATGCACCAAGATGGTGACACAGTGTGAATGCGTGCGTGTGTGCGTGGTGCCTTGGAACAGACTGGCATCCCATCCCGATCGCATTCCTGCCTCATAACCAGTGTTCCTGGGTTGGCTCAGGATCGGGATCCACCATTTTACTCAGTAAAGGGGTTACTGAAAGTAAATCACAAACCCTTTTTTGTGCTAGCACTTTGGATTATTTACATACTGTAGAACTCCACATTCTTTCTTAAAGCCCATTGGGGTCATTTTGTCAGCACACTCATGCTTCAGAAAGTTTGTGAAGCTATGCTGCATGAAACGTCGTCATGTGTTTCCATGTAGCAGATGAATCAGAATGAGGCATGTGGTTCACAGATCACAGCACCCTTGGAGAGAAAATGTATGTGTGCGCATATGTGCGTTTAAGGGGTTTGAGCATGCCTTGTTGTTTCTTTTGTCCTCTTATCCATCAGCTTTCACTCGGCAGCGCTGAATGAAGCCACAGGAGCAGAGAACTTAAAGCCACCCCCTCACATACGGTACACAGTAAGCACATACACACACAGGCACCAACACAAACTATTCCATGGTTCAAGGCAGCCACAAGCTCATACATCACCATAATAAAAACAAGGGGGATGTGGTTCCATTCTTCACTGAGTAAGCCTGGCTAGATCTCCTTCACAGAAATAAAAGCCTTTGGTTTGGGCGCTTTCTCAAGCCTGAGCCCACAGAAAGGCCCCAGTTAAGGGTGCATTTGTGGGTAACATGAGCTGACTCACCAGCCTATCACTGCAAGCCCACACACACACACACACACACACACACACACACACACACACACACACACACACACACACAAACACAAACACACACACCCTGTTCTGTCATCCCACCCTCTCACTCTCACCCAACTGTGGTTAAACATCATGCAGAGAAAAGCATCCTTTGCATCCAAGTTAAGCATACCATGTCTAACCATACACAAAAATAAGAAACACACACTGCTCTTTGAGAAAGTTCGCTTATTTTATTAGTGCTTGTGCTTGCATTGGATTGCTGTTTAAAGTAGAAGCTTCTCCCAACTTCAGGAGGCCATTACGCGTAACTGACTCATTCATCCTGGCTCCATTAAGCAAGTATTAACTGTGATAGACAGAGCACATACATGTAAATGTGCTTTATACTGAAAAATAAACCAGGTCATGTAATTGCTTGTATAAAAGCCTGGATCAACCATGTGATGGTGCATCAGGCATGCATGCTGACTGCCTTTCTAAACATTCATTTCTTTCTGTATTTCTGTCCTTCATCCCTGCCTTCCCTCTACCTGAATGAGATGTGAGTGAAAAGCACGAGCGCTGCATTATAGCCTCGATATCAATGACTCCCTGAAACAGAGACAAGAAAAAGAAAAAATCATGTGGGTTTTAATTACAAGCACCAAATATTCTCATACGCTGTGCATCTCTATTTCTGTCTAGTGAGCAAAAACGAGAGAGGGGTAAGGTAAGAGTATTATTAATTTGCATGCATGAAACTTTCTCTGTTTATACACCTTCGTCACATTAGCATAGGAGCAGCACCATGCACAGGCATGAGCAGCTGATTAGAAGGTACCTCCCCTCCGTCTTTCTTCCTTCATCAAAGGAATTAAATGCTAATTGTCTCCTCCAACATGACAACTTCATTAACATGCGTCACATCAACCTCTCTATTTTTTATTTTTTTTTTTTTACCTCCCTCTAATTTTTCTCTTTTAGTCAAGAGACGTTTCTAACTGGAATGCTCAATGAATGTCTTATTCATATATACTGGCAAATTCATAAAGGCTCATGTGGTTAAGGCTGTGCATGCTGGGTCAGCGACACACACTGCCCTGTCATCTGGCACAGCAAGACAATCCATCCATACTACACAAAGGCAGTCTTCATATCACAGTACAACAGGAAATGGGCAAGTCTAGCCGTGGAGGGAACATGAACAGCATTGCTCTGTTACACTCATTTGAACTCTATGATTTTATAATTTTATGATTAGGTGATGAGTAAAATACATTCGGTGTGGAGCAGTCAAAACACTAAAGCATGCAGTGCTACAGGCCATAAAGCCTGGACTGCATATTTTCTGCACTGGAATCTGAAGAAAAAATAAAGGTTGTCCTGACACAAACTATAGATTATAGGCATTTGTTCAGAATGCTGTAGTCTGTACCCAGGTTTGATTCTGGGCTCATTTAGAAAGGAATGTAACAGGTTTCTGGTTTTCCTGCAAAACTGGGCTACTTTTAGCTTGCTGCTTTGTGTTGATTTTTTTCTTTGTTTTTCCTTTTTTCCATGAGTTTGGTATTAGACGTTTGCATGCATTAGGTCAGAGAGTCTCAAACTTTTTGCAGCTGGGGACAAGTGTAACTGTAAAATAAATTACATGGACCCTGGATTATCAACATCATCCAACTATTCAAATATCATGCTCAGTATCTGAATGCGTACAACAATATTTTGGCTATTTATTGTGAAGCCATGGATGATGCTCACGATTTTTATTCCTGAAATTTCCACCAGCAGAACACATTGGGTCCAAGTTGACATTATTTTTAGGCCTACATGTTTTTGAGTTATTAAGGTATGGATTAAATTCAGTCAGTTCAAGTGAGCAGTCGAATAAGCTGAGCGTCCTCAGACCCCGCTTTGAGAACCACTGCACTATATTAACTATATCAATGTTTTGCATTGATGACATGTTTTACTCAGGCCTTTCTAAATGCAAGCAGTAAATGAGTAGTCTATTGAAAAAGTATGTCGGCTGTGATTATGATTACAATGCAGTGAATTAATAGGAGAAATCATGTATCAGTAGAAAAAAAGGAATTTTCACGCACAAGGGATTTTCACAAATTTTCACAGAATTGTGCAAAAAAAAAACATCCAGTAAGTGGCGGTTTTATGGGTGGAAACACACTGTTGATAAGAGAGGTCAGAGTTGATTGGCCAAAGGGTTACAGTAGCTCAAATATATAGTCTTTACAACCATAGTGAGCAGAAAAGCATCACAAAATGCACATGCTGAACCTTGAGGAGCATGGGCTACAACAGCAAAAGACCACATCGGGTTTCACTCCTGTCAGCTAAGAACAGGAATCAGTGGCTACCGTGGGCAGAGGTCACTGAAACTGGACAGTTGAAGATTGGCAAAACATCACCTCATCTTTTTCCAATCTTCAACTGTCCACTTACACTATATTTGGCAATGGTACTGACTGGGCATTGGGCTGGTTTGGTCATGCAGACCTAGCAACCTGGCAACCCACTTTCACACATGGTGCAGTTGCACCTGATTTCACTTAAAGTAAACCCCAGATCACCATTTTCAAGACAACACCTATGTTCATAAACAGCTTTCACACTTGACCAAACATAACAAACTTGGCCAGACACAACTTCAGGTTCATGGGGAAAAAAAGTTTTAAAAGCACCCTAAGTAAAATAAGCTAGGCTAGTGACTTCTACTTCACTAGACTAGGAAAAGCTAGAGTAGTTTATCAATCTGGTATTCTCATGCACAAAGCACATTTATCCAGGTCTACACGCACACACACACACACACACACACACACACACACACACACAGCTGAGTCCTGAAGAACACAACAGCTGTCTCATTCTCTAGTTCACTGCTCAGCTCCAGCACAGGGACTCTTTAATAGAGAGACTGGGGAGTCAGGGAAAGAGGTCACACCAATAAGACTGCACAACCGATAAGCTTTATCTCTGCCAAACACTCATTATTGCCTCAATCCTGCAGCACAGACCTGGCAGCAAGGCACACCACACCCAACACTCACACACACACACACACACACACACACACATTCTGAAACAGACACACAGACTGTCACAATTTACTGGCTGAATGTAGAGGTCACAATGCAGTGCCCTTGGCCTGCTAAGTGATGCCTGTGTTCACACCCACATATCCAGACATTCACACACGGGGGTCATGAAATATAGACTCCTTCTTTGAAGTTTTCCTCTGATCTACTGATCTAAGTAACAGAAAAATAATGGTTACACAGCTGAAAATAACAGGTTTGAATTCTGAGGAAAAAGTGTTGTACTTATAATACCAGTCACTAATGTAAGACATGAAATGAAATCCTGCTGAAATTTCCTAAACATCTGTCCAAATGACCCTTGACACTTGATAAAGAAAAGGGGCTCTGAATAAATGCATGCATATTATTTGTCTTTTCTTGTGGTCATGTGAATGTGTCTGCGTGTGTTCTTTATTCCAAAGTTCTATGGTAATCAATGCTGATGAATAGGAAGGGAAGCGTGCACTCTCCCTGTCTTGGCAGAATATAACACTCCCATTATCTTCCTCAACGTATTCACTATATCACCGAGACAGAGCTGATGGAGGATACACTCCACTGCACTGCCCTCAACTCCCTCCAGAGTCTCAGCAACAGAGAGAGAGAGAGAAAGAGAAAGGGAGAACGAGAGAGAAAACCAGCGGTGTGTGAGTAAAAAGGCTAAGGGACTGCAGAGAATTGAGGATGGCATGTAAGAAAAAGTCTGTACTGTACGTCTGAGAAAACAAACAGTGATGCAATAAGCACACAACTCACAATCGAAGATTCCTTCACTGGCGTTAATAAAGTATTGGAACAGATCACCACATCGTCATTTCTTTTTTACTCACCTAGAAGAGAAACAGAGAGAGAAAGAGGGTTAGACATAAATTACTCCTACTCACTACTCACTTACAGTGAGTTTACAAACACTGCTGAAAGATTCCAGATTCCAACATCTAGTCTCTTATGTCTTATTGATACACAACAACTGATAGGCAGCTTTATCATAACCAAATATTATAATTGGACAATGCATGGATTCTGTCACTCAAAAAATATCATAGAATTTGCTGCACACTTCAGCAGTGGAAAATAATTACAGATGTGAGGCAAATGTGAAGAATAATTTGTCTTTCATTGTAATTTTTAATCCTCTCAGAAAACAGGAATTTAAAACAACTTCTGTGGAACAAGCCCCTCTAGTGAAGAGCTTTTTCATCAGCAAGTGTTTGTGCTGTTGGCAGAAATCTGCTTCTCTCTTTTTAATAACATTTCATAGTATATTATGGAAGCAAACTGGAAGCGTAGAAATAAGTATGGGATTGCTTACACTGCAGTTGGGTTTTTTAAAGTTATTATTATTATTATTATTATTATTATTATTATTATTATTATTCTCGTCAGGACTAGTTTAGGAGGCTCCAATCAAACGCGTTCATGATCAAGTGGACTACAGACCACTTCAATCCGGCTGATATGAAAACAGAATATATTTGAGATCTGAGCCGTGGGATTGTGACATCCCAATCTGCAACGAGCTGTTCCTTATTACTGGTAAACTCTATTTTTACACTCTGATAAATGGACTGATTGATGAAGAATTCAACTGGTAAGGCACAGAGAAGGGACTGATCCAGTACGAGGAAAAACACTGGGTGCAAATTTGAGTAGATTCATAGCAATTTTCTGTGACTGAAAATTGACACACTTACTCTGGAGTGAAATCAACCCCCTTCACACACCAATCAAAGCTTAATTTTTCAAGCCCATCAATTAGAAATGAGGCTATGTGGTCACATGACTTTAGCCTCAGTGGTCATTACAGATGGAGTGGTTTGTTAACAGTAGTGTATCGTTTGCAAAATTATTTACAGATAAAAAATGGGATGGCATAAGTATTCACTCCCACTGCTGTGAAACTCCTAGATTAGTTCTGGTGCAACCAGTTCAAGATTCAAGATTTTTATTTGTCACATACACAGTAATATACAGTACAGCTTGCAGTGAAATGAAAACCTTGCCTACTCCTCCTTAGACTGTGCATTTAAATAGCTAAATTACAAATAAGAAATAATAAGAAATAAATATTTGTACAGTAATGTACAAAATATGCAGTTATGTTACGTGAAATCAAATAATTAGTTGAATGGAGTCTACCTATGTGCAATTAAAGTGTCATATGATCTCAGTATAAATACACCTGTTACTTGAAGGCTCCAGAGTTTGTTAGAGAACATATCTAAACAAACAGCATTAAAGGATTGAAGGAGCTATTAAAACAAGTCTGGGAAAAAATCCTGGAAAAAAATATCAATTAGGGTTTGGTTATTAAATAATGGACAGAACAGCCATGACTCTGTGTAGAAGAGGCTATCCACCAAAAGTCTAAAAAGGGTAAGAAGGGCAACCAAAAGAACAAGAGTAAATCTGAAGGAGCTGGAGAGATCCACTCCTCAGATAGGAGAAGCTGTTCACAGGATAACCACAGCCTGGACACTACACAAAGCTGGATTTTATGAGAGAGTGAAAAAAAAAAACATAAAATCCCACTTTGAGTCTGCTAAAAGGCCTGTGGAAAATTGATTTTTTTTTTTTTTTTTTTGCCTTGGCAAAAAATACTACATTTAGAAACCCAGCAATGTCTACTTTTTCATTCAGCCACAAGATCATTAGTGAGGTCAGGCCCTGATGTTGGGCGAGGAGGCCTGGCATGCAGTCAGCATTCTGATTTATCCCAAAGAAGTTCAGTGGGGTTGAGGTCAGGGCTCTGTGCAGGTCACTCCAGTTCTTCCACTTCAACTCTGGCAAACCATTTCTTCATGGACCTAGCTTTGTGCACAGGGGCATAGTCATGCTGGTAACATGTTTGGTCCAATTCCAGTGAAGTTATTTTAATGTTATAACATACAAAGACTACCGATACAATTGTGTGCTTCCAACTTTGTGGCAACAGTTTGGGGAAGAACCAAATATGGGTGTGACGGTCAGGTGCCTACAAACTTTTGCCCACATAGTGTATCCAGATCTAGATGCAGATAGATGCAGTAATGCAGATAGAGACATACCCGCAAAACACTGCAGCTATAATTGCAGCCAATGGTGGATCTACCAAGTATTGAGTCAATATTTATGCAAAGCACTGTGTTTAACCATCTCGTTCTGGTGGGTTGTCAGTAATGAAAGTATGTTCTCCAGGTCACATTCACTCAGGCCATTAGTTTTGATTCTATAGTAGCAGAATTGGTTAAAGGTTCCAGTTAAATGAACCCCTGCTTTAGCTATGCAATATCTGCCCAGGTAACCATGTCTGCCCCCCACAGTGGCACCAGCAGTGAAGCATTCCCACCTGCTAGCTTCTACTCATTAACAAACAAGCCTTCAGCATGCTCATTCTCCCTACTCACCCAAACCTGTCATGTCGTTTGCCTACCTGAATGAAGGCCTCTTTACACCTCCAACAAGGATGCTTTGCACACCTGACACTTGATTCGACGAGTAAAGACAGACACCCTCCAGGGTGCCCAGTAAGAAAGAAACAGCACAGTGAACACATAAAGAGGTCCTCAACCCCCTGCTGAGCATACATGCTCCAGCCTTCCATAACTTTCTTCAGACAAGGACAAAGAGGTTATCAGTTCCAATAGGAATTTCTCTTTTAATCTTAGTGGGTTTAGTACTTTGGGTTCAGTATTTGCTGTGTGGATTGTAGAGGTCACAACACAATGGCTGACCTTATTTTCTGATCAAACAGACATTCTGACATGAACATCATTTTTATTATTTAAAAGTGATACTTGAAATTTGACTCAAATAAACCAGTAGAAAGGTTAGTTATAAACACATTATAAACGATGTGTAGGATAAACCTATGCCTCCAGAAAATAGCCAATCTCCCCATCTTTGGTGTAATTTATTGCATTCTGAGATTGGCACGGAGTCATTCGGATGCCCCAGGCAGCCACATCATTTCCATAAATCTCCTCGTGCGCTGGAGAGGGCGAATTACCAGGCAGTCAGAGTCTGTGATGCCAACCCCTGTCAGGCGGCTCTTTGTGTACACACAGCCATCAGTGCATTAGCTAAGCATTTATTCAGATGTGTCAATACGAGAGGCAGGCAACAGATTGATGACCGGAGCTGGAGCTCGCTCGATTAGATGCTGTACACAATTAACACTTGTCTCACTGAGACCGTTCTCATAATATGTTTGTCCAGGTCGACAAAGTCATGAGGTCCAGACCAAGCAATGACATTAATGTACTTCTGAGAAATGGACAGACATCTCTGGTAATGGGTACTAGGCTGTTTGTGTGTATATGTGTGTGTGTATGAGAGAGACAGAGAGAGAGAGAGAGAGAGAGAGAGAGAGGGGCTTGGCTAAAGTGTGTTGGTGGTACTGTAAGCCAACTATTTTTCTCAATGCAACGACTGAGAGGCCGAAGTCATTAGGCTGCCATGCTGCTGATCGCAGCAAATGACCCTTAGCTTCACTTTACTTTTTACTTCAGCCCAAGGTCCATTAGTCCAGCATTCTGCACCTCCATTACCCCACCCCTGTCTATCTCTCTCTATATACACCACACTCAGCCACAGCAACCCAAGTGCCATTACGCTATAATATGGGTGATTCCATGATTTTGGTGCCATTTAGCTCTTGTAACTTTTAAAAACGTAATTAAAAAAACATTTTTCAACATTGAAAAATAAAACATTTAAAAAAGTGTTAACCCATGTCAGGCAACAATTTCCCCTCTCTCTGTTTTGGTTTCTTTGCTGACAACAGCTGCGTTTTTTTTAAGCATAGAATTAGCAAATCTATAAAATATGTTTAACTGCCATACATGTTAACGCAAAGGATATTCTAATGATTATAATCACTATATTTTTTAAATGAATAATTTTCTTTCAATCAATCAACTATTTGGGCGATAAGGGTTGTACCTTCAGCGTGAGCTCATCATTCATGATCACAGTGTCATTGAAAATAATGCAAAAAAAAAAAAAAAAAAAAAAGAAGAAGAGAATTTACTTCTTCTTACCATGAGCTTCCTGCTGAACATGTAACTTGTGCAATATTCCAAATATTTCATAGGAGCGTATGTGTTCAGGTAACTATCTGTCAACTATCACAGAAAACGCATAAAAATGAATGTTTCAAACATGAGAGTCACACATTCATGGAAAAATAGTCATGTTTTTTTTAAGTGATTTAATCAACATAAAGTACCCGGTAAAGTGTACTTACAGTGAGCTTGGATAGGCTGTAGATTTTGTATGATTTATTAATGTTTTAAGTTGTTTTTTTTTTAAATAGGCATATAGGTTGTTGTTGGTTGAAATAGGCATATAGGTTGTTGTGAAGGACTTTACCTAAGTTTAAATGTCTTTTACTTTTCGTTTAGATACATACAGTGTTTGTAAATGTAGTATTGGTGGGACACAAATGGCACCATAATTGTTGAAACACCCATATAATATTTTGCTATTAAATATTACAATAAATGATGGTGCAGTCCCCGTTACCTCCTACTGTAGTATCCTATTGGCTGCTTTAGTTATATCTGTGTTTTCTGCTTTTGTGTTTTTAGGATAAGAAATGTTATTTGCATGTAATGATAATGGCTAAAATGTGGAGGATAGAATTTGTCAACTATTTCAGCATTCTTTAATACTGATTGTTAGACCAACTCAATTTGCATTACAGTGACATCAGAAACCTCATATCTGGTGCATTTGCATTTTAGAAGCTACAACAGAAGATAATAGTGAATTCTGTGTAAGGGAAAATTAAAAATATATCCTAATAAGGGTTTTTTTATATGCTTAAATTACAAGGCAGCTCTACAGGCAATACTTGTGAAACTGAAAGATTAGATAGAAGTAGAAAAAAGACACTCGTGACAACAGAAGGTGTCATGTCATACATGACTGAAGATGTGCAAGAAGATCAGATCTAATCAACTGCCGTTCAAGTCACTCTCATGGGCACCTCTGCGTGTGTCTGTGTGTGTGCGCACACTCTCGTGCCTGTGGGAATGCTCTTTTGTGCTGCCTGTTTTTTTTTTTCTGAGCTGCTTTGAGTGCCATACAGAGAAGCCTGCTGCCTCTTCATGTCAACTACAGCACGCAACACAAAAGCAATCCCCCAAGTAAATGAAAAAAAATACCAGAAATAATTGCATCCCTGAAACCATTTTGATGTTCTCCAGAACACAGGCACTCACACTTGCGTTCACACACACACATACATGTAAGAATATATATATATATATATATATATATATATATATATATATATATATATATATACACTCTTTACTCTTATATATACTCTTTGTGTTTCTTTCAATTTGAGGTGTTATTTTCTCCCATAAAAGCCCTTATATAATAATGGTGAGTGAGACATTGTCCATCTTTGGGGTTTCAGCTGAATATCCACTTGTTTGAAGTTTAGAAAGAAAATACTGTTCTTTTTCTCTCTGATCTCCCACCCTAACCCCAATCAGTACCAAGGGCCAGCAGAAAAAAGTGTAGGCTTTTGTGAAAGTAGCTGTGAACAGACCCTTACATAACAGAAAACAATACAGTAAACAAAAACAGCCCAATTTTCTCACACTTTGCTGTTTGACCAGCAGGTTTGCCAAATGACTGTTACTCTAAATGATACCAAAACTCTTGATAGTGAGGTTTTTTCCTTTCATGTGCGCATGAGCAAGCTGTCAGATATGAAGCTTGCAGGATAACTAAAGACCACGTTCATAAACTTGCTATTTACAGCATTCATTTATTCATCATTAGTAACTGCCTGGGCAGGGTCATTTGGTTTTAAATCAGGTAACTGGCTTGTTTATATTTTGAGAAACAGAGGCAACAAATTCTCAAATAAAAGGCAGGTACACGCAACAATAATAGCATGTGCTGGACTGACAGACAGTCCTGTGCACATCTCTATTTCAGACCAAATGTAAAATAGAGGGATGTAGCTGAGTTTGAGAAACTGTGAAAGCTAGAATTCAAACACCATGCTGACAGTCCTGTCATTTACCTCTGCTTTTCCCCACACTGACACCGTCCTTTTTGTTACACACTGGTCATTTTTTTTACTAATTTGTATGCCTGAAATGCCCTTAAAATATACTTCAAACCGAAAGAAAATAGGAAGCTATTTCAGTCATTTGACCCTGCTATGACTTTGACCCTGTTTGGACCAATTCCAAAATGTGATTACATTGATAATTCCATATAAATCCTACATATTTTCAACAGCTCTTGAGATATTGAGAATCTTGGTCAGGCAAAGAGACATATGGACGGACAAACTGACAGACAGACGGATGGACACATGGATACATGGACAATATGAAAAAAAAACTGAAAACAAATGGCTAATTGGAGCACTAAACAGATGCAGATAATGCCATTAGGTTATACTCCTAGGAAGCACAAAAAGTTAAAAGCTGAATTTTGCTGATGCACAACTCACTTTAATTCATTATGGTAAGGTGAAGCAGGAAGTACGTTCCTAAGGCTGATGCACCAATTATCTGCTATTACATGACCGATTGCTTACTAAGCAAGGTGCACCATAAGATACATTCTTATGTAAGAGTAGAAATCTCCCCCAGGACCTGGCTCTGAGTGAAAACCAGTTTGACAGGAATAAATCATGGAGTATCGATAAGGTTGGATGTTAACGGTTCTGCAATTGATGCATGAGAATATAATTTATAAAATCCTGAATCTCTTCGCTCCAGAGTTTCCCTAAGGGACATAGTTGCACAATAGATTTACAGCCACAACCTCATAACTTCAGAGGTGTTCGCCTACACATGAGGAATAATGATGCAATAATATGTTTGGTTGAAAGTGAGGTAATTTAGCAAAACACCTGTTGACCAGTACAATATAAATCTCCAGAAATGCACATGCATAGCAAAGGCTATGCTCAAAGTCCTGCTTCCCTCACAGTCTCATCTAAATCAACCACTTTAAGAATGCTGTAAACAACCAAACACAGGGTATGATAGGCTAATGAAATTATTGCAAAAGGTTGATACATGGCAGCTACATCTACCAGGCTAATAGTGAATCTTTAGACAGTAGAATAGTACATGGAAGTGAATGGTACAGCTAAACAGCTCACTACACAAATTTCATATTTCATTACTAGGTTTGGCCAGTAAGCAGACAAGTGATGATACTATAGAAAAAAAGTAGTTGGCAGCATTTCATGAGACATTAGGTCCTGATTTACAAACTTGCACAGCTTGAGAACATAAGGAAAAATATGTATAAGCTGATTTCCTAACTCTTTTAAATGAGCAAAATAGCGTGTGCTGTGTATTTGCCTTAATGGATATGCAATTTGGGGCATTTCTACCTTAACGTGTAAAAGACTCCTGGTGAATGGTGATTGTGTGTGCAAATTAATACAAATGAAATATAAGTATTACATTTGCAGAAGTCCATTTCTGCTGGATGAAGACAGAATGATGTATGACTAGGTTTAGATTATGAGAAGGTTTATCAAGATTTTGCCTTGATATCTCAAAACGATCAAAACGACTGTTAAAATTATGACAACATACCTACGAGAAAACTGGTTTCATATTAATCACTGCACATTTACACCTCCAGTGCCGACAGCATTTAAACAGCATTTAAGTCCCTTAAAGAGAGAATACACACATTTTTTAACAAGTCTCACAGTGTTCAACTGCTGGTGTACTGGATGTGCAATTATTAGTTTCAGGTTGACCCTTCCAGTAGTCTTTTAGGGATCTGAAATCACTGCGGAAATAAAAAACAAATGGCTTTATTCGCCAACATTGCACATGACATAATTCACACATTTTTTCACCGGGAATTTGCTGGGAATTTATTCCCTTGCACACACACAGGATCTGAGTAAATCATGGCCTAAGAGTGATTTAAAAGCTTTTTTAGGGAAGCTGCAGGCTTTGCTGAGTTTTGTTCCACTCAAAATGGAAGCTAGGGAGGTGATGGCTGCTGCAGGCAGTGGCAGGTGTACATACTAAGCTCAGTAATTATTTCTTTTTATCCAACCTGCACCATTTAAACAGATTCTCATTTGGTTTGTCTATCTCTGCCAGGCTGATAGACTCATCCACTCACCTTAATTATGCCTTCACTTCCTGCTGTTTACTGAATGACTCTCACTCTGATCGAACAACATTAATTTATGCACACACACAAACATACATGTGCACACACCTGCATACAGTATAGTCACATTCACACGAGGGATTAAAGATGGCAGGATGTGGCACACCACCAGAAAACTGACCTTTAATGGGTATCTATTTTACGCAGTAGGTTTAGTCTAAAATGCATAGCCTACAGACGAACTTATATCCAGTGTGGCTAGAATAGACAGTAATTAGGATGGATATGTATCCTTGGGCAAATGGAGCTGGCAATGAAGCATGGGAGAGAAAGAAGGGATAGATCACTCCCTCATTCCCTTTTCCTGCACCTGGGCTCGGTTAGTGCGAAGATGTAGCATCATCTTATATGTTAGACACATCATCATGTTTCAAGCTGTCCCGGCTGCTGGTTTGAAGCAGCGCACCTCCGGACATCTGTACATCTGGATGTTTAAATGTGATATCCACTAGGGGGTATTATTATAGTTGAAAAAACCTTGGGTGACAGTTAGTATGGAATCGGCTGTTAAATGTAAGCAATACCACAGCAACTCTTCTAGCATGCATCTTGTCTTAAAACGTGTCTCAGATGACAGTAATGACTAATGACGATGACAGTACTATGGCTAATACTTAAAGGTACACTATATGGCCAAAGGTTTCGTGGACACTGGACCATCATACTCATAAGTGGTTCTTCCCCAAACTGTTGCCACAAAGTTGGAAACACACAATTGTATAGGATGTCTTTATATGCTGTGGCATTAGAGTTTCCCTTCACTGGAAGTAAGGGGCCCAAACATGTTCCAGCATGACAATGCTCGTGGGCAAAAAGTGAGGTCCATGATGGCATGGTTTGCCAAGGTTGGAGTGGAAGAACCCAAGTGACCTGCACAGAGCCCTGACCTCAACTCCACTGAACACCTTTGGGATGAATTGGAACGCCGACTGCACCCCAGGCACCCGACTGCACCCTCACCCAACATCAGGGCCTGATCCCACTAATGCTCTTGTGGCTGAAAGGGCAAATCCCCACAGTCATGTTCCAAAATATACTGGAAAGCCTTCTCAGAAGAGTGGAGGTTATTATAACAGCAAAGGGGGGACTAAATCTAGAATGGGATGTTCAAAAAACCATATATGGGTGTGATTAGATGTCCACAAACCTTTGGCCATATAGTGTAATTTAGAGGAGGGAGACATGGTGGTGCAGCGGGCAGCATTGCCACCTCACAGTTTCAGGGTCTTTGGTTTGAGTTTGGGGTACTGTTTGTGCATTCTTTTGCATGTTCTAACCATATTCACATGGTTTCCTCCCACCTCCCCAAAACATGCTAGTAGCTGGATTGACTATGCTAAACTGACCCTAGATGTAAATGTGTGTGCATTGTGATAGATTGGCGTCTCATCCAGGGTGTATTTCTTACCCAGGGTTCCTGGGATAGGCTCTGGATTCACCATGACCCTGACCTACAAGATCCAGAGGACTGTTTCATAGAACAAAACTATTAGATGGGTTCAAATATGGAATACTTTTTTTAATGAGACACAAGTGCAGGAATATTAAATAAAAATGCATGTGAACAGCATGCATGCATTGAAGACACAAGCTATAGTTTGCAAACTGCTGATATTGCATCACATTGTGTTATACTGCCCCTATGGCTTACATTGTTATAGCAGGCATTTAGGCCTAATTTGGCCTCTGAGTACACACACCACCTATGACAGCAAATATGTGTAACACCAGCCACTTTTTATTATATGGTCTGAGATAAGACATATAGCTATAATGAACAGATTAAAAAAAATTTGCATTAATCACGTTAACCACGTATCTGCACCAAAGTCCTGGTAATAACTTTTTTTTTGTCCCAATCATGAACAGCTGACAAGCTATCAGCTGACCACTAGAGCATATAATCTTTGTCAGGAAGGTTTGTGCTGCTAGTTTCTGAGTTTTATTTTTGGAAAAATGGATTGTCTCACAAATATGACATTTCTGTGTAGTTCATTATGATCAGTTGTGAGAAAAAAAATCAGAGTTAATAGTCCAGTGATAGTGTTCCAACCGTGAAGCACAGAGAGAGCAAAGAGAGAGTTTGTGTGCAAAAATGAGGAGCAGGAACGAGGTGAAATGTGTAAAAAATGTACAGATGGAAGGAGCCACTGCGCAGGTGTATAAGCAACATCTGTCTGAAAGGATTCAATCAGTTCCAGTGAATGGATCATGCTGTCTGAGAAAGGAGGAGTGTGTGTTGGACAGAGAGAGCGAGAGAGAGAGAGAGAGAGAAGAGCGGGGTGACAGTAAGTAGAGAGCAGATCGATGGTGGAGTGAAAGAAATGCCTCATCTTTGCTCCCTGGCCTGCTGTGTCACACGTTGCTCCTCTCTTGCAGCTCTAATTAATCTAATCACGTCCTGCTGGAGAGAAAGAGAGAGAGAGAGAGAGAGAGAGAGAGAGAGAGAGAGAGAAAACCAAGCCTGCACTCATTCGAGTGATGTCATCCACGTGACCCCATAGTAGGTGGAGGACATGCTGGTGAATTATTCATTAACACTGCCCTCTGCACCTCTGAGTAATGAGACCTGGGCAGCTTTACCCTTGGACAGTCCTATCACCTCTGCCATTCACATGCCTGTTAGGACATTGTTTACTGAGATGAGGACAGCAGACACACACAGTGACTGAACTGGGTTTAAGAATCAGTGTCACGTTAAGCTGCATTGTGGGAATGATCCACCATATTTTCTGCCTGAGCCATTTGTTTGTATCTAATGTTTATATTGAGAAGATAGTGTAACACAGAATATTTTGGTTTGGTTGTGATGGGCTAACGATCTACAAGCACTATCCTGGTTTTCGTATTAGGTATGTGGTCTGAGTGCTGGTTGTTTTGAGCAATTCACAAATTCACGAGTGTAGGTCAAGTGCATTTCATAAATTGCCACAAACGGCATGCTGTGACAGAACACCCATTTGAACAATGGATAGTTAGCTTAACTTGCAAGCTAAATTTTACTCATGCTTTCATTCAACCCTGTTACACATCTATCAGGGCAATTAATGTAGTTATAGAATGTATCAAAGCTTTGGAGTTGAGAGTGAGAAGCTTATGTGAGCAGGAAAAGCTGCTCACTCCCACACAACTCAATTCATATGGAAAGGTTATCTAAATAAGCTTGCAGACTTTACATTTTTCCCTCTCTTAACACATCTGGTGTATAGTGGGCTTTACTCATTCATTATCTGCTCAGTTCTGGTCAGGGTCATTATGGTTCAAATTACTAATTTTATATCTTGGGATTTAGAGCCAATTAAGTTGAATATAAATTATCACGAGCAGGTACAATGAAAAATCACTAGATTGGAAAATCCACCAGAGTGGATGGGATTGATCCTGAATATGCCTATAGAGAGAGAAGGAGAAAGAGATGTAAAGTCTAACAAGCTTGCTAATACAGTGTATTTGTTCAAATATCTAAGTTAGAATAGTCAATTGTAGAATTTAGTAGCAAACAGCTTGCTTTAATGCCTTGTATCCCTTTCATCTACAAATAATACGGTGAATTTCCCAAGTCGCTGCAGTGTTACACAACATTCCCAAGCTTCATTGTACTTATCTTTGCGCAAGACAATGAATATCATTTCTAAAACTTATCTGATAATTTTGGTCTTTAATCCACCGAAGTTTTTATACATATGGCTACCCATATTGTGCACAGGTGTTTTCGACCTTCTTGATGTTTCACTTTCCATATTTAGTCATCCTTTCCTGGCCTTGTTAACACTCAGGCCCTCTTGTAATCAGTTCCATATGTTCCTCCTTACACCCTTACCTATTTGAAGTAGCGCAGTGGTTAAGGTGTTAGACTTTTGACTAGAAAGTCATGAGTTCAAATCCCAGCACTGCCAAGCTGCCACTGCTGGCCTCTTGAGCAGGGCCCTTAACCCTCAAATGTATAAATGAGATGAATGCGAGTTGCTCTGGACAAGAGTGTCTGCCAAATGCCGTAAATGTAAAAGGTCTTGCTTGTTTCTGCAACCATGTTAGTGCAGTAGTTCTTGTTAGTGATATGTTGTATTTTTCCCCCACTTTGGGTATGTTTAATCTATTCAACAATCCGAGCAATATAAATCAATTTCTCTAAACTGAATCAAATTTCAAAACCTAACCTAGTGGTAATAGGGTAGCTCAACTGGAAAAAAAATGTACTGATCTTCACTGTTAGACATTGCTGATATTTTTAAGTTAGTTTTGTGATGATTTATAGAGCCAATAATTCATTAATAGACTTTGCCTATTGTCATTGAGTAACTACTGCCTAGATTGCTTCCTAAAATTGACACATTGTAAGATTCGATATGTTGATTGTAGGCTACATTAGTTCTGACCAAAACTTAAAAAAAAAAAAAATGTTGGCAATCTATACCAATGCTTCATTAAGTTCACTCTATCCATGTGTCTTTTTTTTTTTTTAATAAAAATATAAATTAATTGCAAATATAAAAAAAAATACAAACAGGGTAAATTCTTACGGCTGTAATACCATGGTACAGAAAAAATGTGCCAATCATAATATATGAATAACAACATTGTACATCATTCCACTTTATAAATATTAGCAGGTGATGCAGAGGCAGATGCCAGATGGTACCATGATGTGCCTTCTTCAGAAAATAAAGCATTGGTGTTCTTAAACTAAGATTGAGTTTGCTCACATCACACTTCACCATATGCTGACAGAATGATGTAATAATACTTCCCAGTAACCGAGCACCTTCTTTTTTCACATATAGATTTAATTCACATATTTAATTTCACATATAGATTAAAATATTCCAAAGTTTGTTTTGTTTTCAGACCAAAAGAAGGAGCATAATTACAAATCTCTCTTGAACGTTTTCCCAGATGACACTGTGCCAGCAAACAAACCTCTAAAATGATCAGAAAATGATCAGATTTTATTAGTCTGCCTTTTATTTTTTTGGAGTAATATGTACTGTATATGTCAGGACTATATGCTTTATTTGAAAGTGATTTTTCATTTGTGTGCCGGAATAAGACATGTCATTGCACTAAAAAACAGCCTACCAGTAACCTAGTTCAATACAGGATAATGCAGCATGCACTAAGAACTGTTTCAAAAATTTTGCTTAGAGACCAAGAGTTAAAAAAAAATATCAATGTGCTCAAGACTGTCTTGCTCATTTGTACCTTCACTAGCATTTTATGGTTTTTACTTTAACCTGTATACTTGGGTTTTGATTAGGGACTTGGCTTTGTTAAGCATATCTATAGCTCTAGATCCTGATAAAGATGGTAGAAAATGCATAATAATGAAACTCAAATAGCTCAAAGCTCTCCCTCCTCACTTACAATGTCCATTTACATCCAACAAATGTAAATCTATTGCCATTACATTCAACAATTACTATGATGGAGCCTCCTGCACTACTGTGCATAACCCAACAAGAATGCTTTAAAGTCTCCATTTGCACTTCATCATTTGTGCTGTACTGCTGGAGGGTCAGCTATGTAAATGCACAGAGTGGCCATCTATTCTGAAACCATTAAATATTCTGCGTGAATTGCTATTTTACAGACACTCAGAGAGAAAATAGATTATTAGAAGACTACACGCCGCTGAAAGTTTCAGTGATCAGGGATGATGGATGCAGTAAGACAGACTGAAGGCTTGACTGAATCTGTAGCTCAAAAAGCAGAACTGGAAAGTCTCCACCAAATGTACAATGTACATAAGACCTTTGACTTAGGGAGTGAGATGTAAAGTCTAACAACGCTGCTAACAGAAATAGTATATTCCAAGTAACTATTGTAAAGGAGTAAATTTAAATGCAAGAATTGAAATTATAAGAGCATACTCACAGATCTTTTTTGAAATCTACACTATGTGGACAAAAGTATGTGGACCTGACCATCACACCCACATGTGGTTCTTCCCCAAACTGTTGCCACAATGATGTAAGTACACAATTGTATAGGATGTCTTTGTGTGCTGTAGCATTACAATAACCCTTCACTGGAATTAAAGTGCTCGAACCTGTTTCATCATGACAATGCCCCCATGTACAAAGCGAGCTCCATAAAAACATGGTTTGCCAAAGTCGATGTGAAAGAGTGGCCCGAGCCCTGATTTCAACTCCACTGAACACCTTTGGGATGAGCTGGAATGCCAACGTGCCCCAGACCTGCTTGCCCTACATCAGTGCCTGACCTCACTAATGCTCTTGTGACTGAATGAGTACAAATCCCCACAGCCACGCTCCAAAATCTAGTGAAAAGGCCTTTTGCACAGGAGCTCCGCATTTTAACACTGGAGTACGCCGGGACAAAAATGTATGCTGTAGCATTACAAAATCCCTTCACTGGAATTAAAATGCTTGAACCTGTTTCATCATGACAATGCCCTCGTGCACAAAGTGAGCCTCTTAAAAACATGGTTTGCCAAAGTTGATATGAAAGAGCGGCCCGAGCCCTGATTTCAACTCCTCTGAACACCTTTGGGATGAGTTGGAATGCCAACGTGCCCCAGACCTGCTTGCCCTACATCACTGCCTGGCCTCTCTAATGCTCTTGTGACTGAATGAGTACAAATCCCCACAGCCACGCTCCAAAATCTAGTGAAAAGCCTTCCCAGAAGAGTGGAGGCTATTACTGCACCAAAGAATGGGGACCAACTCCATGTTTATGCTTATAGTTTTGGAATGGGCACATATGGTTATGATGGTCAGGTGTCCACATACTTTTGGCCATATAGTGTATGTTCAAGCATTAAGTACTGTTTTGGTGTTTCATAGGTGAAACGTGAGCCTTTTGACATCTCAGATATCTCTTTTTTTGTACCACAAAGTAAAACATGGCAAACCGCCCACTTTAGGTCTATGTCTCATCACTTTCTCTTAATCTTCCACGTATAATCACATTAACCCTAGTTTTTCTACCTATGGCTACTGCCCATATTACGCACAACCTTCTGAATGTCTCAGTTTCCATATTCGGTCATTGTTTCCAGCCCGAATACATGGCCTAAAAGTATTAGGGCAGCATATGAGAACACAACAATATTTGTAAAAGAACATGCAACATACTGTATGCAACTCATGTATACATTTCAGTGCATAAAGAGAGAGCAGAGAACACATAGCCAGTATGTTACCTCAATTAAATCAGTCACTTCTCTCTATCTACTCAAATAAATAAATAAATGAGCACAAAGGAAGCAGGTTAAACATGAATGACACAAAATGGAGAACAAGCTGAGGTCCAATTATAGCTGTCTGCAGCTGTATATAGCCGTACATGTGAAGAGACTTCACACTAGAGTGCAATAAACAGTTATCTCCCCATCCACGGTTAAATATAGCTCCCACCCCCTGGCTGTGCATTTGCTGCTGCCACAGAATGTGAGGCAAGTCACATCAGAACACAGGCAATGCCATTACCCAGCCATGAGCAAGGCGGATTTAAAGGTTGTGCCCTCAGGTATGAGCCAACATGTACGAAAATACAAACAGTGTTTTGTGGCAATCACTTAAAGAGTCCAAAGTGAACAGACATGAGTACGACAGGGGAGCAGTTTCTGTGTTTTTATTCTGTCTTTCTTTCTCTCTGTATCTCATTGTGAACCTATAATAGTTTCTTGGAAATCCCAAGAGATGAAACGGGGCACATCTGATTCATGATACAATCCTGTTTACTTCATTTACACCTCTTAGTTGCCTGCGGCAGCCAGCCTTGCCATCCTAGTGGTTAATTAAAATGGGAGCTATTGGCTCACTGCGAAAAATGATAACTTGCGACTTTCCGTGAAATCCCGCTTTTACAAAGATTCGCTGCCAGTACAGGAGGGTTTTAGAAAAGCACAGTGTGTAGTGACTAGGGCTGTTACAGTGTCACGGTTTCATGGTTACTCACAGCGTATGATCTCCGTATGTTGACCTGTTCATTATTATCATTCCAATGGTTTTCCAATGGTTCTCTTTTGTCTTTTGTGCACTCCCCCTAAGTTAGAGGTATGCAGTCTGTGGCATGTCCCCCTCGTGGGCCACGTAAAAAGTTTGGTGTAAAAAAAATATTTAAAAGACTGCATCAGACCTGCCAACCTTTATGCATTTTGCACAGGAGCTCCGCATTTTAACACTGGAGTATGCTGGGACAAAAATGCCAAAAGTCTTTTCTCCATAATAAAACAGCAAATGAGGCAATAAAAATTTATGTAGGTGTTTTGAACTATCCAGTATGAAATGACATCTTCTTTCCCTTCCCCCATCTCACACTAGTAATGTTTTGGGCCATACTCGCTGTGCTTGAAGAACGCGGAGATGCAGTGCCCTTGCATCCTGTCTAGGAAATTGGAGAATGTTTTGAGTTTACCAAAACTTTCCAGATGGAAATGGTTAAAAACAGCACTTTTCAACCAGTAGCTGAAAATTTTGACCAAAAAAAAGACTGTGCTCTGATGCTTTAAATTAGTTCAGCCAGCAGGAGACCAACAATGCGGGACTACGTAGGGGAGGTTTCCAAAACTGGGAAGTGGGCTTTATGGTGAAAACGTTTCAATATTTCTGTCCCAAATCAATCCACAGCAACCTCTATTTCTCAGCACAAGGGTCATGACTGCATTGAAACACTTTGGCTGTGTAATCCACTACTGTTATTAACACATGACATTGTTACAGTACCTCTGCTGTTGCTCCTACCATGTTGAAACTTCAGGACATTTATCAAATGCACAGAAGAACATGGCATTTGACAACAAGTACATTATTCCTTTAGTTCTGGTCTGCAATGCAACCTAATTTCCCTTACAGCCACAATCTCTTTCAGGTTTTAAGGACATGATAAATACTGACCTTTTTTTTTTTGTAAGATACTATGGAACGGTTGTGCTTTAATTATTACCACCAGCTTGTGTGTTCTGAAATGGTCAATTAATAAAATTACACCATGAAACTATAATATTTTTAGACTAGGCTGTCATACAATGAAAATTTCACACCGTAACACTCCTAGTCGTGACAGCTATAATTTTGTATACTTCTTTCGGTCATTTGCTTTAAGTACAGTAAATGAACGGAGCACCTGCAGTGCAAGAATAAAAAAGAGCTGAGCAGTCTGTGGAAACAGGAGAGGTAGGAAGAAAGAGGAAACAGGTAGAAAGTAAGCCTGCTGTGGGAATTGAGGCTTTTAAAGCGAAACGAGTGGACAGACAGGCAGTCAACCAGAAATGCAGCCATATTTACACTGCATGCAGTTATGGGTAGTGAAGCCACTAGGGAGCAAGTCGTGAAGGCAGCAGGATGTAAGGAGCAAAAGGCCCACTCACAGCACCTAACTGTAACGAAAGTTCATTGAACAAGCCGGACAGGGAGCAATCATCCTTCCCTGAGACTTGCTCTATGCTGTTCATCTCATATTTTGAAGCATATTCACTGGTGCTTAAAGTGCAGAGTGCAGTGAAGAGATCAGAGGGTTAGAATGAGAAAGCTTATAATCTGATACAAGCAGTGTAACGAATTTCTGGAGGATTGAGGAAGGGGCCGGTAATAGATTACGATCCACTAAAATATGGTGCACAGAAGGGAGTGTATGCATTATGCATCAGTTCGAACACACACACCAGCAAGCCAGGGCCAATACAAAATGCTGACAGTCTCAAGAGAGACCCAAAAATCTGCAGTTTAATTTTTTCATATAGTAACTTTTGGAGACATGAAGATTGATTTGAACAAATATATCATTTTGTTCTTGTAAATGAAATTTATACCTGTATACGTTTATCAGTTTTTATTCTAAGTGTAAATGTCTGAACTGTCTGAATTGTCTATCGATGCACTGATACCATTTTTTTTCAAATACAGTATGAGCACATGTTCTTTGGTATTCACCAAAAATGAGAAACCTACTTAGCATTAATCTATCACCGGACCTTACGGATATTCCATTTTTATGTTTCCCAGTTTATACAGATGCTATGACACATGCAGAATCGTGTGTTCATGCACTTAGGTTAACAAGTTGATTTTAAATGAAATGCATTAGCCACACTAGCTGCATTAGTTTGCTTTGTTTTGATTGGCATCAATAGTCACGAAATATGCCATTAGGGTGACAGCATACACTTGGATTACGTCACATCACATCACCTGGCATAGCTTGTTGATATCGGAGAATTTTTTAATGAGTATGAGTAGGAGTAAATGAGCAATGTAGATTATGTAACCTGGACAAAACTTAGTTAGTAACTGACTACATTTCCTGACTTTGATTTGTTCTCTGCTCTACTGTTTCTTGCTAAAACAACCACCACGTTTCTGGGCAGTCATTTCTTGTAGTGCCTTTTTCTAGTTTCTCTGTGATGTTGGATGACAAGCGAACTTCACAAGGATCAAAAGGCCTGTCAAGGAGAACACATTCCCCATATTATCCAATCCATCAGGGTTGCAAAGCAAAAGCAATTTCCTCCCCCACAACACGATTACCTCTTGTTGGATTAAAAGAGGCATGCGAAGATATGAGTGGTTGAAGCACTCCAGCTACAATCACACTGCGTTCATATATGTGTATGTATGTGACTGGCATCATTCTGTCAAGGCACAAATTAGCAAGAAAAAAAAAATCATACTGTAAATCATATTATATCTCTGGCTTAATTTATTTTCCTCATGTTGTTAGCAGTCATGTGGATGCTATCTCTTGGGTAACACTAACTACAGATTTGTATCTGTGTAATACTTGAACTTTCACAAGTTTTCTATTTATTTCGCACTACTATGTATTGTGTCCATGCTAAAAATGACAGCTTGTGATGTTAAACCGTGCTAAAGAAATGGAGGCAGCAACAGCAATTCTGCTCATCTTGTCTGCGCTGGTACCAAAGAAATCGCCAGCATGCTGGCCCAAGGTCAAGACAGCGAGGTGGTCAGCACCTCATCTCCACTTCGACAAAATTACATTTTTCCCTGCCTTTGCTCTCCCCTGGCTCATAGTGTAGCCCTGACCTGTGGAGATGGAACCCCGTAATCATGCATCTGTATCAGCAATGTGAGAGAGAGAGAGAGAGAGAGAGAGAGAGAGGAGAGAGAGAGGAATGGCCACAGAGGGTGAGGATATCACTCTGCTACAGAGGAATAGACTGACCCTTCACATTAGCAGAAAAAGCAGCTCAGCTCAAAGTACAGTCTGTTCAAGCCATAGGCCATGGGCAGGAGACAGTAAGACAATGTTTCTCTCTCCTGCTTGGGCACCTGGAAAAAAATCAGTAGAACAGCTACACTACTTTTTTGAATTTAACATTAGACATGGCACACACAGGCCAAATTTTATACAATATTCATTCGTTTATTAGTTCTTTGATCAACAGTAAGTGCTTTGTCTTGGTCAGGGTCATGATGGAGCCAGAGTCAATTCTAGTAATACTGGATGTAAGGCAGGAATGCACACTTTCACACACTCTTTCACTTTTACACCATACTGTTACCAGTCAATAGGAACACTTGTACCCCTTCTTATTCATTCTGTTATCCAATCAGCCATTCATGAGGCAGCAGCACTATACATAAAATCATGTATAATGTTCACATCAAACATCAGAATTGGGGAAAATTGTCATTTCAGTAACTTTTGCAGTGGCATGGTTGTTGGTGCCAGATGGACTGGTTTGAGAAACTCCTGATCTTGTGGGATTTTCACACACATGACAGTCTCTTGGGTTTACACACAATGTGTGAAAACCTCCAGTGAGTGAGAGTTCTGTGGCCAGAAATAGCCTGTTGATGTAAAAGGTCAGGAGAGAATGGTTTAAGCTGACAGAAAGGTTATGGCAACTCAAATAACCACTCTTTACAACTGTGATGAGCAGAAAAGCATTCCAGAACACACAACATGTTGAAGCTTGATGCGGATGGGCTACAACGGCAAAAGACCACATCGACTTCCACTCCTGTCAGTCAGTAACCAAAGAAATGAACCAAGAACTCTTTAGGATTTAAAACTAGAATTATATAATCGAACAATAAAAGTCTTAGGCCAGGGGATCTCAAACTTTTTGGCCAAATGGCCCCAAATGGATATTATGAATTCTTTTTTTTTTTTTTTTATCTTAAATTTATATTCCAGGACTATGGTAACATTTACATATTTTACCATATGTCAGTAACAGACAGTATGTGTAACGTGAATGACTAAAAACGAAAGGAAATTTCATTGCACTGACTTACCAGTCTAATGGAAAGGGTGAGCTTGCATTTCTTGACACAGATTTTCAAAGTCAGGGGCTGTGTTTGAAAGGGCGCATCTCATTTCCGCTGTCACATTCAGCTTTGAACGATACTTGGATTTAATGCAGGCAGGAGTGCTGAATCCAGTTTCACACAGAACATCATTTTCACTACATGCAAAGAAATATTTGGGTGCTCTGTTTTTGTAGTATACCAAAACTGCCACTTACAGCATGAGGCATTTTGATTTCTCCTTGTTATTTATCACTACACTTATAAATCCATATTCTGTAAATGCTTCATGTTTTCAAGTTCAGTTCCTTGATTTCTGTGGTTCCATTGAGTCAGAGTCACTCGAGGAACTAACAGAGGTAGACTTCCATTTTTACTGCTGAACTCCTACAATAATACAGTATGTCAGGATAGCGTAAAAGAATAAAATAGCATATACACTCATTTTAACAGTAGCATACATAATATCTCTTTATGGGTAGAGAGAGTATCAATATTAATTTTTTTAATTAATAAATAGAACAAAAGAGGAGATTGTGAGTTTTGCTCATGACCCCATTTGTAAATCAAGGAAGTTGCAACCCCTAATTTGGGAACTCATGGGTTAAACTGAGACAAAGCTGTTCTTATTTACTCTTATCCTGCTTTCTCTGACATTTTGTGGCAGCCATCCAGAGATTGTAAAAAACTGAGGCATGTCTGTGTTTATATCTGTAAAACATACCATCTGAAAAAGTATTCTCTTCTCTTAAAGGATAAGTTATAAAGGATTAGAGCTTAATTTACAAATACCTTTGACTGAAGAATTTCTGGGCGCACAATACAAAAATGTATTTTGCATAAGTATTTTTTGACTGCACCAACAAATGCCCTTAGGATTCCACTTTAAGTTTTGGCCAAACGTGTTTTTCATTCTTTTCTCAGTATAAGGAAATGTGTTGAAATTCTTTTCTGTTGTAATTACACATGCTATGCTACAGATGTCGATTAGGAAAAAAAAGCAGCAGTACATTCTTAATGACTGTTCATTGACAGTGAGTGCTGTAGCAGAATGCTCATAGTTAATTAGCAATCCAGAAATGCTTCTACAGGCTTCTACTGAATTTTCTATATAACATGTCTTGACACAGAGTGAGAATCCAGAGCCAAGCTTTATCTATAACAGGGGTCATCAGCTGGCGGATGTGGACTCAGGAATGCATTTCAACAGATCGAACTGAGCACTCCAAAAATACTGCAACAAGACCAATCAACGCATGAAAAAGTGGCCATAGTTCAGCAACTCCAATTTTCTAAACATGAACCACAGCGGCTTCTGTAGCAGATCCAGCTTGTTGCAGTCAATCACATGCATTTATGTAAATTATTTCCCAGAAGGCAATTCATTGAGAAAGGGATGAGTTTTCAAAGTTTCATATATTTACCCTATTTAGTCTAATTAGTGAATTGATGGCATTGGCATAAGTCAAAGATGAAAACAAAATGTCTAAAGACAACTGGACAAAGAAGTATATTTATTATATTTATTATGTATTTATTCTCTATTCAAGTTCAAACATATGTTCAGAGTCTGTGGCACTAGTCAATTCAGTAATGTGTAGTGCCACAAAACATGTTAATAAACATGTTTTTATTTATAGCAAAGAGGTGATCATATTGTTGCCATTCAGTCATGTTAGTTACTTATCACTTATCTTAACAGTGTTAGCCAACTCATTGACTTTGTCGCTAGATTTGGTGATTTTTTAGACTCCTTTAGAGACTTTATTTTGAAAAAGATCCTAGTGACAAATCTAGGAACCTTTTGAGTAGACATTAGCAACTGTCCTGCACTCAATACGGCTTTCCAGCTCACATCACAACTCCTGGTCATACGACTTAAGATAGCAGCTTCATTTGACCACCACTGTGTAAAGCCTGACTGAGATACACTTGCTCAAACCTATTTTCCCAAAGACTAACCACTGACCATCACAGTCCCAAAT